>CM031695.1:32359232-32679232 GCA_018466805.1 Hippocampus abdominalis
GCCGGCCTCCTCAGGCACAGGACGGAAATGAGGTGGCCAGGCGAAGAAAGATGGGTCGCCAAGTGAAGGGACGAGGAGGGAAAGATAATTGAAGGGATTTTGGCCAAATTTCCAAGTGACACGACAAGCTAAGTTAGAAACGTGACTTTTTAAATGCTGGATCTGGAGGCTACCCTGCCCATACCATCATCCCCGGATGGATGGATGGGTGGATGGATATCCCCAAGGATCCCGCTTCCCCCAAAGAGGGTCGCAGGGAGATGTGGCCTATGCCAGCTGACGTCAGGTGAAAGGTGGACCACACCCAGAATTGGTCGCCGGTCAATCACAGGGCACAATCTGAGACTCAGGCTGCCTTGACCAAAGTCAGTCAGTGTACCCTGACAGGAGGTTGCAGTCAACTGCACATCAAATCTTCGCGCACCAATTGAGATATTAACCCCCATGCAGTAATTATCCCAAAATTGGACATTTCTGACACTTTGGACGATTTTGGACTGTTGGACAAATGGACACCACAGACAAAACAGTGAAAAATAACTCCACGAAGCTGAAATTTTGCATCGGATGTATATCTATGTCTTGGCCAATTCCCATTGGAATTGGAAGAGGGACATTTTTGGGACGTAATACCCTTCATGCAGCCGCTTAAAAATACTGCATGAGGGTTAAGATCTGGATTCCGGAGGAATGGCATGTGAATGCTGGAAGGCTGAACTAAAATTTTTTTTTCAAAAACGGAATCATGGGGAGGCGGCACGCTAGTCACCTGGTTAGCACGTTGGAAGTGCGGGGTTTGATTCCGGCTACGGCCTTTCTGTGTGGAGTTTGCATGTTCCCTATGTGCCTGCGTGGGTTTTCTCCGGGTACTCCAGTTTCTTCCCACATTCCCAAAACGTGCATGGCAGGTGAATGGAATACTCTAAATTGTCCCTAAGTGCGACTGTGAGTGCCAGCGGTTGTTTGTCTACATGTGCCCTACAAATGGCTGGCGACCAGTTCAGGGAGTACCCCTGCCTACTGCCCGAAGACGGCCGGGATAGGTTCCCACACGCCCGCGACCCTCGCGAGGAGAAGTGGATTAGAAAATGGAGCCATGGAAGGAATCATGCAGAAAGATATGGAAAGATGTTGAAATACACGGAATGACAAAGATTTATTGACAATCAATGATGTCGTACACTGGTGAACAATGTGCAGGAGGTTGATGAAAAATGCCAAGGTAAGTAAAATTTATTTACGTCGCCCTTAGTCACAAAAAGCCTCAAAGTTTGACAAATATGAATGACATCCCAAGAAAACACAAAAACAAAAAAAAATGTGGGGAAAAATGAGGAATTTTGAGTATGTGTAATGATAGTGATTGATATGCAATGATCATGGACAATAAGGAACGATGTGGAATGATGTTGGTGAAAAATGTGCAATAGGTTGGTAGAAAATGTGAGAATATTTGGAATGCTCAAAAAAAACATTCTCACAGTTGAATGAGCAGAACATTTTGAGTTATGACTAGGAAGGATGTGAATCTGTGGACTGTGTCATTGGTAATGAAAGGGGATATTTTTTTTTTTTTTTGCGGAGGGGCTGAAAATGTGTCATTGAATGGAAAACAGAATTTTCGGAAATGAGAAAAATAACAGCCCGCTCGGCATGAACTGTTGGGATATGTTGCAATGGGACAATCGCTGGGGAAATGTTCAAGAAGGAGTGATTGCAAAGTGAGGAGAAGAGAAAATAAAACTTGCACACAATTCAAATGAAAGAGATGATTGTGTTGTGTCCTCATCTCCCGCGGACGAATCTCCTGATTTGTGTACCGGAGTTGGTGGGGCGAGTTCGCCCGGAGTCATGTTTTCTCCGCCTTGACGACAGCCATGCGAAATGCGCTCTGACGTGGCCACGCTTTGTCAGTCAGAGAGTCAGCAAGGTGCGGCCTTGTTCTCAAAAGCGTGACTGATTCAATAGTCACGGTTAGCCCGTTTTTGCGTCGACGTCGGTTTGGCAAAGGCGCGCCCACGTGCATCGGGTGGCGGGATGGGGGGGGGGGAGCCGCAGCGTCCGTGACGGATGAAGTCGAAGGGGCGGAAAGGAGCGAGCGGGTTTGCCTGGGGAGCTGCCGCTGTTTCTCGGCCGGGTGGGACCGGGGTGGGGAAACGTGGGGGGGGGGGGGGGGGCCGCGTAGGCAGCGGTGACAGATGATACGAATTCACGCAGGTGGTTGTGCACTGCGGCGCTGGCAAGTTTTGACGTTTTTCAAACAAACACCGTTGAGTGAGTAGGCGCCACAGATGGAGCGGCTCGGTATGGCGTTTTCATGTCGCTTGCTAGTTTGCCGTTTTATGACGATTCAATGGCAACCGCCTGAAAAGTTGTCAAGTGACCCAACACAGCCGATAAATGACAAGAGAAACGCTTGTCACGCCGGTAATCGACCTGATTTTGAACCCGATTAGCCGATCCACGTCAGGAGAGACCCGATTATGGAACGCGTCCCCCCCCTGAGCCGCCTGGAGAACGGCAAAAGTAAAAATGAAGCGGGAGACACACATCCCAAGATGTGGGCCTGATTTGAGCAGATCTCCTCATTTGCTATGACCCGACTGTTCGACGGTTCTTAAAGATTATCTTAAATGATTATCGTGTGGTGTGGGGTGAACTTGAATCTCTAATCAGCAAAGGTGATACAGTCAAACCTCGGTTTTCGTCCATAATCCGTTCCATAAGGCTGTTTGAAAACCGAATTGTTCGAAAACCAAAACCATGTTTCCCATTGGAATCAATGTAAAAATTTTTAATCCGTTCCAAGTCAAGAAAACCACTTTTTTTAAACCACTTTTTTTTTTTTACAATTTTACACCATAAACTGTACACATGTAATAAGAGAGCAGGTAATATGTAAAATACTGTACAAACAAACTGTAATATGTTTTATTTTCACCAATTTTAACATTAACATTGTAACATAAAAATTGAAGGAACATCTTTCTCTCTCTCTCTCTTTCTGTCGTGGGGCGTGCGCCTATCCCAGCTGTCATCGGGCAGATGGTCTTTCGTTTTTAGGATGCTGCTGATGGTGGATTTCGGCATCCCGAACTCCTTCGCCACGAGGAAGCGAAGCCGAGAGGAGTGAAGTGACGCATTCAAGAGCGCTCAGTTTGTTCGAGAACCGAAATTTGTTCGTCATCCGAGGTATAAAAAAACTTTTCGGTCGAAAACCCAATTGGTCGAGAACGAGACGTTAGAAAACCGAGGTTTGACTGTATTGTTGTATGACGTGTGCTTTATCATTTTCCAGTACAACACACGGGCTACATTCCGCAAAGTCTTCCGATACTTATATGTCATGTTTATCGTAGCTGCTTGTTATTGCAATAGCAGTGTAGACTCTTCGACCAATTCTAAGTGTGTGGCCGATGAAGATGATTCTGATTCTGAAGTTTGCCTGTTTGAAAACCGGAATGAAAACGCAGTAGGAAGGAGAATCCGTGAGTGACGTCTTTTTTGATGGTTATAAGAGTAACTCGTTTCTGATGCAGCACCGCCGCCCCCGCTGGTGGAACACCAGCATCGCAGTGATAAAAAGACAGCCAAGCCGCAGAGTTAGATGTCGGAGGAGCTCCGAAATCGGGCCGAGGTGCCTCCCTTCAAAATCTAAATCCTGTGCAAGAGCAGGAAGCGGATCTTGATTACGATGAGGGGACCAAAACAAGCATGGGGTCGCTCACGTTTCAAAAATTGTGGAAGATGTTCAAAAGTGTTGTGAGCACCAGCTCGGCACTCGGTTCCAAACTTCTTGAAAGGAGGATCTCTGTCGAGTTTGCTGCATCCACAGCATTAACAACTTGGCAAAACATCTCACTGTCAAATGCAGATTAATTGACGGGAAGTGACAAATCCTGAGCTTCAGAACTGATGTCCTGTCCTGCCTTCCCAGATGACAGCATGTGGGAAATTTGCTTCTTTCTTTTTTTTTTTTTTTTCCCTAGCGCTCATTAGGAACAAGGTAAACATATTGAGTTGTGACAATGCGGATGTCAAAATAAATACGAAAACAACGTATTTATAATTTAACACCTCACCTGGCTGGTCGACGCCCACCGCCTCAGTGGCGCTTCGATTTCGGTCACTAACGAGAGGCCTTCGGCGTGACGCCTTCATCTTGTAAGAAGCAGACGGGCACGCTTGGTGGAAAACGAGGCAAAAGCGTCGTTTGGAATCTCCTCGTCGGAGCTCTGCAAGGGATTTCTATTGATGCAATGTTGTCAACCAAAAAGCAACGCGAGAGTAAAATTTCCCCACCTCCGTCTGGGGTTTTAAATGCCTGGAAATATTGTAAGCAAGCCCGGTTGAAATTGTCATGATTCTGTCCTGCTTATTTTTTTAGGGTCTGCTGGGAGTGGAGGGCGTTCCCTCCAGAGCCGCACCTGTCCGGAATCTGCCTCGTTATCCAGCTGCCGTTATCAACTCAGCCTTCGCCAACAACCGGCTGTCGGATTATTCCCCTCGCTCACGACTCTCGTCTCAAGTGCGAATTCTCAAGACACTCACACTTCGTTCATTCTGCTCTAGTTCTTGCCTTAGTTTGTCTCGTTGTGTAAGTCATGTTTTTTCCAGGTGCTCTTTTGTATCGTTCTCGTAATTAGGATTTCCGCATGAGCAAACTAACTCCAGTTTCGGTCATAAGTAGGTTTGCAAGGGCTGGAACATTTCCTGTCTTTTGTGAAGCTTCTGGTAAATTTCAAGGGGATCCCTTGTGAAGACATGGACAACGTCTTTCGTAGGATCCCAGAAGAATTCGGCAGGAAGGCATGGCAGAGGAGCCCCGAGAGAACGTGCAGTTTGGATTTGAAAACTATCTTTCCCGACACATCTCATTAGCATGTACCTGCAGTAATACCCAGACAGTGAGCAAAGTTACTTGGGAAAGTTAGTACAATGACCTTCACTAAGCACTGCGGCTCAGTTGAATGCGAGTCACCTCTAATAAAATCTTACATCCATAATGCAACAAAAAATTGTTTATGTCAACTGAATAGACTTTGCCATTGTCGACGTTCGATGGAGGCCAGTTTCGGAGAATGGATCGCATTTTCCACAGTCCAGCCGCTCTATCTCCCAAGTGAAGGTGAAGCCGTTTGCAATTGTCAATAATACTTGGCAATGACTTTTCGCTTGAATTTTGGCACGGATGATCTGAAATTTCATGGCCAGAAAATGTCCTCCAATTCCAAAGGTTACTTTGGAGGATTTGTCACGACAAAGGGCTTTGCGAGGGCGCGTTTGTTGCTCCTCGCAGCTTAAATTATCATTGCTTTTCTTCTCCCTGTCCGTTCCCCTTGACCGGCAAAAACGAAACCTACAATTGTATTTGAAATTGCCCCATATTTCCTTGGTCGGTGAAGGGTGGAGAAGTGGGGGTGGGGGCGGGGGGTTGGTCTCTCCAGCAGAAGAAGAGGACAGAAGAAGCCACG
This sequence comes from Hippocampus abdominalis, assembly GCA_018466805.1. Lineage (NCBI taxonomy): Eukaryota > Metazoa > Chordata > Actinopteri > Syngnathiformes > Syngnathidae > Hippocampus > Hippocampus abdominalis. The sequence continues at coordinate 32,364,707 of CM031695.1, forward strand.
GCAAAGCGAGGGGTGTCACGCGGATGCCCGCACAATGACGGTGACCGGGATTCATCTTGTGAGTGGCGGATGAAAGGAACGCACAGCGCGGGGATGAGATTGGAGTGTGACGGATAGCGTGAAGCACATCAGGCGCAATATCTGGAAATCATCATCTTCAAGGCTCTTTCGGCGCCTTCGCAGCGAAGTAGCTCGTTTATTTGTGCCGCATTGTGTTCAGCCGAGTAAATTCCTCCCGACAATGTTGCCCCGACTGTCATATTTCAGCCACTTATTTCCATGTGCTGAAGAGCCACGACAGAGACATCCTCCAGCTCTCCTATTCGATTTCTTGGTTCTTTGTGAGGTTTGTTTTGTTTGGGTTTTTTTTTGCAAGGGTGGCCGAAATGATGAAGTACAAACATCTCATTACTGTACTGAAGTGGATTTTTCAGTGATCAATCGATTTATTCAATGATGGTGGCGACAAGAATGAGGAGTTTTGTCTCTAATTTAATGAAATATACAGTCAAACTTCGGTTAGCGAACATCTCTGTTCTCGACCTAATCGGTTTCCGACATAAACTTTCTAGTTTTTTATGCCTCGGATGACGACCGAAATTCGGTTCTCGAACAAACAGAGTGCACTTGAATGCGCCACTTGACTCCTCTCGCCTTCCTTACACAAGGAAGTGACGCTTCCTCGTGTAGCGTTCCATTTACTGAGCAGACGCGTTCAATAAAGATTTTTTTTTTAACCCCCATGCAGTAATTATCCCAAAATGGGACATTTCGGACACTTTGGACGATTTTGGACTGTTGGACGAACGGACACCACAGACAAAACAGTGAAAAATAACTCCACGAAGCTGACATTTTGCATAGGATGTATATCGATGTCTTGGCCAATTCCACTGAACATTTTGAGGGGTTGAAAGTGAAAAAAAATTCAAAGTGAAAAAAGTTGTTGCACATTGGAAGAGGGACATTTTTGGGACGTAATACCCTTCATGCAGCCGCTTAAAAATACTGCATGAGGGTTAAATAGCTTGGTTTCGGTTTTCGAACAAATCGGTTTTCGAACAGCATTCTGGAACGGATTATGGTTGAAAACCGAGGTATGACTGTATTCAGAAAAAGTGTATATTTTTTTAGTTGGTTTCGTTTTGAAAAATCTGCACTCCTTTGCCATGACTGAAGCACAGTGGGAGTTGAATCACGACCTCTACTTCGACCAAAGTCTTTTTTTTGGAAAGTATTCTGTACGTCTACTTGAGTCCGAGTCGTTTTGCCAACTCTGCTGTATTTTTGGGGGGGAGGGTGTGGGGGGTTACTGAACCCACATGAACGTCAACTTTCCGGACTGATTCCCTCAGCAGACGAATACTCCGCGATGCCAGTCGTGTCCTATGCCGTCACGTCTCGAACAATCGGTCTTCTCGCCTTTTTATCCGGTCGTGGGAATTGTGGCTGTGACCAAAATGAACGGGACGCTGGCCTGTCCTCTCACTCAGCTAACCGCCTTTGAGAGCAGGAACGTCAAGTGAAAGACTGCTAATGGATATTGGATGAGGCGGGCACAGGACCAACGCTTCAATTACAGGCCGTAATATGGCAGCAACAGATCATTGGATAACGATATCTTGAGCAAGAATGTGACAGGAATTATGTAACGGGAGCATTATTCCTGCACTACTTCCAGTTGCATTGTTACTTTCGAGGAGACATATTCTGCATTTTTTTTTTTGCATCATTTTGCACCATGTGCCTTGGAACAAGTCTCATCTGACTTTGTTCGAGAGGGTTACAACCTGGACTGGTTCCGAAGAACCATCCATCCATTTTCTCGACCTCTTATCCCATTTGGGGTCGCGAACGAGCTGTCGTGTGTCCAGCAGTCTTCAGGCAAGAGAATCACAATCAGAATCATCTTGACTGGTCAAGTATGTAGAACACATGAGGAATTTGTCTCCGGGGAGTACAGGCTACCATAGAACAGTCAAACCTTGGTTTTCGAACGTCTCGGTTTCGAACAATTCGGTTTTCGATCAAAAATTTCGAGTTTTTTATGCCTCGGATGACGACCAATTTCGGTTCTCGAACAAACTGAGCGCACTTGAATGCCCCACTTGACTCCTCTCGCCTTCCTTACACGAGGAAGTGACGCTTCCTCGGGTAGACGAGGAAGTGACGCTTCCTCGTGTTGCTTTCCATTGTCAGCAGACGTGTTCAGTAAACATTTTTATTTTAAAAAGAGCCTTGTTTCGGTTTTAGAACAATTTCGGTTTTCGAACAGCCTTCTGGAACGGATTATGGATGAAAACCCAGGTTTGACTGTTTCGCAATAATACGATAAACAAAGATATGACCTATGAGTCTCGAAAGACTTTCCGTAATGTGCGGGTACCATTGCGCGGTCATCGCACCCAATGACAGCTGGACGACAATGTGCGGAGTCATCGAACAGAGATCGAGTGATCAGTGGTGCGATCCAATCTGATGACGGTGGTGCAGATAATCGTTGCACCATTTTGGAGTGACCTGTGGCAGTCAGTGTCGTACAAATTTTGGTGTGCAATTATGCCGAAAGTCCTTGGGCGCTTCAAAGTGTCGGGTGCTGTTGAATATTGGACGACAATTGTTCAAGTATGTCGAGAGCCGGAGCTAAAGTTGATGTCAAAATGCCAAGTTGATGATCGTTATAAAGTGTGCGGGCGTGCGGCACTTGTGCCACCTGCCAGGATGGCTGCGATAGAAACCCCGCCCCCCCAAAAAAACCGGACCTCCCAGAATACCTTGCTCCGAGATGCGTGCAAGCCACCGACAGACGAGCAACCACCCATCCATTTTCTATCCCGCTTGCTCTCATTAGGCGCATGAGTTAGCTTGAGCTAACCACTCTGACGACCGCACGGCCCGAATGAAAAACTCAACAAACGGTCCAAAGTTTGGAGAAAAGAGAAGGCACGGGACTCTGGCATCAGTATTCATTGTCTGCGCGGCGCTCGGGCACACCTTTCAAAGTTTTCCACCTTTCCCTTCCTGTCCTATTCCTCTTTCAGCAGCTCGCCGCGGCTCTCTCATTTCCATTCGTCTTCCCCTTGCAAACTTGCGCCGACACTTCATTTGCAACACCATCGGCAGGCCGGAAGGCCCGCGTGCGGCGCGGAATGCGAAGTGATCCCGTGCGCTTGATTCTATCAATCCTCTCTTTTTCACGCCGGGTTTTGAACACCTCAATCAAAACCCTCCGCTCAAGGTCGCCTTTGGAGCGTGCTCGGCAGATGAAGTCCGCCCCCGCCCGCCGACCCTCCCCCGCCCGTCCGTGTGCTTTGAACCGGAGACATCACCCGGAGGAAGACAGGGGAAGTGAGGCGGTCAAAATTTTTGCCGGGGTGTCGCAATTGTAATCCGGCACAAGGTCAAATGCTTGAACCAACAAGGTCGTTGTCATGAGCTTGCGCGTGGCTTTTAAGCAGGTGCCAAGGTACGCACACGAATGTCCCGGACATTTGCATATGATCTTTTCCAAACGTTTTTTTTTTTCCCTTCAAACATTTGATATGGTTCACTTTTCATCCATTTTCCAAATCCACTTTATCCTGCTGGGGCCGACTTCTCCCTTTCATAATTTTGCGGATGTAAATTGGGAATTTCTCCATTGTCAGACCAATAAAGGTTTTCTGATCTTATCTTATCTTAAGATAAGCCAATCGCAGGGCACACACAAACGAACCACCTTCCGCCCTGACATTCACACCTCGGGACGATTTTGAGCGTTCAATCAGCCTGCCAGGCATGTTTTTGGAACTGGAGTACCCGGTGAAAAGCCACACAGGCACGGTTAAAACATGCAAACTCCACACAGGAAGGCCGGAGCTGGGATGGAACCCACGACCTCTGCACTGTGAGGTCGACGCGCAAACCACTGGATCACTGGGCCGCCCAGGCTGAAACATGTTCTAGAATAAACCGTGTGCTCACTCTTGCTTTTTTGAGTCTATGCGAGAATTTCTTGCTCTTGGCAACATCACCTCAGTTCGGCAAGTTGTACAGTCAAACCTCAGTTTTCAAACGTCTCGGTTCTCGACCAATTCGGTTTTCGACCAAAAAATTGGAGTTATTTATTGACGAACAAATTTCGGTTCTCGAACAAACTGAGCGCACTTGAATGCACCATTTGACTCCTCTCGCCTTCCTTACACGAGGAAGTGACGCTTCCTCATGTTGCTTTCCATCGTGAGCAGATGTGTTCAGTAAACACTTTTATTTTGAAAAGAGCGTGGTTTCGGTTTTCGAACAATTTCGGTTTTCGAACAGCCTTCTGGAACGGATTATGGACGAAAACCCAGGTTTAACTGTATTTATATCGCACGCCAACCTTTACCAATCTATCGGCACGGTCGCTGCAGAGTTTATTTACCGTATTTTTTGGATTATACGTCGCTCCGGATTATAAATCGCACCAGCCAAAAAAAAATGCATAATTAAGAAGGAAAAGTTTGAAGTTTGAAAAGAGCGTGCTTTCGGTTTTCAAACAATTTCGGTTTTCGAACAGCCTTTACCAATCTATCGGCACGGTCGCTGCAGAGTTTATTTACCGTATTTTTTGGGTTATACGTCGCTCCGGATTATAAATCGCACCAGCCAAAAAAAAAATGGATAATTAAGAAGGAAAAGTTTGAAGTTTGAAAAGAGCGTGGTTTCGGTTTTCGAACAAATTCGGTTTTCGAACAGCCTTCTGGAACGGATTATGGACAAAAATTATTATTATTATTATGACTGTAATAAAATAATATGCCGTTTACCAAACAGTGAGATGCGCTTTGTCTCAGAGGTGCAGGCAAGTTGAGGTGGAGTGACTTGCTCCAATTGGAAAACCGACAAGGGACCAAACCAAAGCCCTTTAGAGCAAAGGTAACAAGGATTGTCGCACATTTTGTCAAGGCGGAGAATTTCGTTTTTCAAAGGTTGCCATGAGATGCGTTCTCACAGGCTACACTTGAGTCACTTCATGTCAGAAGAACGTCATCCGGCTCGAAGGTCATTTTCTCAAACGCGTATAAAAGGTTCATGTTTGCAGTCAACGTTTCGAGGTCATTTGCGACGTCCTCGCAACGGTGGCTTGCCGCAATGTCACAAGTCAAAGAGTCAAAATTAGAACGCAGGATCATGCGAATCATTTTGCCGAACGACACCCCAAGAAACAGCCCGCCCGATCCAAGGACCCCAGTTTGAGAGCCGCTGCGGTCCGTCAAACTCTTCCATCACACATCGCAGGCTGTCAGCATCAGATGTGGCGTTGGGGGTGTCGGGTGGGGTGGGGTGTGTGGGGGGGGATATCATTTTTGAATGGTCAGCCTTGACGCGGCGTTCAATTTGCAGCCGTCTGAAAAGGGGGATAGGCGCTCCGTCGGCCCCCCGTTCCGCCTCACGGGCTGAATATCAAGTGGAGCGCTGAATGGATACACGGCGCGCGCCTGCGTTCTTATCCAAGACGTCTGGCACATCTTGCTTCCTTTCATCACAGCGGCGTCGTCCCCTATATGCCCCCCCCCCCCACCCCCCACCACCACCCCCCCCTTCTCTACCGCCGCTCATCAATAGAGCGCTCTCTCGGCTCATTTTCTTCCACTGCACAACACTGCTCGCCGGCTGTACACACCGGACATCAATGTTATGTCCAAGGCTCGGCGGTATTCTCTCTAATATCGCCCATACGCCCCCCCAATCAACCCCCCCCCCCCCCGTGCTACTCACGCTTCCTATTAAAATCTGCAATGTTGGACATTAAAAAAATGCAATTAAAAAATGGGGAAAAAAACCCCTCCTCACGCGCCCTCTGATCACCAAAGCATACATTTTAGCAACACGTGTAAACACACACACACACACACACACACACACACACACACACAAATCTCTTGTTAAGGATACTTGGGCTCCTTGAATGGCCCTATAGAAATCTCTTTCCATACCAAGAAAAATAGCAAGATGTGAAAGAAAGATCTGTACATTGTATATTTTAATTTAAAGTCCCCCCCACCCCCACCCCCCCACTCCCCGCCGCCCTCCACGATACCGCACAGGATGAGCTCAAAAGAATAATGGAAGGAGCGGTCCCATGGCAACTGCTGTACGCATCCTTTGAACTTTCGCAGCATTCAGTTGCCGTTCCGTTCCAAAGTAGCGCCTCCACATGCATCTCGGACGGCGATTTGCGATCGGATCGGATCGAATGTGCGCCGTGGCGGCCCAGTCCAATTACATGCGCCGAAGATCAGTTGCCGAGAAAAAAGGGGATGCCTTAAAGCCACAATCCCCAGGAGGTCCTTGCTCACCGCTCCTCTCCTCCGTGCAGGTTTTTGGCGTAGTTGATTGATTGATTTTATTTTTTCTCAAGCTCATCTCCGCAGGGGGGGGGGCGACTCTTCTCAAGTCTTCTGACACGACCGCCTCCCATTAATTAGTCTGAGATTTCAGCTGATGCCGGTTCGTATTTCTGATATCGGTCCGATCCCGGCGGACCTCACAGGTATCCTGGTGTGTGAAGACGGAAAAAAGTGATCCGGAATACGCGTCGGTCGGGCGGGATATGGGGATGGGATGTAGGAATCAATGAAAGCAATCACAACGTACAATTGAATTTGTTGGCAACTGCATAAAAAGACGGGTGGCGGGGGGGGGGTCACCCGTGCGCTTTTTGGAAATGAAGAGAAGGGGCGACGGTAGACATGGATACGGGCAACGACGCACACGGGAGAACGTGTCATTTTGCCTCCAGTTTGGAGGCGGCTGGGGGCGGGGGGTGGGGGGTGGGGGTGGGGGGGTCAATCTATGTGCAGTCTTCCACTTCAAATCACCGGAGGAAATATTATTCGGGAGGACTCTTTGACTGAGTCGTTGATCATGGTTGCCATGGTTGGCATTTTCAGACTCAGGGGTGAGGAGACGACTTGTCAGGGGGTGGTGGGGGGAGCCGGGCGTAGCACGTAGCCCTGACATGTCAGTCAACGAGAAGGAAGGATCTGTCTCGGTAAAAACAAACAAACAAACAAACAAAACAAACAAAAAATGGGCCACCTAATCAATACATCTCTCTTCATCATCTCAAAATGGAACTCAAGGTTACATTTGTATGACTTATAGCGCATTGGAAAATGATGGAATGCTTTGGCGACATTAAAATTCGCCAAAGTAAAGTCTCAGGCGGACGGCTCTGATGTCATCGCTTTTAATGGAAGGAATGGTGGTGATCAATGGAACTTCACGTGGCCAACTTCAGCCTCCCCCCCCCCCCCCCCCCACCCCCCCTCTCACTCTCAGTTCCACCTCCCACCCTCTCTCGTTATGCATGCTATAGTGCAGGGGTCGGCAACCCAAAATGTTGAAAGAGCCATATCGGACCAAAAAAAACAAAAACAAAAAAAAATATGTCTGGAGCTGCAAAAAAATTAAACGCCTTCTATAAAATTTACAATGAAGGAAACATATGCTGTATGTATGTAGGAGATTGGACTGTCTCTGAATTGTTGATATTATTCATTCCTTTGTTGTGTGTTCACAAACGCCCCCGTCGAATTTATTTTGTCATTTCCTCGCTTGATTTTTTTGTTTTGGTGCATTATTTTCGCTTTTCTTAGTGTCAGTGAAGTGATCATGAATTTCCGTTTTTCGGAGGCTGTCTTTGAACGCCTCTCGAGTCGAACGAGAAGAGAGAAGGCACCGAGTCGGACGCAGACGTGTCTGTGTTTGTCGAGACTGTTCAACGCATAAATAAAGTTTACGTTTTTTAAAAAAACAACAACACCACAGCTCTCCTTTTTTCGTAGCTGCAAAATATATCGATATCTATTTGAGCTATATTAGCCTACGATCAAAATCTTTTTCCGTTTTCAAAAATTTTTTACGAAGCTTTCGGGAGCCACTAGATTTCGCTAAAGAGCCTCAATGCGGCTCTGGAGCCGCGTGTTGCCGACCCCCGCTATAGTGTAATGTAATGTAATAGTGTAACTGTTTTGTGGCCACAAATGATCTTTTCACGTGCATGCTAATTGGTGGACACAAATTTTGTGGTTTTGCAGGCGGGTTCCGTACATGCACGTCGTGGCCACGCGTCAAGAACGACTTTTCCCACGTTGCGTCCGCGGCTTTGCGGCCAAGAGCACAACAGAGTCCATTCCCGCAACGGAATAGGATGAATACAAAGCGTGTATCACCAACGCAATTATGCCACTTCACAAGCAAAGCAAACCATCGCATCGTTCGGGCGACGCGTTCCGTCAACATGCGAGACGATTGCTTCCCCCCCCCCCCCCCCGCTTTCATTTACACACTCGTCCTTCACGTGGCAAATTGTTGCAGAGAAAGGGAAGCGGAAAGGCGATGGCTTCGCGGGAGCTAATTTTCCACTCCAGGAACCTGTCTGCAGAATAATAAGACCGGCTTTTTTTTTTTTTTGGTGTTGTTACATGAAAATGATGATCTCCCTCGCGGCACGATGTCGTTTGGAGGTCCCTCTGCACTCGGCGCTTGTTAGCTCGCAGGCGTGTCACCTGGCGAGGGAGCCGACAGGCAGGGAGAGGCCACGCCGTCGGCCCGCCGCCGGACCGGGAGAGGTTATCAACCGCGTGTCATCATTAGTACTTCAGCTCCCTGGCTGCGGTCGACACACGTTTCCGGACGTGTCCAACACGGCTGGCTTCTCTCTCTCTCTCCGAAAGGTGTTTGGTTCTCGTCTTTTGAGTGGGAAATGATCCACTGCAAAATGCCCGGGGATGAATGTCCAGACAGCTACAAGAAATGTCTGCGCAATCAATAAAAAAGGTCATCTCGCCAAGTCTGACTCCACAATGAAGATGTAGTTTGTCGTGTTCTCTCGAGGTTGCTTCAAGATCCAATGCGTGACTCCCCCGTTGCAAGATCGTGCCACCGAAATGGGCGCTTCGAGACCTGAAAATACCGTATTGGCCCGAATATAAGACGGCCCTGATTATAAGACCACGCCCTCTTTTTCAAGACTCAAGTTTGAACAAAGACTTTTTGAACACCAAATTAATTTTTATACAGAAAATAATGACAGTACATCCGAAACAAAGGATTTTAACAATATATTTGAGAGAAAAAGCAGGTTATTTTGCCTCATTCAAATCTTAATATCTGAACATTTAAATATGTAAAAAAAAAGTGCAATCACATTCGCATATTGGCTTCTACTTTTTGAAATGTAAATTACAACAGCTGCCGGTTAACCTGGCCGATCTTCGACCCACTTTTCTCCAGATTGTCGCTACGTTTCTCCATTTTCTGTTATCTCTTCTATTATTTTCTTCTCTTTTCTTTCTTACCGCTATTTTTTCTTTTTCGCGCTACCGCTATTTTTATTTTTCTTCTTTGTGCTACCGCTATTTTTTTTTTTCTTCTTCGTGGCCGGGGTTCACTTTTGCCTGGGGACTCAAGTTCAGCATTCGCTTCAATGATATGTGGCGCCCTCTGGCGTCGTGAATGGGTATAATGTCTCGACCCCGAATATAAGACCACCCCCACCTCTTCAGTCTTATTTCAATGCAAAAAACACCGTCTTATATTCGGGACAATACAGTATATCAAATCTATTCAAAGGACTTCTTCATTGACAGTGCTGTAGGCAGACTCCCCCGCTGTTCGTGGAAGATTGGGACGAGCCTAGCTCACAGATGGCCCAAAATTTTTGTACAGTCGTCACCTATCAAAATGCATTGGGAAAAACAACCCCCACCGACCCCCCCCCTAAAAAAAAATAACGCTGAGAAAAAAATTCTCCCGAAAACACAGACAAAGACTCAATCCACAGCGGGGTAGATTGGACATGAAGGCAGTCCGTCAGGCATGATTGATGAAGAGGCAACATTTCCATCTCACATTTTCCCAGCGGTTGTGACGAGGCGAGGCACTTAGCGTTGCCGCGCAAGGCCACGTGCCGTCCGCCATATAGCCTTTTTCCTCCTTGACGATTGCGTGTGCCGCCGGCTGTGTGATGGAAATTAATTAGCCCGCGCTGACTTAATGCACGGCTGTTGAAGGAGACAATAAGCGAAGGTTTCCCACTCACTCGCTTTTTGGACTCTTGATGAATCCGTAAGTGAAGAAAAGTGGAAAGAGAAAAACATCAACATTAGACGTGATTATCCCGCTTGGGATTTCAATGGCGCTCTCATTTTCCCCTTCTCGTTATTGATGAGCTATTTAAAAATGCTATTGTTTGTTTCTTTTTTTTCCTTCTCTCTTTTGCAATTTAAAAGGCCGGTGGCTTCTCAAACTGGGGCTATTAACTTTGCCCCTTTAAACACACTTGCATCCCATTTGTCCCACTCATTCACTCTCTCTCTCACACACACACACACACACACACACAAACCAATCAACGCGACTCCCGACCCATACCCCAATGTTATTCTAGGTAATGAAAACAAACGAAATAACTCAACCTAAAATGAAATGAAATAAAATAAAAACGAGCGCTACCGGCTTTTTTATTTATTTATTTTTTTAATCTTGCACTCAACAAACACTCCATATGTTGAAAAAACAAAAACGATGACTGACACCATTACAAACAGAAAGCACTTTCAAATAAAAAAAAAAAAAGTAAATAAAATGAGCAAACTCACTCCAAAAACGAATTTAACCCCCGTGCAGTAATTATCCCAAAATTGGACATTTCGGGCACTTTGGACGATTTTGGCCTGTTGGACAAATGGACACCGCAGACTAAACAGTGAAAAATAACTCCACGAAGCTGACATTTTACATAGGATGTATATCGATGTCTTGGCCAATTCCCACTGAACATTTTGAGGGGTTGAAAGTGAAAAAAAATTAAAAGTGAAAAAAGTTGTTGCACATTGGAAGAGGGACATTTTGGGGACGTAATACCCTTCATGCAGCCGCTTAAAAATACTGCATGAGGGTTAATATCACTACATTTGCAAAAAAAAAAAAAATTACGACAACCCTCGCCCCCCACGCGTCTACACAGTGGCCCTTTATTTTATGGGAGCAACTTTCATCATGTCCATGTTGAATACTCCATCAAAATTGACATTGCATCAATCATGCTAGCTGTCTGAGGCAGAGCAGCCGTCCAGCGGGTGCTGGCCTCGCCCGTCCTCATGAAGCGCACACACAAACACGTGATTTACAGTCCAGGGAAATACTGAGCCTATTGCTCTCCCAATGCATTTCAACATTTGTCAGCAACTAGCGGAAGACTGTGGTCAATGGAGAGGTTTTGGAGGGTTTTTGGTTTTATTTTTGTGCGTGGCCATAGAAAAACAAAAGGTGGAGCTGCAAAGGCTTCAACGAAATCTAATGTTAACTGAGGGGAAGGCATCAAAACACGGCTGGTGCGCCGCCGCCGCCGCCGCCGCCGCCGCCGCCGCCGCCGCCGCCGCCGACTTCCAACGCCCGTGGCTAATCTCTTCTGAATTCCACGCGGCTAATTCCCGGCGGCTCAATATGGAACTCGGAGCGCAAGTCTGCGTTCGCCGGAAGCGTACGTGACGGATCAGAAACGCGACGCCGCGTCGTCTCCCCGACGGAGAGTAGTTCACTTCGCGCTGAAATGTTCACAGCCTTGTTATCTTCACAAGAAGCCTGCTCATGCGTGCGCGCACAAGCACGCACGCACACACAAAAATACTGCTATAGTTGCTGTTTTTTTTTTTTTTTTTCCTTGAGCCATAATCTTTTCTTCCTCACAAGCTGAGTGCGGTGAGGAGGGTGTAGGGGGGGTGGGTGCGGGGGCGGAGTGACACTGTTCTTTTCGGACTCCTGGAAATGATGCTTTCAATGTCGCGTGCGGGGAAAACCATTCTTGGAAAATATCACATGGTGGAGATTAAATTAAACATGGTTCTGTGCCCACAGTGTATATAGTCGACAAGTAAACAAACTACCCTTATCGAGCTGCTTGTGCGGGACGCGCAAGTTCTTAATAGGGTTGAGGTGAGGGGATGTATGCGTGTACAGTGATCCCTTGCTATTTCGCGGTTCGTTTATCGCGGCTTCAGTGCATCTCGGATTTTTTTCAAACATATTCATAAAAAAAAAAAAATATCATATACATGTGGTATAGTACTGTATACGTTGCTCTATGTGACTCGCTGTTGTTTTGCTGACTTTCGCAGATTCTCGTGGACCGTTTGCGGACCTTTTGTGGACTTAAAAAAAATAATATGTATACTGTATTTTGTTATTCATAAACTAACCTAACTTATACATGTTTAAATCTAGTAGTGTACAGCATTAAGTCATGTTAATTACTTCAAAGTTGACTTCTACATGCATGTATCCCATTAAATTTGGCCTTATAAATATTAGTACCTATATGGAGGGGGGTTCGCTACTTCACGGATTTTCGTTTATCGGGGGTGGTTTTGGTCCCCATTAACCGTGATAAACGAGGGATTACTGTCGTCCATTCTGCTAATTTCAACGCCTTTGTCTTGGTTGCCCAGTGTCCAGTCGTGTGGAAGGTTGATTTTTTTTTTTCTTCATCCAATCAGATTTCAGGATCTCTGTGTTGCCATGTCAGCATAACCTGCCCAGGGCATTTGATGACAATGTCGCGTCCTGGACTCGAACACATATGCACTTTTAGCAATGGCTGTTTTTTTGTTGTTATTTTTATTTGTTTATTTTTTTTAACCATTCAGATTTCAGATTCACCAAACAAGGCCTGCGAGCAACCCGAGAGTGACACATTTTTCCATCTTCTGACTGTCTGGCAAAAGAGTTTTGCAATGTGCACCAAAAATGGATTTTGGCAGGAGAACAGATTATTTTTTTCGGAAAAAAAAAAACCATGCATGTTTTTGCTTTACAGCTTACAACCCACATTGTGTCATAATTGACCTGCTGTGTTTTTACAGTGTAATTTTAGTTTACAGTAAGACAATGTCATTGCAGCATGAAACACATGCACTTGCTCACATGTGACCAGATGATAATCATGGATACCAGCGAGTTAGGGTCAGTATTATTTGCGTATACAGAGATTTTTGGGTGTGCGTATTCTACAGTTGCGCGTATTATACATGGGATTCTACGATATGTGTATTTTGGGTAGCTTTTCATAAAGTCATGAAATTACGGATTCAATCATAACATTGGCAGTGATGTGTTTGCATCCCACTATGGGAAGCACGCGTACCACAAGTGGAGTGGATCATTATTGCTCTCAGCAGCCATTTTTAGGTTGTTAATGAAGTTCTTTATTTGTCACAATCTGAACAGAGTTGATACAGGATATGAAACATGTCGAAAAGGTGTTTTAATATGACCCTGCCGGAAGCTGTGAAATCCAAACTTTACACCAATCGAGGTAAGACAGTTGCAGCTACCGTTCGACGACAAGAATAGAACAGTGACACAAAAAAAAACCAAAACGTAAGAGCGAGACGAGGAACTCAGCTCTCACTCTCCGTTGTCATCAAGATGTTTCACACCACCCCTCGCCCTCTGTAATTAAACACCACCTGCGTAAGTCTTGTCAAGATGTTAAAATAAATCTTACAGCTGCCAGCTCCTCGTGGCCCGTGAAGAGAGATTCGTTTTCACATTGCGTCTCCGAAACAGGTTTTGTTTTTTAGTTCCTCGTGTGAGATCATGTCCTTGGCCGTGCTGATAGTGTCATGACTTAAAGAGTTTCGATTAAAACAAAACAAAAACTCTCTACAGTACCTTGAGTTGGACACTTACTGTACTTAGCAATAACCCGTTCCGCTGATCAGCTGATCACTTCCACTGCTGCCAATTGCAATCCGGAGCCTTCTCTGTCTCATCCTGCAAAGTTCAACACTCCGGTTTTATCAAGGAGCCTCGCTGGCCTGTCAGACCTCAAATCAAATCTTTCATTACGCCGCTCTTGGCTGTCAAGTCGACTGGTAGCCAAGGCTAGCTACTCCTCCGCTAACACGGTGCCTTAGAAGGAGCGGGACGTTTAGGTGGTGGAAAGGTGGGAATAGACTGGTTTTTACTGCCATCCGACCTAGTTGACTGCCATCGGCAGTCAACGGGTGAATCCAAGGAAGGGATGCGTCTCGCCGAGGGTTTTGATTCTCCACACCTCTCATTTCGGGAAAGGCCTGACTGAGTGTAATAATCTGTCATGCGAAATGAAAAGCCATAGCCCCGCCCCGCTTTCTGCTTGGAGGGCCCATTAGAAGACTCATTGATTGAAATGGTTTTGCGTGTTAATGCGGAGGGGCGGGGGGCGATGCTAGTGAACACCCACTCGATGCGAAATCAGAAGTAAGCTGGGTGTTTCGTAAACGATCATTCCCGTGCCAGAGAGCTTCCAGCTCTAAATGAACTTCCCGACACTTTAAGGTGGGGTGTCGGGGGTGTCTATTAGTAAGTTTATTTAAAGAGCAAAACGTAGCCACTCGTGCACCTTGAAATAGTATTGATAAAACCGGGATACTCAATAAGCAGAAGGAATGCTTTGTTTAAGCGGAGCGCAGGCATTCCACAGGTTCCACAAGTGAGGAGCATAGTAACCAAATGTTGCTTCTTTTTGGTTCTGGTCCTGGGAACACCCGGGAGACCTGTCCCAGTCAGCCTGCAGGCTCTGGTTGTTTTGGAAGCTACCCGTACGTCTTGCATGTATTTTGGTCCAAGACCATTTTGAGATTGATAGACCAGCAGCAAGATTTTGACATCTGTTCTTTCAATGTTGTGATTCGAGGACTGGTGTGATGTGGTCTGGCACTGGAAAGAACATTCCGTTGAAAAAAATTAAGTCATTCCAGTCACCTTGGTTTTTCTCTGTCTGGTCGAAAAAAAGCCCTATTCAAGCTTTTTTCTGTTGGGGATAGGCCTGAAACTGAACACCATCTATGGATTGATTTGAAGCTTGAATGTGAGCTCATTGAAAGAAAGCAACAACAGCGGGGTGATGAAAAGGGGGAAGACACGCACAAGACTAAACGGCGAAGGTTGGTGGTCGTTTTAAAAATCCAACTCTCAAGTATTTCCATGTCCGCTTGGAAGATCCTCTCTGCGGCCAAGCAGACACTAAAGTCCAAAAAGCGGCATATGAGGCGCCCACTCCTCTTATCATACTCCTCAAATTCAATTCAAGATATCCCCTGATTAGAGCTCCTTTCTCATCCCAGGAGTCAATTCTAGGAGGCCTTGCATAGTTGTTGCTGATCATGACTGACTGTTGTCGATACGACTGTTGTTGTGCTGAGTGTCTCTAAGTCGTCTGTCCCTCTACTACTCAGTCTCAATCTAAACACAACAGTCCAGGACAGGGTGTCGCCCCACGGAGACTAGGTTCTGTTCACTCGGTTGAATTGGCTACAGGATGTCACAAATGAGGGTTGGTTTTTTTTGGTCCGCCCTCTCTCATTGTCTGTTTTTGTCTAAATATTAACGTGCTGCTTGGGCGAGGGCTCAAAAATGTCTATTTCATGACTGTCTTCTTCCTTCGAGGCAGTTTTTTTGTCCTCGAGTCCATTGCCAAGTGCTTCCTCATGTGCGGTAAAGTCATTTTTTTGTCAGTATATGAGGACTTCGGATAACTTCTGTTGGGGATAAAACATAAATGTGAAAGAAAGCCTCGAAAGGTTTGGTCATTTGTATTTCCTAAGGCGGTAAAGTCCAAACCATAAGGCGCCCCTTCTTAGATATCTGATTATATCAGACTTTCCTTGCAATAATTAAAGTGCTCTAAGCTGAAGTGCATCCTACAGGAGAAAAAACTGCTAAGTGTGAAACACCGTGGGGACAGAGTGAAAATTTGGCCATGGAGAAACTGAACACCTGGGCAGGTTTTGTGCACGGTCTACCCGACTGTACGCCTCAGTCATGAATCATTCAGGGAGAAAAAAAAAACCCCAACAACAACTTGTAAATAGAACACGGTATCAATTTAGCAAAGGGAGGCGAAATATATTCATAGTTCTCATTTGCTTTTTGACCTTTTCACAGGCCCCGTTCTGACTCAGTCAACAGAGACCCATAAAAACATGACGGACAAAGCCTTGATCCAAAAGTGGCGGTAGCGAGGCATCTGGGAAGGCAGAATGGAGGTAAAAGAGTCTCACAGTGGCACGCACTTGGCGAGTAAAAATAGCTTGTAATAGCCTCAGGTAAGTTGACTGTCTGAAACTCCCCAAACTGATTTTTAGGGAAAGGCGCAGAGTGTGGGTTTGAAAATGGCCCTGAGAGATGCTAAGCTGCTTTTAGAGCGGCGGTGGGGAGGATGTGGCGGAAACATACCGAGCAGCAAGATTGGCGGACAAACCGGTTCGTATGCCATCACAAGTCCTCATAAATGGAACAACAAAGAAAGTTGAATTGATTGAATTTATCCATCCATCCATCCATCTTCTATCCATCTTATCCGGGGTCGGGTCGTGGGGGCAGCAGCTTTAGCAGGGAAGCCCAGGCTTCCCTCTCCCTAGCCACTTCTTCCAGCTCTCCCCGGGGGATCGCGAGGCGTTCCCAAGCCAACTGGGTGACATAGTCTCTCCATCGTGTCCTGGGTCGTCCCCGGGGTCTCCTCCCGGTGGGACATGCCCAGAACACCTCACCAGGGAGGCATCCTAATCAGATGCCTGAGCCACCTTCATCTGGCTCCTCTCAATGTGAATTCAATTCAATAAAACCAGATGAGAGTGAGTCAATCCAATCTCTGCAGTGCAGTGGCCGCTCCTTCATTTAAGTTCCTGGGTCAGCAGATGTCTGAATTTGTCCTATTTGTAAGTCCAACTTGTACCGCCATCTGTCAGTCAGCCTTACGATGGGTCGTGACGTGTCACAACTCCCGCTACAATCGCAGCAGGAAGTCGCCATCTTGCCAACCCTGCCATAATCCTTTCACACTGTGCCGCTGCGAGTGACTGACGAGAGGGACGACCTGAAACTTAAACGGCAGCAAGCGCCGATGGCTTCACGCCCTTTAAGATTTGACTGACTCCGCTCCAGTTTCCATTTCACACGTTGGCTGAAAATCACCACGGCACGCCCGTGGGGGTCTTGGTCCCTATCACGAGGGTTCAAAAAAACTGAGAAAAGGTACGGTAAGGGCTGACTCTCTCCAACCTGCTGATTGGACTCTTCGGTTTCGGCAGTGCTGCGATCAACCTCCACCCGCTGTGATAAACGTCGGCCTTGCGGTGGGGTCACGTCTTGGCGGGTTGATCCCGCTGTCTCACAACAGGCTGGAGATACTGTAAGCACAAAGATGTTTCTTTTTCCCCGTCACAGTAAGACAGATGGTGTGGGTCAGCCCAGTAGCTGCTTGATGCCCCTGAAAGAAAAGCCTCGAGTCTTGTAAAGGGGGGGGAAAAAAAAGCGGAGAGAAAAAGAAAAACAAAACATCACGCCGTGTTGCACGAGCAGGCGTTTGACATTTACATTTATCACCAACTGGGGGTTAATTAAACTCAGCCATCCACCCTCTCGATTAAACAATGGCAAATATAGACCGGGTATTCATCTGTGGATGAGCGTGCTACTGGGACGGAGGGCACCCCGGAGGCACAATTAGAACCCAAAAGTGGCAATGACGTATCTAAACAACGTTGGGCAAAAGAAGAGGCGGTCAAGAAATTGGGCATCTTGTCATGGTCCTCCAGCATCCAAGCTTACTTCAAGACTTGAAGCTTAACCCCCATGCAGTAAGTATCCCAAAATTGGACATTTCTGACACTTTGGACTGATTTTGGACTGTTGGACAAATGGACACCACAGACAAAAAAGTGATAAATAACTGCACGAAGCTGAAATTTTGCATAGGATGTATATCTATGTCTTGGCCAATTCCCACTGAACATTTTGAGGGGTTGAAAGTGAAAAAAAAATGAAAAGTGAAAAAAGTTGTTGCACATTGGAAGAGGGACATTTTTGGGACGTAATACCCTTTATGCAGCCGCTTAAAAATACTGCATGAGGGTTAAAGTGTAGCCATGGTGGTCAGGACAAATGCACGCGGCTTATCAAGTAAAACCGCATCCAAACGCGTTGTCGAGGCGCCGTGCCAGCTTTTTGCGCGCAGCCATACAAGAGGCGGAGCCGTAACGTATCTTGGCAGACCATCTCTCGAAATTTCTGCTCTGTGCTCGCTGGATCGACCGCCGTGCCGCCCAATCCCAATTTCCATCCATCCATTTTCCGAACCGCTTGATCCTCACTAGGGTCGCAGGGGGGGGGTGCTGGAGCCTATCCCAGCTGTCTTCGGGCAATAGGCGGGGGGGACACCCTGAATCAGTTGCCAGCCAATCGCAGGGCGAACAACCATCCACGCCCACACTCACACCTAGGGACAATTTATAGTATCCAATGAGCCTTCCATGCATGTTTTTGGAATGTGGGAGGAAACCGGAGCACCCGGAGAAAACCCACGCAGGCCCGGGGACAACATGCACACTCCACACAGGGGAGGCCGGAGCTGGAATCGAACCCGGTACCTCTGCACTGTGAAGCCGACGTGCTAACCACTGGACTACCGGGCCGCCCCCGCAATCCCAATTTGAATTTGCAAAAAAAAAAAACTTCCGCCCTTGCGTCCAATCAAGCTCTTAAATGCTGCAATTCCGTTTGGTTCATGAGAAAGAAAGATCCCGGAGAGACCTCCCATCGAGTCTTGTGAAAATGAACCCCGACGTTGATTGCGTCACCTGCCACGCATCGCCCTCACACTTCGCCTCAAACGTCTGCAAATCTCCTAAGTAACAAGTGCAAAGCATTATCAGTAGACCGTCGCCGACTCGGCTCAAACGACTTCTGGAATTGCTTTGTTTCTGCCACCTTGCGCACACGTCACAGATGTTGTTTTCTTTTTTTCCCGCCGGTGTGGCTGCATGCCAGGTCGCGGCCTGTGTTCGACTTTGGGCTTTGTCGGTGTGGACAGAAAACTGCAACTTTGTGTGCCGTCGTTCTGACAGGATCTACTTTCGAGATAAGCCATCTTAGATTTTTTTTTATCCTGGCAGGGTGGAAAAACCGTGTCAGTAAAATGGACTTTTTTTTTTTTTTACAGAAATCCGTAAATCTTGGCCATGATTCTGAAGCTAGGACCTGCCGGAGGGAAGATTCTTTTCCACAAATTAGTAGCAAATGCGCAGCTTTGTCGCAGTCTCTTGTCTCTGATCTCCAAGTTGCCCCGCTCTGAGGTCAACTTGCCATTAACTAATGTGATGTATCCCCGCTGCCAAGATGCATTACCGCTCGCATTGTTCTCCCGCTCCACTTCGCGGGCAGGCTTTGCCTTCAATTACTCCCTCAACTTTTCTTTTTAATTGAACGTGCGGGCACATTAGCGCTTGGACCACTTAAATGATGGGGAAAGAATTTTAAAACGAGGTGTCCTGAAACCTTGTGTCTGGTGTGACTCTGACCCCCCCTCCAACGCTAGCCTTCAACCTGTCACCCCCCCCCGGCTCCGCCCCAGTTCCCCCATTATCTGATTAACAATGATGGGGGTGCGGCAAAGGGGGGGTGGGGGGTGGGGAGTCGGTGTTACAAACGAGTTGAGTCACGTGGCGCAGTTTGTTTCCGTTTGCTCGACAGGTTCGATTCTCGGGAAGACATGGCCCACAAAACCAGCCACCTGGGGCTGGAGGCTGGATCAAAAACTAATTATCGCGGTGTTAAAAGGCGAGCTCGATGAGGCTCAAGGAAGACTGAGGAGGGTACCCTTTTGAATTAAAGGCCAAAAACAGACCCAAACAACACCGGAGACTGATCTCACTTCACAGACGCAGCGTTTTATCAATAAGCCACCAAATGATACCGTGTGGAGGATGTCACGGCCGGCCAGGCAAAATGTGACTTTGCCCAGCCTTGCTGTCATGTTGTCAGCTCCATGGTTTTGGAACAGCGGGGCAGAAGTGCGCGACGGTCGTTGTAACGGTTTTTACACGTCTGAACAGAAACTCAAGCCAACAGCTGCAAGGGGCAGTGATAATTCGATAGTTTGAGTCCCAGGGACTCGCTGATCAGAAAAGTAGGAGTCCCATGATGCATTTAGAGAGATATATGCAAGGCTTTCTCAATGTTATGATAATAAAACAACGACAACAATTACATTGATATAGGTGTATTTCTTATAAACAAATGTTGCAAAAAAATGTAATAATTCAATAAAGATTTGCTTCCGTAGTCTTTGACATAAATTCTTCTCTTTAGTTACTATATGCAACACTTGTTCGCAACACTTGTTTTAACGTTACACAACTTGGAAATCATCTGCTTTGACGGCCGATCTCGACAATCTCGTCTCGCGAGAACGGAAATCTCGTCACACGAGATTACTTAACGCGAGATCAAAACAACAATGGCGTGATTGTCAAACTGCCATCGTTGCTGGAAAAAAAGATTTACCGTAATTTTTGGGGGGGGTTTTTTGACCAAGAAATTTCCTCGCATCCCAAAAACGCACATTATTTGGAACTGTGCGTCTGGCGGGAAAATTATGCATCTAGGACGCGGGACGCAGGTGTAACGAGATGGCTGTAGAGGTATTGAGTACTGCCGCTCACGTTCTTACTTGTACCAGGAAACTGGACCCCATCCCGCCGGTATTAAAAGAGGCCCCTCAGAGACTTTCAGACCCCACAGGTTGCCCGGTGAAGGCTTCTTAAGTATTTCCAGAAGCAGAATTAAGTAAGCCACGATTGTTTTCCACTGTCATGTTTTGGTTTGTGACCAACAGGTGGCACTGTAGGAGTCTCCCTGCAGCTGCACACCTGTTGGCCGTTATGTAATTATTGCTTTAAAAGGACTCCCGTCACGAACACTCGGTGTCGGGTCATTCTGTCATGATTACATAATGACCAACAGGTGTACAGCTGCAGGGAGAGCCCTACAGTGCCACCTGTTGGTCACAAACCAAAACATGACATCTGTGCGTTCCACGACTCAACATTTGAGATCGCGCTCAAATACATTTTGATCTGGCCTGAAAACTTTGTTCACGGCTTCTTTAGAACAACTCAATAAATAAATAATGATATTCAAAAATACGGCCTATCTTGACCTTTTTCCATTTTATTTTATCTTTTCATTTATCCTGCTTTTCTGTGCGGCATTTTCTCTTGATTTTACTCTTTTCACTTAACCGCGTTAAAATCATGACTTTTTTGCCTCTGAAAAGCACAATGGATTTGGCCTTGTGTATGGATGGCGCAAACTGAAATTGCCCGACCTTGACCAATTGATCTCCTTTCAAGCCAGACCACGGACGGGTTGTTCGAATGTAGTGCTGCACAGAACTCTTCTGCCTCACACAATTCTCAAACTTACCACGTGACACAAAATGGCGCTGTTCGATAGTAACGGTATACAATGTGCCCGCGTTAGCCCGTAGCACAGCCGACGACCACTGTGGCTCATATGAAAGACTTGACCACCATCTAAAGCTGAAATCGACATGCAGGGTTGCCCTTTAATAGCCGACGGTGGTCGCTTGCTTCGTTTCAGCCTCACAGATGTCTGCATAGGTCCGCATTGGACAGATTTCCATCGCGGCATCCAGGTGATCATCGAGATCGATCCGATCTATAGCTAGAGGACACCGCGGGGTTTGAATGAAGTTCCAACAACGGATATATGGCGATTAAACCACGGCCTTACGCCAAGCCCGTGACACACGGGCAACATCTGGCGCAACGGATCTCATCCTGCGGCTGTCACTCCTTGCTTGGACTTGCAACACAAACTGCGCCACTTGCGCTACTAATCTCAGCCCCAATTCCCACGTATCCTCTGGCCTAATGGACTCTTCGGAGTATTACTTTTTTTTTTTTTTTTACTTTCCCCCACTTATTAATAGTGCACGTTAATGTTTCTCCTGTAAGGCAAGATCATATGCTCTCTGGTCACTTGCTAAGTAGCTTTGCGAGGGACTTTCAGGAACCACTTTTTCAACGCACACTTTTAGACCAAATTATTCTCAATAAGGAGTTGCTGTTTGGCGCTATACGTCCACGACTACGACAATTTTAGGGCTTGCATGGGTAAATCTTCAAGTCAAGTCAAGTACAACTTTGTTGTCAAATGTGCTGTATGTGCAAACAAGAAGCTGTAGCATCCATTGATGAAAAAAGAGAATGGCTCTCTTCTCCTGTCCCATGTAAATCCGCTTCAATTCCAAGCCACGACTCCCAGTTCCACATACGCCTTGGTGCTCTCCGCTGATCTTGTCTTGATCCAATCTTGTCAAAGATTGGACTTGAGTTGCACTTGCCATTTATGAGACGAGACTTAGACTTGACTTACATAACTCCGCAAGTCTTATCAAACCAAGGTGACTCACCAGCATGCGATGAAACGGAGCTCTGAAGACGACCACATTTGGATTCAAGGATTCCGATTTTGATAAAAATGGGGAACACAAGAGAATGAGAAGAAGCAACGTTTGCCATGAAAGACTCAAAATCCAAAAAGGCATAAAAGCTACCGCGCGTTAACTTCACAGTTTCGCTCAGATCATCAGCAAGATTTGCGGAAGCCTGAGATTGAAGCTGCTCATTTCAATCGGGTGTGTTGCAACAGGGAGAGAGATGGCGAAACATGCAGAGCAGCGGCCCTCTGGGACTGGCCTGGCCCAGCCCTGGTTTAGCTGCTTCAAATGACACGCTTCATGTCGGCTGAGTTAAACTGACAAGACGTGACATTTATGGACAACAGAGATTGACAGATTGGGAATGTGTTAAGAAACACAAAGTTCAAAGCCTGACTTGATCGGTCTTTAGCGCGGTAACTTGAGAGCGGCTTGAAATTTTAAGGTCAAACCTGAGACTTCATGATGACTTGCACCTTGCCGGATGTGAAGTGTCTCTTTTAAGGATGCATCAACGGTTCTCATTACGGTTGAGGTCAGTTGAGAAGGATTATGATCTGGCCGCAGTGTGGGTTTTTCTCCCTCTACCTCCATTTAGCTTCCACTTTATTTATTTTTTTTGCAGCATGGAACAACATAACAAATCCCATACGCATAATGATGTGCAACACGGTGCGTGCATTTTCTTTTCTTGATATTGCAAAGCGTGATCGTGTGCGAGAAGCAAAGCGAGCGGTCGGAGAAGGGTTCCAAACTCTCTCCGGCGAAAATGAGACCTGCCCCTGAACTAAATCGAGGGGATTGAAAGTGGATTGAATGCATTTTCTCGAATGTAGACGGCTTGGCAGAACTGATGGGAGATGAGACGGGAAGGGGGATTGGAAGGGGGGGGGGGGGGGGGATGGTTTCAAGTAGAATGAAGAAAAGGAGCGTGGCGGGGACAGAAAGAGAGCAGTGGTGCGTTACTGGCTGACCACTGGATCTCTCGAAGCGCCACCGCTACTGACACCAACGGTCTCATTTTCACCTCGCCAATAAAAGTGTTCTGGTGCAGGGGCCAAGCTTCACTGAGCCACCGCTGCCATTGCCGCCATCTTGCAACTCTCCTCAACACTTGCACACGGACACAATACAGTGAAACTCCTCTACAACGAAGTCTACATGGGTGAAAATACCCCCTAGTGTGAAAAAGTCTTCATGCATTAGAGTGAAACTCCTCTACAACGAAATCATGTTTGCGGCAAGACATTTTTCACAACAGGGGGGTTTTCACTGTAGCAAATTTGAAACAGGAAAGTGGGAAGTGGGAGACTATGTCACCCAGCTGGCCTGGGAATCGGGATCATGGAAGAAGTGGCTGGGGAGAGGGAAGTCTGGGCTTCCCTGCTAAAGCTGCTGCCCCCGCGACCCGACCTCGGATAAGCGGTAGAAGATGGATGGATGGATGGATGGAAAGTGGGAATGGTGTTAATCCATGACGATTTTTTCACACTAGGGGGTATTTTCACCCATGTAGATTTCGTTGTAGAGGAGTTTCACTGTAACCCCATGCCCACTTTCCTGTTTCAAATTTGCTACAGTGAAAAACCCCCTGTTGTGAAAAAAATTCTGGCTGCCAAACATGATTTCGTTGTAGAGGAGTTTCACTGTAGCAACAAAAAAAAAAAAAAAAGACTAGGCTAATTCCCTAACGACGGGAGCAAAAGTGCAACGAGTTCCCAGGGGTTCGAATGCCTTCATCTCTTTATCCTGTGCTGCAGAGGACTATTCGCAGATTTGACACACTCAGGCTAAATCCTTAAGTGGCATGCCTGGGCAGGACCACATGAGGATGCGGCAACATGCAGTTTGAGGATTAGGATCTGCGTCGCAGCACTTTCCTTCCACTTCCTGGGCAAAATGAGGCAGACGGGGAGTGGAAAAGGAGCGAGGTGACGACGGGTCACGCGGCGCCTCGCCGATAGGAATAAAAAAAAAATTAAAAAAACATCCGCCTGCATATTTACACGGTCGACAGTCACGTCTTCTCTGCTCTTTCTCAGTCTCTCCAGCCTGATTTTTTTGCGCATCCTAAGCAGCCCCAGTTCCCTAATGAGGCGCGATCGCTGTGTTAAACCGCTAATTAAAATCGGATATTAAAGCCTACTCGCCATCATCCCTCCTGGCTCCAAACAGCGGGCTGGCTGTCGCTCGGCGCGACGTGGCAACAAGTGGCTCCCCCCCCCCCCCCCACGTAAAGCCAGATCACCCCATCAGCAATCATTTGAATGCACCAATACGATTGGCCGGGCGCAGGCGGACGCGCATTGCGGGCATATGGTGCGTGTCGGCGTCGCGTCAGTCCAAGAGTGAGCTTGTAATTTGGATGAAATGGGGACGGTGTGTCAGAGAATACGCCTGATCGCGCCATCAATTAGGGATCGGGCTTTCGCAGAACAGCTGGCGGGCCTTAATGAAGCGTGCGCTAATGATCGGTCATGCAAAATTGATGAGTCATTCCTTTCAAGACGTGCAATGAATTCAGGATGATTAAAATGGACCCTTCGCAGCCCAACGTATATCGAACGTGGTGGACGATACTGTCCTGCCCCCGTGCTGAATCGGATCCAAATTTTTTTTGACTAAATTATTTTTTGAGGGGGTGGGGGGGGGGGGACACAATTCATCATGATTAAATATCATATGCAGCTCCTACTTGTTGGAAACAAATGCTATCGAAACTGAGGCAGCGCACATACAGTCTGGAAAGTTCTTGCCGTTCAAAAGCTTGCTCACGTGCAACGAAATGGCCGATTGTTTTTGACATTGGTTTGCTGACCATGGTACAAGAAAGAATATCAGTGAATATCAAACGTATTTAATCCGCGAAAAAACTCGGACTGCCTCTGCTTGGCTCGCGCCCATGTGGGCCACTGACCAATACTGTAGTGTACTCCCAAAAGCCCCATGCTCTGGAATGGCCTGCCCACGCAAATAAGAGCAGCTACCGCAGTTGAAAAGTTTTTAAAACTCAACTTGGATACTGGATGCCTTTTGTTCAATGGAATGCTGGCCTCTATTGGTCCTTCACCCCTTCTCCCTGATCTGGAGAGAAGGGGGCGAGGTGATGATGACCCAATTGGAAGTCCATCCATCCATCCATTTTCCACCGCTTATCCGGGGTTGGGTCGCGGGGGCAGCAGCTTTAGGCAGGAAACCCAGACTGCCCTCTCCCCAGCCACTTCTTCGAGCTCTTCCTGGCGGATCCCGAGGCGTTTCCCAGGCCAGCTGGGTGACATAGTCTCTCCAGGCGTGTCCTGGGTCGTCCCCGGGGTCTCCTGCCAGTGGGACATGCCCGGAACACCTCACCAGGGAGGCGTCCAGGAGGCATCCTAATTAGATGCCCGAGCCACCTCATCTGCCTCCTTTGGATTGGAAGTCACCGTATGGATTCTGCTCCCATCGCTGTGGACATGGTGTGCACCGATCGAGCGGGGACAAGAGCTGGGAGGCGCCGTGACGAAGATTTCTTCATTGAGCAACTTCAGGGGGGGTTACCCGGCTGTCCGAAAGCGTCTCCCTGCAGTGTTTTTATCTGGCTAAACAGACTTGAATAGCATTCTAACTGTACCAATACTATGTCAAATGTTGCCCACTTGGCATCCACTTCAGTGCGGTCATTCTGGAAGGAGGATTCTCCTGTCCGCGGCCGTTCTTAAAGTTTCTCTTTTTTGGGGGGGAAATGTCAGGTTAAGGTCAGGGGACATCATGAATATTCATCAACTGTGGGCATGTGAAGCCCTTTGAGAGTGTTTGTGATGAAGCGCTTCCCTTCCAATCTGTATGCCGCCATGGGCAAGACTCAAAAATTGGTACAGCCAAACAAATTCAAGTTGTGAGGCAGTCAAGCTAAAAATGGACCCTGACGTGCAAAAAAGGTTACGAACCTCTGCTGTAAAGTAAACCATTGGTAGGCCACAGAGGTGCACTTGATACCAACAAGTCCTCATCCTCAAGTTGGCAAAGAATCAAGTTCAGGTCCAATGGCCACTAAATTTGACTCGCTCTGGTTACGCAAGTCAGAAGTCAACATTTTGATGCGACTGTTGTGATTCATTCTCACCTCACATTTGTTGTCTTTCAAATCAGAGGCGCCGTTAAAACCTTTGCAGGTCTTAAGAAGAGAAATGGTTTTCCCCCACCCATTTCCAATTAATATTCTTTGCCTTGCAGCCGTCGGAACCCCGCGCGACCTTCCGTCTCTTCTACTTAGGGCGAGGTCACGCCTGCGAACAAGTCAGAGTCTCCATCGTGAAGAACGGGGGGGAGGGGGGGGCAAACTCTGAACCTGGCGCTGCTACTTCATTAGCCTCCGTACATATCGGCATCTCTTCCATCGTGAACTCCTGCGCCGCAAACGCCAGAGTGGGAAATCAAGCGCTCTCATTAGACGGCGCCGGATTAGCCGCAGTTCACAGGCCGCTCGCAGTCTCTCCGCTCTCGTCGGGTCCGAAGCGGATGTACTCACAAACTACTCAAGTACAGACGCTAAAAATGGAGTCTGGCCAATGTAGACGTCGGCTTTGGGGGTCATTACTGTGCACAATGCCACTGTCAAACCCAGGAACGCCACAGCCACAAAGACTACGATTCGTCTTTAGCGCGCTACGTCACCGCTTTGGTCGGAATGCAACCCTCCCCCATGACGGACAGCAAAAAGACTCTTTGAACCTGTTTATACGTTGAAACTCCTTGAAAGTGTATCGTCCTGTATCTATTTATATGAGCGAGTATCTTCTAAAATGGTCATATCGTGCTGTGCGGTCGCATGTACTATTAGACGAGGGTGCGCGTGAACCAAACTCGGATTTTGATGAAGATAAAAAATGGCGATGGGTAGCAGCAACCAACCAAAAGGACCGGCGGCCCTCAAAGTATTCGAGGATTTGCAGCCACGGGTAGTAGATCATTGTTCATAGATTTTGCTCAGAATCATTAAATTACTGCATGTTGCTCGGATGCAAACATAGGATCGATGAAAAAAAAATGTGAGCATCGTAAGCGCATTTTTTTTTACCTTTGCCATTACAAGGTATGTTGTCCCCCAGATCTCGTTGCCGGGGGGGGGCCCACCCAGCGACAAAAAAAAAAAATGGTATGCTTCCAAACTTTGAGAAGCTTTTCAATCAGCTCTAGTGTAAAGGGATACGGCATTGAAAACATCATAGTATCATGATTCTGTTTGTGACCAACAGGTGGCACTGTAGGGGTCTCCCTGCAGCTGCACACCTGTTGGTCGTTATCGAATTATTGCTTTAACCCTCATGCAGTATTTTTAAGTGGCTGCATGAAGGGTATTACGTCCCAAAAATGTCCCTCTTCCAATGTGCAACAACTTTTTACACTTTACATTTTTTTTCACTTTCAACCCCTCAAAATGTTCAGTGGGAATTGGCCAAGACATAGATATACATCCTATGCAAAATTTCAGCTTCGTGGAGTTATTTTTCACTGTTTTGTCTATGGTGTCCATTTGTCCAACAGTCCAAAATCGTTCAAAGTGTCGAAATGTCCAATTTTGGGATTATTACTGCATGGGGGTTAAAAGGACTCCCTGCACGACCACTCAAATGTCGGGTCATTGTTTGTTTCTTTGTTGCTGTCATGTATGTTTGTCATGTTTAGGTCATGCTTTTGGTCATGTTTCTGTTATTGATCGTATTTTGCTTAAGTCATGGTTTTTGTTTGCTACTTTGGATTCGTTTTGTTCTTAGGACTTTGTTTTCGATGTAGTTTTCTGTGTTTTATCAATACACTTCTTCAAGTACAACCTGCTCCTCCCTCCTGCTTACTTTTTGGGGTCCACCACCACCACGTACGGGACACATAATAACGGTCACGCGCTGTGAACTCCGGTAAAGTCTGCGAAAACAGTGATCACAACAGCAGCAATTGAAGTGGCGGACGTCATGGCTAGATGGACAAAAACACAGGTGTCAAAGTCAAGGCCCAGGGGGCCAGATCTGGCCCGTCACATCATTTTTATGTGGCCCGCGAAAGCAAATCAAGCATGTCAAGTTCCATGATGCGTGCTAAAGTCTGAACCAAATTTCAGATTGTCATATGCAATCCCCAAAAACAGTCATTATTCTTGACTTTTGATTTTAAAACCAGTTCTTCATCAGTTTGTTGTGCACTGTTTGTGTAGTATGGAAAGGGGATTAAACATTGATATGGTTTCCCCAAAATTCATAACGGCCCTCCAAGGGAAACCGTAACGACAATGTGGCCCACAACAAAAATGAGTTTGACACCCCCTGGACAAAATAACTGGCTAAGTTGCTCCGTTTTGCGTCCACTTTGACTCTGCGATCGTTAACGTTTGCCGTCCGTCGTCATGCCGTCATGGCGCACCCGCGTGATCATGTGACGTCGCTGGAACGGATCAATACACAAATCCTGTTCACGCTAAGACTTAATCGTACACATTCACGCATTCGCTCCACACTGTCACATACTCACTCTCGATCTCACTCTGCAGACACAATCGCTGTTAGCATTAGCCACAGCAGCAGCAAATATCCACAAATACAAAAAAGGAATGATTTTGTATGCGTGTGGCAATGCAAATTCTCTCGTGGGATGAAGAATGTATCACTCCGCCGCGTGTTGCTGTTCCAAAAGTAAAGCCTGCAGGACGGACTCGCAAAACACGACGTTGGTCTCGCCCACTGAAAAACCAGCTGTCAGCCGAGCGCAATTGTGTATCGCTTGTAGCTTCCGCCAAGCCCGCGCAGGCATTATGAAAGAAAAATTGGCTAATTAAGGGTCTCTCTCTTCTCCTCCGAGGAGCCCTTTGATCGCAAAGGGAATGGCAACTTAAAAAAAAAATGGACGTTCTCTGTTATGATCGAGGGGGGGGGGGGGGGGCGAGGGGGACGAAAGAGCTGAGATGAAGAGAGGAGACTGGCGCAGAAAGGCAGACTTGGCTGTGTTCCCTCAGGCCATCGGCGTGGGCACTGACTCTATTTGACACGGCGAAGGACGGCGGAGGATAGCAGAGACGGACGGCAGAGCCCCCGCCGCCGTTAATGTGAGTCATGTCCGGGGACAGGGAAGAGTCACGTCCGCCTGGAAAACCTTCTTTCGCTTGACTGAGTTGGAGTCGTGGAGACTTTTTTTGCGCCCCGACCCCCTTTTGGGAGTAGCGGACAAAGTCAGGCCCAAATAGAAAAGGTGGCAAAGTCGGATTAGACACGAGCGCGAGCATTTCACAACTTCGGGGACACGAACCCGTGAAGCCCCCGAAGAAGTTGTCGCTCGGTGCTACGAAATCGAAACCATCGGCGCCGCATCCAATGGGAATTTGAAAAGCGGGCTTTTTCATACTCGGGCATTTACAAAGTCAGCCTTTCACTTTTTCTGTTTTTTTTTTTTCTTAAACCGCTGCACCTACAGTCAAACCTCGGTTTTCGAACGTCTCGGTTCTCGACCAATTCGGTTTTCGACCGAGTTTTTTATGCCTCGGATGACGAACAAATTTCGGTTCTCGAACAAACTGAGCGCACTTGAATGCACCACTTGACTCGTCTCGCCTTTCTTACACGAGGAAGTGACGCTTCCATTGTGAGAAGACGTGTTCAGTAAATATTTTTATTTTAAAAAGAGCGTGGTTTCGGTTTCTCCAACAAATTCGGTTTTCGAACAGCCTTCTGGAACGGATTATGGACGAAAACCCAGTTTTCACTGTACTTGTTTGCCTGGACGCTATACATATGCCAACATTACATCCTGTGTGTGTGGCTCGCTCTCGCACATTCACTCTCTCACAATCCGACTCAAATGTTCTCACGCTTGAACTCTCACATATTGACTCTACCACTCACACTTCCTCCCTCACAAGAGTCTCACTGGCGTTTTACTCTCACACAACATACTGGTCGTAATCAATACACAGTTCTCGTGGCCAACTTTAGCCTCCCACCCTCACTCTCCATGTCTCTTTGTTTCTCTCTCTCTCTCTCTCCCGTACAAACACACACACACACACACACACACACACACTCATTGATACACACATTTATTCTCTCAGTAACACACGCTCACCGTCACACTTCCTGGCTCTCACTGGCTGACCGCATTTCTTGCCGTCGGCGTATGCGCAACTGTTCCCCCCCCCCCCCCCGCCCCCATCCCCCGTTCCCCAACGCAAGCAACAAGGCATTCTCGCCGTGGCAAATCCCATTTGAGTTCCTCGGCGAGCAGGCTTGAGTGGCCGCCTTCTCAAAAATCAGCGCGGGAGGCTCTTTGATAGGTGCCTCAGGAACAAAAGGCGGCTCCGTTTGCCTATAAGGTGGCATTTTCCTATCAAAGAGAAAAGGCCATAATCCAGATTTGGGCGCTAAATCCTGTGTACACTGACATAATGCCCTCTAAGCTGCCTAATTCCTTCCAGAGCCTTCCACGGTTGCGCCACTCTCGCACTTAATCGGTACGTCTCCACTTCAAGCCTGTCACTTGATGTGCGTTGTTTTCCTTTTCCGCCGCTTCGGCGCCCTCTTTGCCTCCTGGCATTAACCCCCCGACCCCCCCCCCCATCCTCCCCATCACCCCCTCCATATCTGCGGCTCACATCACAACAATAACAACATCCTGTCCTATGCCCAAACAAGCATCCGCAAGCCGATGGTTGCTAGGATACCGGGCGGATATTGCCATTGGTTCTCATCATGCTCGGGATTTGCCATTTAATCCGGGCTATGTAATTGGCCTCTTTAACTCCTTCTGACAAGGATGCAATTTGCCGTATGGAAAAGTGAGCTGTACATACAAAGAAGACAATATTGCCCATGCGGGGGAATGAGCCAACACGAGCCGTCTGTCCGCCACATGAATGCATATTTGATGTTGTAAGCATGTTATATGGGTTGCCGCGTAACGTGGCAAGTTAGCATCAACGTTGCAGGTCAATATTTTCTCACTTACAATGAATGGCCTTGGAAACAGACACTGCCGGGTTTCCTTGACAATTGAGGCATCATTGAATTGAATTGAATTGAATTGAATTGAATTGAATACAACTTTATTGTCAAATCATCCCCACGTCGTCACCCAATTTACCCTATTTGCATTTTTTTTTTTTTTTTTCCTTTTGGGGATGATCACAAAAAAGTCTGCAAGTCCGACTTTTTGCCTCAAGTCAAAAGATGCCACCAAATGGGAGTAATAATTGGTGTCGGGGAAGTACCGTATTGGCCCGAATATAAGACGGCTCTGATCATAAGACCACCCACTCTTTTTCAAGACTCGAGTTTGAAAAACAAGACTTTTTGAAAACCAAATGAATTTTTATACAGAAAATAATGACAGTACATCTGAAACAAATGATTATAACGATCTATTTGAGAGAAAAAAGCATGTTATTTTGCCTCATTCAAATATTAATATCTGAACATTTAAATATGTCAACTAAAGTGCAATCACATCCGTAAATGAATGGTTTCTGGTTTTTGAAATGTAAATGACATCATAACCTCTCCTCAGCTGCCGGTTAACCTGGCCGATCTTCGACCCACTTTTCTCCAGATTGTCGCTACGTTTCTCCATTTTCTGTTATCTCTTCTATTATTTTCTCCTCTTTTCTTTCTTACCGCTATTTTAATTTTTATTCTTCGTGACAGGGGTTCACTTTGGCCTCGGGAGTCACATTCAGCATTCGCTTCAATGATATCTGGCGCCATCTAGCGTCGTGAATGAGTATATAGTCTAAACCCCGAATATAAGACCACCCCCACTTTTTAAGTCGTATTTCAATGCAAAAAAACACCGTCTTATATTTGGGTCAATACGGTATATTGGAGTGATACATCCCGACTCTGAGCCTGTGTATGTTAGGATGACTTACGTTTAGCCTGTTTGGGGGGGGCGGGGGGGGGGGGGAAATCCCCTGGTTGATTTAGTTGCAAAAAGCAAGACCAACAAAGTACAATAAATGACGACGTTGACAAAGACCCGAGACAAAATGAGTCAAACCAAAAACGCTTGCAAAAGGCAAGGAAAAAGATCAACGTGAATGGCTTGTCACTCAAAGGACAAGGAAATCCAACACACAAAAATACACATCCAGAAATATCAACAAGAACGATTTACACGAAAAGACAAAAATGAGGCGAGAAGCGATGTGGCAAAAAAGTCAAAATCGTCTCGAATAGACAGGCACTTGCAGACAAAGTCATTGAGCAAGGCTGAATAATCCGACAGCCTTTTGTTGGCGTGGCTCATCTTGAAAAGTCAGCGGGATAACGATGATGATCAGAGGCAGGTTTAGCTCTGGAGGCAACGCCTTCCAATCCCCCATGAGCCTCTGTTTGGTTGTAAGAAAACACAAATAAGTGGGAGTGCATTTTGAACGCAGAGTCGCGGTCAGCTAGCATAGCCACTTCTGTATGCTAATGACGCCAACTCTTTCCATCGACGCTCACGTGTGATTAATTCATGCGTCCCGCGATACCCTGACGAAAGGAACCGAGAGAGTGCGTGACGATGGCAGCGACGGCATCCGTTCCGAAATTGGGATGAGCAAATTGCGTGGCACCGACGGGGGGGCCTGCATTATCCCTCCAACAAAAGCCAAACGGCTCGGCACGTGAGCGTCACGCGACATCGTTGAATCTTGATGGGCAGTTTGAGAGCGCGCTTAACGATCTTAAGAGGCCTACATTTACATCAAACGTCATGATAGACCCTTTGACAAAAAATGGGAAAACGTTATTACCCATGTGCTGTTTTTTACTCTGCCCTGTGATTGGTTGGCGACCCCTCTAGGGTGTCTCTTGCCCAAAGTGTTTTTTTTTCGTAATTTCCTTGCGCATGTCATCGATTTAAATGCGTGATCTTAATCAACAGCATAAATGTGCTCCAAAACTTTCCTTTCTCGCCATTTTGACAAATCTGACTCGTGTTGTCGTTTTCTCCTGCGGGCCAAGGTTTTACACAGCCCATCAATCGCCTGAGCGTCACACATGAAAAGGACCACCGGAGTGAGACGGCAAAAGCGATACCCCTGGCGAACAATTCCTTTCCCGGTAGCCACCCCCGCAGGCTCTTTCTTCCATTGCACTGCCATCCCCCCCCCCCCCTTCCTCCAAACTCATGGGGGCCACTTTGGAGAGGCTGCACTACATCTGCTGGAGTGGTCATCCAAGTCTGGCCCGACATCCCCCAGCAGGCGTCGCAGCAAGTGTGCAACTAATGAACAAAAAACCAGCAGAATGTTCTCACAGTTGCATACCCGGATTTATCTGATGAGTTTTGCGCTCAGTGGGGGGGGGGGGGCGTTTGTTACAATCCATCCACCCGGAACAAGGCGGAACAGCAATGATTTTCGACTCGCATCGCATATTTCGGAGAAGTTGTACACACACAAATGAATCCTAAAAATCCCTTTGCTTAGACGTTTACCAGAGACTGGGCAAGACCTCGGCACTGTAGCGGCACTAGTTCGTGCCATGCATCACGCCGCCAATGTTCAAAATAAACCTTATCCAACCAAATGATACCGTATTGGTCCGAATATAAGACGGCCCTGATTATAAGACCACGCCCTCTTTTTCAAGACTCAAGTTTGGAAAAAAAGACTTTTTGAACACCAAATAAATGTTTATACAGAAAAAAATGACAGTACATCTGAAACAAATGATTATAACAATATATTTGAGAGAAACAGCATGTTATTTTGCCTCATTCAAATCTAAAGTGCAATCACATTCGTAAATGAATGGCTTCTGGGTTTTGAAATGTAAATGACATCCTAACTTCTCCTCAGCTGCCGGTTAACCTGGCCGATCTTCGACCCACTTTTCTCCAGATTATCACGACGTTTCTCCATTTTCTATTATCTCTTCTTTTATTTTCTTAGCACAATTTTTTATTTGTCTTCTTCGTGCTGCCGCTATTTTAATTTTTATTCTTCGTGGCAGGGGTTCACTTTGGCTTGGGGAGTCAAGTTCAGCATTCGCTTCAATGATATCTGGCGCCATCTATCGTTATGAATGGGTATAATGTCTAGACCCCGAATATAAGACGACGCCCACTTTTTCAGTCTTATTTCAATGCAAAAAAAACCCCGTCTTATATTCGGGTCAATACGGTATATGGACATCAACGCCTAGGTACGCTTTGAACACAAAATGGACACAGTATTCTACGGCGCCTGTCGCAGCAGGATTGGCGAGATCTGTTTGTTGACTTTTCAAAGAGTGCACAATTGGATGCCGACAGCCCGGCACAGTCGCCGTTCCGAATGATCACTTTTTACCAAAGCCAGGCTCACTCAAATGCGCCGTTTCGCGACGTGGCGTCACTTCACGAACGAGTGGTCCATTTACGAGCTGCTCCATTACAGTACTCAGCTTGGCAGGCACTTTACAAGCCCTCCAGAGCAACACTCAACAATAAAATGCAAAACATCTCACGGCATCATCACATCTTATCTGTTTCTCCAGCCTTTTATGTCAACAATCAAATAACATGTTTAATTCGGTTTAATCGTGTGCAACCGATGGATACGTTCAAATTAAGTCAAGCCAAAGGATTTCTGTTGGGTTTTTTTTTTTTTTTTTTTTTTACATAAACAGAACGAAGACAACCTGCAACCATCATGTTTTCTAGTGTACAGCGAGCCTGTGTGATGGGAGCATTCAAAACGTGCACTTGCACAAATATAACCAGCAGTACCTTATGATACGGAGGAGAAAAAAAAAAACCCAACAACTTTTGAAGGTTGATTTTGGTCGGGCGTATTATACACGGGATTTCGCTTTTCAAAAAAAAACGTCCGTATTGAGCGGTTCTTTTGTGTCGCGGTGGAGGCAGGCGGCACACCAGAAGCACACTTTGAGAATCATCAAGTCATCTCGTTTCTTTGACACGAAGGGTTGCGACTGCGGGTTGAGTGGGGCTTCTTAAAGAAATGTGAAGAGCAGAGTCCTTGTGTGAATAACCAAAACGCCAATATTCATCCGGCTTTTATGAAAGCCGTCCGGGGCGAGCCGAAAAGTCTGAAATTGCTTTCGTTGGGAACACAATGGCGGCCTTAACCGTAGGTATTAATCCTTGACCGGCAAGACCTAATTGGCTGACCTGTGAATAGGCCAATGGGCGAGTGGCTTTGAGGGCGCAATGTCAGAAGGCCCGACAAGTCATCCTTTCTCCTGCAAATGAGAAAAAAAAAAGTTTCCCTGTTGATTGAAGCGCCGTATCGTAACTTCCCATCTCTCCTCGCGACCGTCCTTTTGTTCGGCCCGTTTTGCGAGGGAACTACCGGTGAAATTTCGCACTGAATACTTTTGGATGAACCTTTCAACTTGCGCTTTATTCCCCGGTGCAGCCATTTTGACTTCATTTAACTCGCCCCCCAACCCTGTGTGACAAAACCGATAGAAAAAACACTCAGTCAAGTGAGAACACATTGTCGGATCTTTTCCCGCAGGGGGCTGGATGGGTGGTCGGGGGGGGGTGTATCCAATCGCCGACTCCAATGAAGCGAAGTCGTCCCCAGCCAATTGCGGAGAAAGTCGGTGGGATGGTGGAGCACAATCTGATCCAGCCAAGTGTGCTAATCAAAACCTTGTCTGCTTGATCAATACTTGCGGACAACAGATTGCACTCCTGGGGAGAGTGGGCGGAGGTTAGAGGTGCGCATCGTCCTCCGGGGTGGGGGGGCGAGCGGGGACAGATAAGATCGAGCGAGCGTGGCGACGGGGGAGCGGTTAAGTGATTTCAACGTCGAAGGTCAGATGCGTCTTGGGGGGAAAGGTGGAGGATCAAAATGCCGCCAAATGGCCTGCGATGAGTCCATCTCGGTGCCAAGCGTTAGTTAGTCTTCCTCATCGGCCGGAATTGTCATCATCTAATGAGCGAATCTTAAAATTAAATAAATTAAAGTATTCATGAGAAGTGGCTTTCGGTAATCGATACGTTGAAGTAATCCTTTTGTGGCGGAATTCGAAAGCGTCATCTTTACTGTTTTAATCCAATCAGCCAAACGTGAGCTTCTTATCCACAATTTCACGGGGGGGGGGGGGGGGGGGGGGGCTGTGTGGCGCCAGTATGGAAAGGAGATGACGAGGACGTGACGAGTCGCGCGACGCACCGGGGAGAATCTCGTGCCACCGCAACTGCGGGCGTATGAAATGATCGTCTCATTACATTTCAGATGAAATAGCGATCCATCCTGATCACGTCGTTCTGTCCAAAAACACTGCGGTTGAACACAGACATGTGATGGATTACTTCCTGCGGAGTATCGGGGTACCGAACTCAGGGTGGTGGGGGAATGGTGGTGGTGGTGGTGGTGGGGGGTAGCTAATTACAAAGGATGGATCGCATTCAGTGGGAGGCAAATGACTGTGATTAACCCCCATGCAGTAATAATCCCAAAATTGGACATTTGGGACACTTTGGACGGTTTTGGACTGTTGGACAAATGGACACCACAGACAAAACAATGAAAAATAACTCCACGAAGCTAAAATTTTGCATCGGATGTATATCGATGTCTTGGCCAATTCCCACTGAACATTTTGAGGGGTTGAAAGTGAAAAAAAATGAAAAGTGAAAAAAGTTGTTGCACATTGGAAGAGGGACATTTTTGGGACGCAATACCCTTCATGCAGCCGCTTCAAAATACTGCATGAGGGTTAAACCAACAGATATGTTTAGAAGTTGGAAGCCCTGCAGCAGCTTGATCGGAACAGTTTGAACCCCGTTAGTTTGCCTGATGACATTCACGCATTTGATTAGACCCACGTTGCCCTCCGGAGAGGGCATAGACCTCATTTTTTTAACATTTTTTTTTTTTTTTTTTTACTTTCCCGACAATCTTGGTTTGAGGCGTACGATGGTTTGGGGGTGTTATTCATTGAAAATCAATATTTTCCATTTCTGCGGCTACCGAATGAATTATTACCGAGATGAGCATTGTGAAGAGATTGAAGGCTTAGTCTGAGGCATCACTCATCTTTAGACTTTCACAAGGACATCGACTTCTCCCTCCCGTGTTGACGTAGCAAACATCGGCCACGCCGTTTCTTACTGCTGCCAAAGGACACATTGCACCTTCCTGTCCTAATCTCCGAGTGTGCGCTGCGTTTTAAATAATACTGGTGACGGTATTATTCATTCATTCATTCATTCATTTTCCGAACCGCTTGATCCTCACTAGGGTCGCGGGGGTTGCTGGAGCCTATCCCAGCTGTCTTCGGGCAGTAGGCGGGGGACACCCTGAATCAGTTGCCAGCCAATCGCAGGGCACACAGAGACGAACAATCATCCACGCTCACACTCACACCTAGGGACAATTTGGAGTGCCCAACGAGCCTGCCATGCATGTTTTTGGAATGTGGGAGGAAACCGGAGCACCCGGAGAAAACCCACGCAAGCCCGGGGAGAACATGCAAACTCCACACAGGGAGGCCGGAGCTGGGATCGAACCCGGTACCTCTGCACTGTGAAGCCGACGTGCTAACCACTGGACTACCGGGCCGCCCTGTGACGGTATTATGAAATGGATTTTTAGAAGTAGTCCAAAAAAAAAAAACCCCTATTCTTTTTCTAAGCTGCCTATTTCTGAAAATGCGCAGCTGGATATGGTTAAATTAGCCAGTGTTGGGAAAGTCACTTTGTTGGCAACGAGTCAGTTAGCCGTCGCGTTTGGTAAAAACAGAAAACAGCTCGTTCAACTCGAGTGTGCTGCGCGAGATTACATGTACTTCCGAAAACCGCCTTCAAAATAAAAGCTCTGTAAGGAATTGGTATGCACGTACAGTCCTACTTTTCTATACTTTTATTTTGAAATCGACCTTAGCGTACCGTATGAAGAGCCGCCGTGGTGCCGGCTGGCTAGCCTAGGTTAGCTCCGGCGCTAACGGCTACATTCGCCAGTGACCCAGCGCGTCGGCCGAGAGACGCCGGCGATACGGTGATTTCCGTGTCGCTATGCCGCGGCCCCAGCCGCCCGTCACCATATGTCCTTTCGGTCCGTGGTGCGAATAACGATTGGGCACTGAACGGCTGCCCTGGAGGCGTGTGCTAAGCTAGCTACAGTAAATTGTATGTTTTAATAAGCTGCTATTGTATAGCCCTGGTACGGTGTTCTAATTAAGGTTTATTCAGTTATATTAAAATGACATAAGATGAACCGTGCCCAGGTGTGGCGCAAGTCTCAGTTCATCCATGAGGTCGGTGGGCCTTGGAAAAAGATGAGCACCAAACCACCACCTCCGGCGCTCATTTGAGGACCACAGCAAAACATTGATGTCTATTTATTAATTGTTATTATGGATTTCTTTTTTTGCTACTACAGCGGCGGTCCTTCACGAACGCACCCTAAAAACGCCAAGCGTGCAATTCCACAGTGACCTCCCCTCCGACGTGAATATGATGAGCCAAGCAAAGGCGCGCTAATTAGGCCAGGGCCGCTTTTACATCAGAAATGAACAAATTAGGGAGGCGATTCGAAATGTCAAGATAAGCAATTATCAGACAAAAGTGGCCATTAGCTAGCGTTCCCTCTGGCCACAGGTGATGAAGCCACCTGGAAGAAAGGGAAGCGCACCGGCGGAACGGGATTTGAGATGTTGCCACGGGAGTGGTAGGGTATTAACCTTAAATGCAAATGGCCTGTGGGAGATCCTTCCGTGAGATAAGATCTTCCAAGCGCCCCTCGAGAGAAACAAACAATCATTGGCCTCTTACACCAACATGAAGCAGCTGCTGGGCCTCTTTCAGATCGGTTTTGATGCTGCGCTGACTTATAAAAGGGGTTTCTTGTCTCTTGTAACCAAGTTCTTTTTTGTTTTTTATTCTTGGCGCTAGTTTGACACCAGGAAGTAGAAGCCGTCTCTCAGGGGGTACACACATACAGTGAACGGACATGGTGCTGCTTTGAGGCGTGTTCACTGTTCTTGGTTTGATTCAGTTCTACCGTATTTTCCGGAGTATAAGTCACAGTTTTTTTCATAGTGCGACTTATACTCTGGAGCGACTTATGTGTAAAATGGTTCACACATTGTACACATGACATGTTATTTTCACATTAAACCGCAAGAGGGTGCTTGCGGCCTGTGTTGATACTTTCCACGTTGGCGGAAACTGAGAAAAACAACTGACGATGACTCTGACGTAAGCGACGTAGAAGAGAAAGCGCTGCATCTTCTGCCTGCGGAGTTTTTAAAAGTGACACCGAGCATGAAGATTCTATTGGATTTCGTGATTTGGAGTGACGCTGATGGTTTGGTAAATTTGTTAGCATGTTCTTTGTGCTAAATAAGTCTTAATATGTTACGTGAAAATACCAAGCACATTCACAGTTCGTTGTTTAAGCGTCATGTCACGTTAGCATATCGTACACTTATTCAGCCTGTTGTTCTCTAGTTTTATTTTTAGTTTAAATTGCCTTTCAAGATGACATGTATGTTTTTGGTGTTGGATGTGACTTATACTCCAGTGCGACTTATATGTTTTTTCCTACTTAATTATGCATTTTTTTTGGGCTGGTGCGATTTATAATCCGGAGCGACGTAAAATCCCAAAAAATACGGTAAATAAACTCTGCAACGACCGTGCCGATAGATTGGTAAAGGCTGGCGTGCGATATAAATACAGTGTCAAACCTCGTTTTTTGTCCATAATCCGTTCCAGAAGGCTGTTCGAAAACCGAAATTGTTCGAAAAACCGAAACCACGCTCTTTTTAAAATAAAAATGTTTACTGAACACGTCTGCTCACAATGGAAAGCAACACGAGGAAGCGTCACTTCCTCGTGTAAGGAAGCCGAGAGGAGTCAAATGGTGCGTTCAAGTGCGCTCAGTTTGTTCGCGAACCGAAATGTGTTCGTCATTTGAGGCATGAAAAAAATCGACATTTTTGGTCGAAAACCGAATTGGTCGAGAACCGAGATGTTCGAAAGCCGAGGTTTGTCTGTAGATATAAATAATAGATATAAATCCCCACTGTTCAATGCTACTACTGCACTCCTAGGTCCTTTTTTTCCCCCCCTGAAAGAGAAGACAAACGATTTGATATTGTCTTGACCAAAACGAAAACAATTGATTTTGCGCCCTCTTGAAAAGAAGAGGTTGATGTCTCCGTCTTCCTACAAAGACGACAAACTACTGCTATTCAAAGGCAGGATGGAGAGGAAGCGCCCGTGGATCTTTGGAGAACAACGAAGTTCCGAGTGACTGGCAGATAGCTCGGTGAAGACGGAGAGCCCGGGCTGTGGGCAGAGGGCGTATTTCTCAAAGCGGCATTCTGTGAGACGTCCGCTGCCCTTTTGCGGTGCCTGATGAAGGATGGACAGCGAGAGGGAGGTTAGAAAAACCAGAGGCGACGAGAGCAAGAAGAGAAGGGCGAGAGAGGAAGAACTTTCAGTCTGTATTTTCCATTCAAAGACATTTTGACAGGCCCGAGCCCGCTCCGTGGCAGGCAGTGGGGCCATTTTCGAGTCTCCTACCGGCAGCTTGAGGGAAGCGGGGAGCCAGAATAGATATATCTTCAGGCTGCCTGACTGCTTCCCCTCCACCCTGCCGCCACCCCCCCACCCCCACCTCCTGCCATCGCCTACCAACACTTTCTTTCCTGTTTTTGACAGCCCGATCCGAATAGCCAAGCAGGCGTCTTCTTATTTTCTGCCGAAACAGTGGGACCATGCACACAGACTACTCCATAAACAGATAAACAGAGCAGCGAAGGAGGCGGAATCCGCATGCAGACTCTTGAGCGGAACCAGTGGAAAAAGTAACTTGGACTTGGACACGCACAACTTTTCACGCGCGTCACGTCGCTCAAGTTACAAGAGCACATCACAAAAACACAAGTGCCCTTTTCAACGCCATGCGGATGCAAAAGAGCCGAGAGGGGCCGGTCGAAATGCTGAGAATCAGCCTCGGTCGCTACGCTGAAGATTTTCATAACGGGGCCGGTGTTGCACGAGCTTTTCTTCTTCCGAACCGGATGGTTGCGAATGATCAGGGAGGGCATTGTGCGGAGCTTCTCTTTTCTCCGTGCCAAGTGGCCGGCTCGTGGAGGACCGCGGGGTTGAGGGTGGAGCGTGCGGTGTTGTCACTGGAAATCATCACCATTGGAGTCTGCCTCCGAGCACGTTCGCCGTGTATCAAGCCATTGAGAGGAGCCCCCGCGGGCCTCGTCCCATTGAAAAGGGGCCTCTGAATCGCTTCTTTGAGTGGTCCCCTTTTGATGTTGGAGGGGCGTTGAAAAGGTCGGCCGAGGGTGCCCCCTCGTGTCACTGGTGTGATTAAAATGGGACGGCTGACTCAGTGTCTGGCAGGGGACGACGAAAACTGACAGTGTGTGTGTGTGTCCTTTTACCGATGGGAGCGAGACGGTGCGGACGCTTGTCAGGAATTCCAACGCTGTCAACCGATATTAGCAAACAATGCAACGCATCCATTCTCTACGCCGCTGATCCTGAACAGGGCCGCAGGTAGCTGCTGCTGGAGCCTATCCCAGATGACTTTAGGCGGAGGGCAGACTACACCCTGAACTGGTCGCCCGTCAGTCGCAGGGCACATACGGAGACAAGCGACCACTAGGACCCACATCCACACAACCACGCTCGCCCGACTGAACACGAGTCGAGCGAGCGGACCACTGCACCGTCGGCGAGTCAATACAATACAGCTTGATTTAAATTGCAAGATGCAAAGGCTGAATAAGAACCAAATGGGACAGGTCAATCAGAGACACCATTGAGTTTTAGGAACAGGGTAGGGTCGTCCTCTCAAAAACATACTTTAAAAAAAAAACTTTTTATATTGGGAATGCATCCCAGAAAGGTACCTTATACCCCGTTCCCACTGTAATTAGTGGGTAGTAGTGATCCGTGGCGACACGCTACCAATTGTCCCTTTCCCAATGACCAACAGAAGGCGATTCTGCGCCCTCTCCCCCTTCCACCACTTTGCGTCTGGTTACGTCACCATGCTGTTATTGCGTAGATGATAGTGCGACAGATTCCTTGGTGGTAAACAAAAGCAAAATGGAAGCGAGTGTTCTTTCTTTTATCATGCTTTTTACTGTCCTCAAAATGGTCGAAAAGCAGCGGAGTATCAAGTCTTTGCTACTACTGAGACAACAGCTTAAGGGGCGATCTCCTAGCTTTGTTGTGGGGGCGTGCTAGAGACGAGGCCGATAGCGCCCGATGTTATGACTCATCACATACCGCCCTATGTCATCACGTAAATACCGAGGAGTCCCGTGTTAAGCGATCCGAGGCGATCACAACCCGCCTCCGATGGCGTGCTGGTGGACACAGATCGGCACCGATCGGCACTGGCCAGTGAGCCTTTCCCACTGCCCAAAAAAGTGTGTTTACCCGTGTTTTTGCGGCAGTGGGAAAGGGGTATTGGAGTCCAGTAATTCCATTTTTGGGGCCGGGATGGGAGGGATGTTTAGTCGATCTTATGTCGAGGGACCTGATATGACGACACTCGTGCTGCATGCTGGGGTTGCCGTCAAGGACGAGTGATACCATTTGCGGTTGGGGTGTGCCTCCAATTTAGGTTGGTGAAGTCCTCACCAAGCCATGTGGCATGAACTGATGACGCCAACGGCAACTCGATTCTCATCAAACAACTACGATTGATTTCCCCTAAGCGACCGATATAACAAGCACCAGAGTCCCACCCAAGTTCCGTTTTTACCGGCCAGAAGCTTCAGTGAGCTGAACAATGTCAGGTGCAAGAGGAAACGGACGGCAATCTGAACCAACGTTGCGGCAAAACCTCCCAAATTGTGCTCCGCAGACGTCAAGCTATTAGCTATTAGCGATCAGCTATTTCCATCTTTTCCATGATGCAAGTTTGAAATCACAGATCGCAACATTCAGTTCAGAGTGGGAGCTTTCACACCTTTGTAGCCAGAGCCACTTTCGAGTTCCAGAGTAGATCCGAGAAATGCGATGATTATTAATCACCGAGCACCGCGTTCATGTCATTATGGAGAACAGAGCCTCCCCTTTCAGTTACTGCTCTCCGTTTTGCCCCCGGTTGGCTGGAATGCCAGAGCTGCAACAGGGTCTTGGTGGTGAATGCACACATTAGCATGAGGTGCTTCCATTTTGTTTCCCTTTTATGGCCTGATTGATCTGTGCAAAACAAAGTTCCTAAACCAGTTCTCCGGCCAATTGTCCCCCCCGCCCCCACACACACCCCAAACTGCTCTTGCGTGGTCCAGAAGGAGCCGGGCAGAGACACGGCTTTGAAGATATCAAAATAGCCAAATCGCCAGAGGGAGTTGGAATACAAGCGGACATTGCTTCTCTGCGGCTGTTGAGTCACGCCGTGTTGTGATGTTTCCTCGCTGCCGTTCGGGAAACGATGCCGTGACATATTACCTCCAGGGCAGCGCAACAAAGACTCGCTTAAGAGTGGCCTGGCCGTCTGCCCGTCGATCCCGCCTCCCGCATGCCGTCGGGCAACTTTTCACACTTTGTTGACAGACAGCTTCGCTCGTCTCTCAAGGCGACTCCGGATTTGTGCACAGACGCTGACTGACATCGACACAGTCAATGAGAAAGCCATACATAAAGCAGGTCAAAGTCTACCTTGGTCCTGCCCCACGTTGCAAAAGGGCGACCGGGAATCTTTTTGCACTTGGGGATATACCGTATTGGCCCCGAATATAAGACGGTGTTTTTTGCATTGAAATAAGACGGAAAAAGTGGGGGACGTCTTATATTCAGGGTCTAGACATTATACCCATTCACGACGCTAGGTGGCGCCAGACATCATTGAAGCGAATGCTGAACTTGACTCCCCAGGCCAAAGTGAACCCCTGTCACGAGGAATAAAAATAAAAATAGCGATAGCACGAAGAAGAAAAATAAAAAATAGCGTTCGGAAAGAAACGAGAAGAAAATAATCGAAGAGATAACAGGAAATGGAGAAACAAGCTGTAGAAAAGTGGGTCGAAGATCGGCCAGGTTAACCGGCAGCTGAGGAGAAGTTATGATGTCATTT
The DNA here is from genome assembly GCA_018466805.1 of Hippocampus abdominalis. NCBI lineage: Eukaryota > Metazoa > Chordata > Actinopteri > Syngnathiformes > Syngnathidae > Hippocampus > Hippocampus abdominalis. Next base: position 32,409,040 of record CM031695.1, read on the forward strand.
ACATTTCAAAAACCAGAAGTCATTTATTTACGAATATGATTGCACTTCAGTTTACATATTTAAATATTCAGATATTAAGATTTGAATGAGGCAAAATAACATGCTTTTTCTCTCAAATAGATTGTTAGAATCATTTGTTTCAGATGTACTGTCATTCTTTTCTGTATGAAAATTAATTTGGTGTTCAAAAAGTATTTTTTCAAACTTGAGTCTTGAAAAAGAGGGGGTCATTTTCATAATCCGGGTCGTCTTATATTCGGGCCAATACGGTAACCTGCACGCTTTGGGGAAGAAAAAAAAAAAAATATATATATATATATATATATATATATATATATATATATATCAGTCAGATCGTGGACACACCCACGAATGGACTACGTCAGGGGTGTCCAAACGTTTTCGTTTGAGGACCACATACAGAAAAATGCAAGGATGAAAGTGCCGCTTTAAAGTTGGTCCAATTTTTGACACACGCTAAAGTCAGTCAAGAAAGTAATCGTTTATTGTTTGTGGTGTCGGGTTCATTTCATCAGTTCAAGGCGTTGAGGCAAAGAGTTGAGGTTGTGTCCCAGATTTCAGGGTGGCCAACAGCCCTGTCGCTCACAGTCTGCTTCCAGCTCTGCACTTGACAGCAGAAATAATCTGCACATTCAGAACCCAAAAAAGAAAACAAAAAAACTGTTTTTGGGTGACCATTATTCAAACAGTTACTTGAGGATCATTCATGTGACGTCTTCATCAATCAGCCCGTGGAGCAGAAAGTGCCAGAAAACATTTTTGCCTCTAAAATAGAATTATCTTGATTTAATGCAGTGTTTTGAAGGTAAATTATTCCTCCTATAATAAATTGTTTGTTGGCATCTTTCAATATAGAGAAAAGTTCTGCAGCGTATAAACAAAATTTGTGAGTAGTAATGGCAGCCGTTTTTCTGACACTTAAATATCCTCCCAAACTTCGACACAGAGGCCTTCAAAAATAAGGAAAAAAATCGACTTTAAAATAATAATTGCATAATGCTTAACTGAAATTACAGCCATGTTAAAACAAAAAAACAAAACAAAAAAAAAAAACAGACTGCGATGCTTCATTTGCACTTTGTTTAACCCCCATGCAGTAATCATCCCAAAATTGGACATTTCGGACACTTTGGACGATTTTGGACTGTTGGACAAATGGACACCACTGACAAAACAGTGAAAAATAACTCCACGAAGCTGAAATTTTGCATAGGATGTATATCTATGTCTTGGCCAAGTACCACTGAACATTTTGAGGGGTTGAAAGTGAAAAAAAAAGAAAAGTGAAAAAAGTTGTTGCACATTGGAAGAGGGACATTTTGGGGACGTAATACCCTTCATGCAGCCGCTTAAAAATACTGCATGAGGGTTAATGTCGGTCTTTTGGTGATGGTGCTTGAGTACGACTCATCTGGCTTTCCAAACACCAGCGGCGAGATGTCGGTCAATCATTTTCGACCGGTCATCCACTCGAGGGCAAGCCTGAGAACGATTTCCCGCAACGATTGAGAATCGTGATCACGGCGGTCCGGGATGTAAACACAGTCTCTTTATCTGCTTATTCAAAAGGCCACGGGACAGTTTTCCGGTTCGAACCAGCCTCCGGTGATTGCATCGCTTGGTGAGGCTGTCTCGAAGTCAACATGAGTCGAATCTCTTTTTTTTTTTTTCAGGATTGATTAGACTGATTGATTTCCTGGGAGGAGATGACTGGCAACGCTTCGGCGCATCATTTTACTTTTTTTTTTTCTTCTCTGTGCATCACTTTTGCTCGTGGATGAATCAAACGTGATGGCATCGATCACCGCCCGACGGACGCTTCATTGGGGCCAGGAAAAAAGGACAAACAGGAAATGCCGCGTGGCTCCCTTTGCAAAGGGGCTGCAAGATAGTCAATGTCCTACACCATGTTTACCATTGATGCAACATTTTTTGTTCTTTTTTTTTTTTCTTCAGGCCAAGACCATTTTCTAGCCACGGCCAGGCTACATGTCAAGTGCTGCCTCATCAAGGGAAAGTACATAGCAGTCGAAAAACATATTTATATATTTATGTCTTACGGAATTTTAACGTAAATTTTAGCTGTGTGTGTGTTTAACCCCCATGCAGTAATTATCCCAAAATTGGACATTTCGGACACCTTGGACGATTTTGGACCGTTGGACAAATGGACACCACAGACAAAACAGTGAAAAATAACTTCACGAAGCTGAAATTTTGCATAGGATGTATATCTATGTCTTGGCCAATTCCCACTGAACATTTTGAGGGGTTGAAAGTGAAAAAAAAATGAAAAGTGAAAAAAGTTGTTGCACATTGGAAGAGGGACATTTTTGGGACGTAATACCCTTCATGCAGCCGCTTCAAAATACTGCATGAGGGTTAATGCAATACATGTTTGTACTGTGGTCGAGAGAGGAAAGTCATTTCATCTGTGCTCTATGTTACACAAAGAGCATATTTGACAAGAAAAACTGACTTGACTCGAAAAACGCAACGAGGCTTATTTGAACAAAGTAACCAGTGGAATGTACAGATATCTGTTATCAAATGTTGGCCGGAAGAGAAAAAGGCTGCACAGAAAAAATGGCCTAAAATACAAAGTACAATCGGGTCGGTTATGTCCGGTTATGGATAAAAGTCTCCTTTAACCATCATGCAGTATTTTTAAGTGGCGTCCCAAAAATGTCCCTCTTCCAATGTGCAACAACTTTTTTCACTTTTAATTTTTTTTTCACTTTCAACCCCTCAAAATGTTCAGTGGGAATTGGCCAAGACATCGATATACATCCTATGCAAAATTTCAGCTTCGTGGAGTTATTTATCACTGTTTTGTCTGTGGTGTCCATTTGTCCAACAGTCCAAAATCGTCCAAAGTGTCCGAAATGTCCAATTTTGGGATGATTACTGCATGGGGGGTTAAGAGAGCCGTGTTGAATATTTTGCATCTTTCATGAAGCTGAGAAACATAAAAAATAACATAAATAGTACCCCCCCCTAAAAAACCCCACCAACAATGGAGTGGACAGATGCAGATATCGGTGCTTGCCAAAAAATAACACGCCGGCGTCTCAATCCCTGATGATGCCGTTCATGGCCCTCGTGTCTGTTTGCAATCCGACGATAGAGGGCGCTCGTAAGCAAGGAACAAGCACTGCCGGAATGCAGACGCAATGCCCCTTTTTCCCTGCGCCTCCTCTCCTCGCTCGCTCGCAGCCTCTCATCAGTCTCGCGCACAACGTGAATTTAAACTCAGGCGCTACAGTGGCGCAAGTCAACCAAGACCAAGTGTTTCCTTTTTTTTGGGGGGGGGGGGGGGGGGGTTTGGGGGGGGGGGGGGGTGAACGCATGCAGCCTGCCCCGGTACTTTCCTGCATTCTAATTACAATCGAATATGCGACACTGTCCAGTCTGACAGCATCACACTCTCCGGACCGGGACGCCTGGCGCAAGCGCGCGCGTGCCTGTTTACGCACGCTATTGGGGAGGTGGGGGTGAGTGAAGTAGAGAGAGCGAGAGAGAGCAGAGAGAGAGAGAGGAGTGGGAGGGAGGTGGGGGGGGGATATCATTTGCGCGTCCCTCTCCGGTTGCTGCAGAGAGAGGCTGCCGACACACGTCTGCAGGCAAGTGGTCAGGTCGCAGCATTCGCTAAGGAATCCAACTCAACCCCCACCCCTAAAAAAAAAAAAAAAAAAAAGTCACAAGGGATTTACATCTATTTTGCTGCTTTTCTTACCACTCCTGTCATTTTTTTTTTTTTTGGGGGGGGGGATGTGGATCTGCGTCGCACCAGGAAACAACTAAGTGACTTGCAGGATGAGAGCAGCCTGAGCAAGGTGGCTTTTTATTTTTATTTTTGTGTGTGTGTGTGTGTGTGTGTGTATTTTTTTTTCCCCCCTCCCGCCACACTTTTCAGTGACTCGAGTGGACATTTGGCAGCGCAGAGGAATACCGCTCACCAAAAAAAAGCCAAGAGATCCCGCGCAGAAAAACGTGAGTGACGATGAGAACAGCACGCGCTTCGCCTTGCCCCGACTGGCGCCTTTTACGCGCGTGAAAATTCACTGGTGCACCGAGCCTTTTTTTTTTTTTTTTTTTTTTTTGAAGCACCGCTGAGGCGTCATTTAAATTCATAGAGAAGGAGAAAGGGGGAAAAAAAAACTTGCTGCCTTCCATTCCACTGCGGTAGGAGTGATGTAGAAGAAGTATCGTTCTATTCGAACATCCAGACGATCACAGTGTGGGGTTTTTTTTGTGGGTTTTTTTGGGTTTTTTTTTTTTGTGGTGGACACTTTGACAAGGGAGCAATGAGGACTACTGGTGCAGTGGACTATTTATACTACTGCATGCTTATCCTGCAGTTTGTGCATCAGCCCGCCGCCAAGCAGGTGCTCCGGTACCGCCTCGCCGAGGAGGGACCGCCGGACGTGCGGGTGGGCAACGTGGCCGCCGACCTGGGCATCGTGGCGGGCTCCGGCGAGGTGACGTTCACGCTGGAGTCGGGCTCGGATTTTTTCAAGATCGACAACATCACCGGCGAGCTCACCACCAACGAGAGACGGATCGACCGGGAGAAACTGCAACAGTGCCAGATGATATTCGACGAGAACGAGTGCTTCATCGATTTCGAGGTGTCCGTCATCGGACCGGCCCAGAGTTGGGTTGACCTCTTTGAGGGAAAGGTCATCATCGCAGATATCAACGACAACACTCCGTCTTTCCCCTCGCCCGTGCTGACGCTGTCGGTGGAGGAAAACAGACCCATCGGAACCCTCTATCTGCTGCCCACCGCCACGGATCGAGATTTCGGCCGCAACGGGATCGAGAGGTACGAGCTCATCCAGGACGGCGGCGAGAACCCCCGGCGCTCGGGGGACGCGTACTCGGGGAAGAGGAGATTCGAGGAGGGCGCCAGCAGGAGCAGCGTTTTTGAGCTGCAAGTGGCCGACACCACCGACGGCGAGAAGCAGCCCCAGCTTATCATCAAAGGGGCGCTGGATCGGGAGCAGAGAGACTCCTACGAGCTCACGCTGCGGGTGAGGGACGGCGGCGATCCCCCGCGTTCTTCGCAGGCCATCCTGAGGGTGATGATCACCGACGTGAACGACAACAGCCCTCGCTTCGAGAAGAGCGTGTACGAGGCCGACTTGCTGGAGAACAGCTCCCCCGGCGCCCCCATCCTGCAGCTCAAAGCGGCCGACGCCGACGTGGGGGTCAACGGTCAGATCGAGTACGTCTTCGGGGCGGCCACCGAGTCCGTGCGCAGGCTGCTGCGGTTGGACGAGAGCACGGGGTGGCTGAGCGTGCTGCACCGCATCGACCGGGAAGAAGTCAGCCAGCTGAGGTTCACGGTGATGGCCCGCGATCGGGGCCAGCCGCCCAAAGTGGACAAGGCCACCGTGGTGTTGAACATCAAGGACGAGAACGACAACGTCCCCGCCATCGAGATACGGAAAATCGGACGCATTTTCCTCAAGGACGGCGTGGCCAACGTGGCCGAGGACGTGGTGGTGGACACGCCCATCGCCCTGGTGCAGGTGTCGGATCGCGACCAGGGCGAGAACGGCATCGTGACCTGCACGGTGGTCGGCGACGTGCCCTTCCAGCTCAAGCCGGCCAGCGAGATGGAGGGCGAGCAGAACAAAAAGAAATACTTCCTCCACACGTCGGCCCCGCTGGACTACGAAGCCACGCAGGAGTACAACGTGGTCATCGTGGCGGTGGACTCCGGCAGCCCCAGCCTGGCGAGTAACAACTCGCTCCTGGTCAAAGTGGGCGACACCAACGACAACGCTCCCGTCTTCAACCTCAACGTGGTGCAGGTGTCGTTCTCGGAAAACAACGCCCCCGGCGAGAGGGTGATGACGGTGGCCGCCGGCGACGCGGACAGCGGGAAGAACGCCGAAATCAGCTACTCCCTGGACTCGTCCGTCAACGGGATCTTCTCCATCGACGCGGACAGCGGCGACGTCCGAGTCAACGCCATCCTGGACCGGGAGCAAACGCAGCGCTACGAATTTAAAGTGATGGCGAAGGACAAGGGCGTCAACACCCTGCAGGGCTCGGCCACCGTCGTCGTGCTGGTGGCGGACAAAAACGACAACGAGCCAAAGTTCATGCAAGACGTCTTCACCTTCTACGTCAAAGAGAACCTGGAGCCAAACAGCCCCGTCGGCATGGTGACCGTCATCGATGCCGACAAAGGGCCAAATGCCGAAATGAGTCTTTTCATCGAGGAGGAGGAAGAGATCTTTTCCATTGAAAACGACACGGGCACCATTTTCTCCACGCTCTCGTTTGACCGAGAGCAGAAAACCACCTACACCTTCCGCGTGAAGGCCGTGGACGGCGGCGACCCGCCCCGCTCGGCCACCGCCACCGTCTCGCTCTTCGTCATGGACGACAACGACAACCCGCCCGGCGTCACCTTCCCCATCAACAACTCCTACACCCTCCTGCCCCCCTCCAGCAACATCAGAACGGTGGTGAGGACCGTCATCGCCACCGACGCCGACACGGGCGTCAACGCCGACCTCAACTACAGTCTGGTCGGCGGGAACCCCTTCAGGCTTTTTGAGATCGACGGGGCCACCGGCGTGATCTCGCTGGTGGCAAAGCTGGAGCAGAAGCACTACGGACTGCACCGGCTGGTGGTCCAGGTCAACGACAGCGGGCAGCCCTCGCAGAGCACCACCACGCTGGTCCACGTCTACGTCAACGAGACCATCTCCAATTCCACCGTGGTGGAGGCGCAGGTGGCCAGGAGTCTGAGCACGTCCCTCAACACCAACATCGCCGGCGACCCCAACTACGACTTGAGCAAGCAGCGGCTGAGCATCGTCATCGGCGTGGTCTCGGGAATCATGCCGTTCGTCCTCATCATCCTGGCGGTGGTCATGGCCTGCTACTGCCGCCCCAAGAACAAGAACGGCTACGAGGCCGGCAAGAAGGACCACGAAGACTTCTTCACGCCGCAGCAGCACGACAAGTCCAAGAAGCCCAAGAAAGACAAGCGCAAGCAGAAATCCAAGCAGCCCCTCTACAGCAGCATCGTCACCGTGGAGGCCTCCAAACCCAACGGCCAGCGCTACGACGGCGTCAACGAGAAGCTGTCCGACAGCCCCGGCATGGGCCGCTACCGATCGGTCAACGGAGGCCCCGGCAGCCCGGATCTGGCCCGCCACTACAAGTCCAGCTCGCCGCTGCCCACCGTCCAGCTCCACCCGCAGTCGCCCACCGCCGGCAAAAAGCACCAGGCGGTCCAGGACCTGCCCCCGGCCAACACCTTTGTCGGCACCGGAGATAACATTTCGCTGGGATCGGACCACTGCTCCGACTACAGCAGTCAGACCATCAACAAGTACAACAAGCAGGTAAGAGGACGCGTCTCCATTTTGCTTGGCTTTTCCCTTCGGGAAATGCGGTCTGTTTTCCGACTCTTCGGTGTTTTGTCTGGCGTAATGCGTTCTGACAGGGCTGGTCTCAGTAGTCGTGTTGCCTTTATGCTGCTAATGTGTGTCAAGTTAGCAGTATTGATCTGTTTTGGTTTGGAGTGCCATTCACATGCAATATTGAAAGGGACCGGAATGGTTTCGATGAGCTCATCGGAGGGGTAGCGCCAACGGTCCCGTTTGCCGCTAATGTGTCTTGAGGGCTGCAGACAGCTCGCATAAGGGTTTGGTTTGCGGTTAATTTATCCCAGAGGCGGAGGGCAGTGGGGGGGGGGGGAGTGGGTCTGCACGTGTGTGTGTGTGTGTGTGTGGGAGGGAGGGTTGGCGGGGGCTGGGGGTCGGCGGCCGGCGGGCTGCTCTCCGTCTCTTGACAAAGCGGCCCTTTTCTTCTCGTCGAAAAGGGGGGAGGCAGGTAGATGAGAGTTCATCGCCGAGCAAAGCGCGCTTTGTTACTGTCCAACCAGAGGCACCATCTGGCCATCGGGTCACGCTAACGTTGCGCCGCGTCTTTCATCGCTCGCTGACATTCCATTTCGACATTTGCCTTCCCATCGCCATCCCAAAACACTTTGGCTCGTCCCGTCCGCCCCTCCGGGCAAGTCTTCGCTCCCTTCTGTTTGCTTCCTTACAAGGCATAAATAAATAAGTAAAGAAATAAATAAATAAAAATAGCTTTTGGCCCGCCATGAAAAGAAGGAGGCACGACAAGAGGGCAAGAGAGCAAAAAGAAAAAACCAGTCAGGTGATTTGCAGAGGTGCTTCGTCGCGCTTGATTAGGCGATGAAATGAATTATTGATCCGTTTCGGCTTTTATTTGACATTCAGCGTATCTTTTCTTCCCCCCCCCCCATTACAACATTCTCCGCCTGCCTCCACATCACAACGCTTCACTCCTTCTTCTTTGTGGGTGGGGAGGTTGGAAGGGTGCTTCCTTTATTCTTGTGTTCGGGTCTCCTCTAATAAACAAACATACAGTATATACATGCATATACACACACACACACACACACACACACACACACACAAACGTATGTGTACTCTTTATTTTTATTCCAATAGTGCCTAAGTATGAGCATACACTAATTTGACACTTCATACAGTCAGCGTAGAAAGAAGAAAAGGGAGTGAAATTGTGAAATTTCACTTTCACTTTACATCAATTTCTTGGATAATGTCTTTTATTTTGCTTCCTCCGTCTTTCATTTTGATCACTTTTACCCTCTGTTCCAGCGTCGGAGCGCTTCTTGTCTTAGCTGCTTGACATCCAAATGTCCGTTTTGGAGCCATTTTAGCAATGCAACGTTCTTGCTGCGTCTGAAACCAACAATAACAAATACTTCCTGGACTACTGCGCATGTGTAAACCAGTGTGGTGGTTGCTGTTGCCGTTTCCGAACGAATCAGTAGAGGTCGCTGTTGGATTAGACTTTGTTGTAGTGAATCTCATCGTGAGGCAAGAGCAGAGAAAAAGATTTCATATAACGCAACAGGGTTTTTCTTTCGTTGTATGGGGGGGGGCAGGAAAGTGGTAATGGTGTTCATGCATGAAGATTTTGTCACACTAGGGAGTATTTTCGCCCATGTAGGTTTCATTGTAGAGGAGATTCACTGTATTGACATCTACCGGGTCCAGCTGCATATTGCATTTCCTGGCCTTTTCGAATGACCTCTCTCCTCGTCCCGTCCCTGGGAAAAGATTGAATCAGGCACAAGAAAGAAGGCCCTGTTAGAAGGTACAGAAAAAAGGCCCCTGCTCTCCCGACAAGGGCCCTCGGGGATGGAGAGGGGGCGAGTGGGGGTGGGGGGGGGGGGGGGGGTAAGGATAATAGCAAGCATTCACTGTAACCTCTCGGTATCAGGTTTCTTTTCTCTGTCCCCTCATCCTCCTGATCTGGCAACACCGCCAAGTGGGTAACCAGGCAACTGCGCCGGGTTTATCAGCCTTTCTCTTCTAGCGGTCTCGTTAAAAAAAAGCAACTGATCTGGACATTTCCTGCCACTCCAGCAGATAAAATACACACTGTCTTAGTGCGGAGCTGCCTCCTCATCTTCATCTCGTGGACCTCGCCGGACATTCCACTTGGTTATTCTTGGCTGCGGTTTGTATTGTGAAAATCATGCGGGGATTTCAATCACTTAGCCACCCGATGAACAAAGGTCATCGGATTCACTTATATCATTGCACCTCCCAAGGACCACTTTGAAGCTGTGGTGCAGTTTGTCCTTTCTGCTCGCGTAGCCGAAAACATAACAGCACCGTGTTTTCTTCAATTTCCTGTCTGCTGCCACTAAAAGGGCATCAAGACGCACAAGAGAACACGGAATGTCTAAAAGCACCGTTTTTGGCAGCAAAATGCCACGCCAGAGTGATTTGATCCAAGGACTTGTGAGATCGTTTGGATGATGAACAAGCAAAAACTTCGGAAAATGTCTGGCTCGGCTTTTGAGCTCAACTCGATTGAGTTTTTGTGTCATGGATAAACTGGTGCAAATAAATGGACTGATCGTTGGACTGGGCAGGACACTGATGACACAAGAGTGGTCTCGATTTTTGTTTTTTCCTGGGCAGTCAACCAAACTCATTGCAGCTCTGCTTACCTTTTGACTTTGGCATGATAGCAAGGGAGTCGTACTGCTACTTTTGCAGGATCGTGGTTCACACGCTGTAGTCTGACTCGGAATCTTTGTCCACCTAAGCCGGTCATGCCACCGTCATGTCGCGGTGGACTGCACGCTCGCAGAAACGGCGAGATAAAGCGCTTGCTTGGCTGTGTCACTTCACATTCGATGGGAGGACAGACATCCCGGAGAATCACTCCCCCGCATTTCTTAAAAATAAATAAATAAATAATAAGAATAGGAAGAATTAGGTTTCCCAGGCTGGGCTTCCGATAGTTTTATCTGTGAGGCCGCTGAGGCAGTCGCTCGCTCATCAAGTCCAAGAAGACACCAAACAAGAGACTCCATGGGAGCTCTGGAGTTTCATTCACCCCACCAGCGTTGAGGTTGGTTTCGTCGGGGCCAACCATTTGCCCAGCAAGCGGTCGTGCCGTGCTGGGAAACTCAGATGCCGGCTACTGAGAAACGGATAAAAAAAACCAAAAAAACCCCAAAGATAATAAGTTGTTTTTGGACTGGTCCATTATCGTCATCCAGCGTACCACCAGCTGAGGCTGCGTTTGGATCTATTATAGATCAATCCAATCAATGTTTTCCCAGCCCTTTGTTTACATGCTGCATTAGCATTAGCCAAGTGGCGCTCGTGAAACTACGACAGAAAGCCCATTTTCGACAATAATTTGCTTTGGTGATTTGAATGGATTTGCTGAAAGGCAATTACGAAACTCAGACACTCGCCTAATAAGCGAGCAGAAATGTTAAGGGACTCAAATGGAGGGGTTTCTATCGATAAGCCAATCGGTTAGCGAGCGGCACAATTATTTGGCTTCGGCTGCGGGTTGTTTCCTTTACGCCGCATCGTAGTTATTATGGTTGCACGGCTATAATGGCGAAATCAGAAATATTTGTTTGAATAATAAGCATGGTCATGAAACAAATGAAATGCCAAATTAACCCCCATGCAGTAAGTATCCCAAAATTGGACATTTCGGACACTTTGGACGATTTTGGACTGTTGCACAAATGGACACCACAGACAAAACAGTGAAAAATAACTCCACGAAGCTGAAATGTTGCATAGGATGTATATCTATGTCTTGGCCAATTCCCACTGAACATTTTGAGGGGTTGAAAGTGAAAAAAAATTAAAAGTGAAAAAAGTTGTTGCACATTGGAAGAGGGACATTTTTGGGACGTAATACCCTTTATGCAGCCGCTAAAAATTACTGGATGAGGGTTAAAACAGTCATATGACAACATTGCCTTTTCGTTTGGTTGAGAAAAATGGTGGCTCTTCGTTGCGGAGCACGAGTTTGACTCCTGTGGAGTAACGGATGATTTTTTTTTGGGGGGGGGGGGGGTTGACGGAAAACAAAGCTTTGTCTTTCCCCTTCAGCCTTTCTCTGCCTGTGATAAATGCACAAGTGAGCTTGAGATTCCTCTCGGAAAAAAAAAAATAAAATAAGGAAAAAAACTCCACTCGTGATTGAAGGAGCCGCTGCGGCTCTTGACATATGTCACGATAAGAAAGATACGCCGAGAGAAGCGCGGCGAGAGAGGAGGTTGGAAACAGAGAATGACTTTGGAGGGCGGCCGCCTTGATTGCCCGGCACGCCGCTGATTGTGAACGTCGGCGTCGAGGATGCCACCTCTCCGCCGCCGCCTTTCTCTCAATTTGCCTTCATCAAACGTGCAATTTGATTTCACGCGGCGGATTCGTCGGCGCCGATGCGCTGACGTTTTTTTTTTTTTTTTTTTGCCAGAACCGTCGTATCGCACACGCGTTTGTCCGCGGCGAGCGTTAGCGGGAGTTTGTACAGCAAATTGACTTTTACAAGGCTCCCAGGGTCTATGGTGCGCTACGCTAGCACCGCTGTTTCCTTTGTGCCTTATCGACTGCGGGAGTTCAGGCCGGCTGGATGGGAACATCACTTAAGCTGCGCCGCGGTCAGACTCAGAGGAATACTTGCCTGTCGACCCGTCGCGTCGACACACGGATCAGACGCGAGGCTTGTTTGTGTGACTAATGGGCACGGCGGCGGTTTCGTGTGTACCTCATCAAAATTGCAAACATGTCTGGCAAAGTCAGGCGTTATTGTAGTGTGGCTAGTTGTGTCGTTTTGTGCAAAAAAAACAACAAAAAAAAACAAACCAAAAATGCCTCAGGCGGTCTGCTGTCTTCATTCAAAAAGGTTGGCTCTCGTGGGTCTTGTCGGATTCTGTTTACCAAAGGTTGGCACAAAGTCATATGTGCAAGTCATGAGTGACTTTCAAGTCTTAACCTTCAAGTTTGAAGGGAGTCCCAAATTACCGTGGCAAAAAAATAAAAAATCACCCAAGTCGAGCTCCCACTAAACTTTCGAGCATTGCAATTCAGGTCATTGGTACAGAAAAGTCCAGTTGCGATCGATTCAGTGGCCCGTGAATGTCTTTTCAGCTCAACGCGATGACATGAAGCTTCGTTCCTGTCTGACCAGCTATCGGGACGATAAACTCATCCGAGTTTAGCTGCCTTTGTCGCTTTTCAAGTCATGAATGTAGTTAAAACACGTTCTAAACTCCAGTTCAAATTTTGGGCGACTCAAATTTGAATCAAGTACCGTATTGGCCTGAATATAAGACGGTGTTTTTTGCATTGAAATAAGACTGAAAAAGTGGGGGTCGTCTTATATTCGGGGTCTAGACAGTATACCCATTCACGACGCTAGATGGCGCCAGATATCATTGAAGCGAATGCTGAACGTGACTAGCGAACCCCTGTTACGAAGAAGAAAAATAAAAATAGCGGTAGCACGAAGACGAAAAATAAAAAATAGCGGTAAGAAAGAAAATAAAATAAAATAATAGAAGCGATAACAGAAAATCGAGAAACGTCGCGACAATCTGGAGAAAAGTGGGTCGAAGATCGGCCAGGTTCACTGGCAGCTGAGGAGAAGTTATGAATTAATTTACATTTCAAAAACCAGAAGCCATTCATTTACGAATGTGATTGCGCTTTAAGAATAATAATAAGAATAAGAATAAGAATAAGAAAACCTTTATTTGTCCCGCACTGGGGAAATTTGCAATCTTCAGCAGCAGAAATGAAGGGGGGGAGGGGGGGGGGGGGGGGTAGAAAGAAAAACAAAGTATTGCATGCACAATTAAATGTTCCAGAGAAAAATAGAGCTGTACACAGTACAGAATTTAGTTTACATATTTAAATGTTCAGAATTTAAGATTTGAATGAGGCAAAATAACCTGCTTTTTCTCTCAAATATATTGGCATAATCATTTGTTTCAGATGTACTGTCATTATTTTCTGTATAAAAATTAATTTGGTGTTCAAAAAGTCTTTTTTCAAACTTTAGTCTTGAAAAAGAGGGCGTCGTCTTATAATCCGGGTCGTCTTATATTCAGGCCAATACGGTAAGTCATGTGACTCGGGTCCCCACGCTTCACTCTTACTCGTTTGTTTGCTTCCGTGGCCCTTGATCAATCACATGGCTCACCCCCAAGACGTCAAGGCGACAACCAGAAGAGTCCGAGGCGCCCCCTTTGTCGATGGACGCGGATGCAAAGCCCATCCAGCTGGCCGTGTTGTCTCACCCGGCCTTCAAGAAACATGAAAATAAGAGCTGTGAAAGCTCGCCCGCACTGATCCATAATTTAGTCTAAGTGCCACCTTTTGCTCAGGCAGCCAACTGCAGAGCCTGTCAGCGCAAAGTGGACTTGTTTAGAAAGAGGAGTGGTGACAGATGACGACGAGCCTTTTATTCACTCCGCCAAGCGAGGCCTCAAAAGTGAGACCATTACCATTGAAAACGCTCCCGTTTTTTGTTTTTTTTTCCATTGTGTGTGTCGCTGCAAATTTCAGCCGAGCCGGCATGTTCGAATGCTCCTCGCGGTACATACGGCGAAGGTGATGCGACCCTGTGTCTATCAGACGGCGCACACGCAAGGAGGCAACGCGCGTCAGTGTCAACCCTGCGGTGGGCCGACCACCTTACGCCAAAACGTACTTGTTCACCGGTCAAACTTGTTCCCTCACGTGCTTAGCAAATACACCAAACAATACAAAACATCCTGATTTATATCGACAGATACAAGCTGCATTAAATCAGGTAAACGGGCGTGAATGATATGATGGGTCAGGTCAATTTAGCGCCAGCTCAGGCTAACGTTTACGCGCGTCCATCGCTAGCGGCAGGAGGACTTCAAACAATGAGCAGTCCGCCCCCGACTCTTTCATTGCGTGCTCGTCGCTTGACCGCAACGCCAAGCGACCCCCCCCCCCCCCCCATACATCCCTTGACAATCTTTCAACGGATTTGCACTTATCTTGAGGATTTGGTCTGCAAAGGTCGGAAATCCGCCGATCGGCAGAATATTCTCATTGCTGTTTTTGAAAGTAACGAACCTGTGTTGTTAGCCGCTGCTTGTTGCGAACAATGTTGTGGTTACAGGAATTATTATTATTTTTTTTTTGCCAATACATCTTTAGTCGCTGTCAATATTGAAACGACAGTACAGTCATATCTCGGTTTTCGCCCATAATCCGTTCCAGAAGGCTGTTCGAAAACCGATTTGTTTGAAAACCGAAACCACGCTATTTTTTAAGAAAATCTTTATTGAACACGTCTGCGCACAATGGAACGCTACACGAGGAAGCGTCACTTCCTTGTCTACCCGAGGAAGCGTCACTTCCTCGTGTGAGGAAGGCGAGAGGAGTCAAGTGACGCATTCAAGTGCGCTCAGTTTGTTCGAGAACCGAAATTCGGTCGGAGGCTTAAAAAAATATTTGGTCGAAAACCAATTTGATCGAGACGTTTGAAAACCGAGGTTTGACTGTACTTAAAATGAAACAACTACTGTCGTCATCAAATATGGTCTGGCTGAACCGCCCCAAAAAAACAAGTGCGACCAAATCTGTGCTGGTGCGACCCACTCCCAAAGGTTAGTGTGGAGCCCTGGAAGGGTTTGAAGAGCCCCATCTTTTGGTCCAAACTTGGGAGAGAGAGAGAGAGAGAGACCAGATCTTGGTAGACTCTGGTGTGTGATTAGAAACTTGGAGATAAAAGGTAGCGCCGCGTGTATTTAAAAAGTTCAACCTTCACCAGGGCTTCAGGTCCACATTGATTTTCCTGTGGCCGTGACAGCACCTGTTCCTGCGCTACATTTCCCACCTCTGCCGATTGACTTTGACCTTGCTCCTTTTGTAACGCGACGGCTCTGACATATTCACAAGTGCAGAAATCCGCCGACTTTGCGAGACACATTAAGGTCTGTCTGAGGATAAATAATGCATTTAAAAGCTTTACATTTCCAGGGCGGCCTTTCGTGAGCGGTCTGCGGGCGCGCCGTGCATATTAGCGAAGCGGCAGGAGAGAATGGCAATGACAAGAGGACCACTTGACTGCTTGTATTAGTCCCTCTTTCGGTTGTATGAACCCCCCCACTCCCCCCCACCCGCCACCCCCCCTGCCCCTAAATGAGATTATGTGTGTATGAAACAGGAGGTGCCGCACTCGGCGACCATCTATCAAAGCCCGGGGAGGCAGGAGGTGGGCAGTGCAGTGAAAATCAGTGCCTGCGCGCTCAGTGGGTGCGCGTTGTACAGTATCGGAGTGTATTCTGGGAGGGAGCGCCACGCCGCCGCCTCTCCATCATCCTGCACGCCAGGCAGCGACATGCCTGAGAGGGTTTCGATATCCTGCATGAATATAAGCGTGTGTGCGCGTGTGTGTGCGTGTGTGCGCGTGAGGTGTTTCGCCAAGACTCGCTGTTCGTCACATAAGAAAAGTGCGTCTGGTCATTACGGCAGGAGGCAGGAGGCGTGACCACGACTTCAACGATGACAAGTGAGGGTGGGCGGGTTGACGTTTTTTTTGTTTTTTCTGTGTTTTTTTTGCTTAAAATATGCGTCACAAACGCCAATGTGTGATTCCTCATCTCCACATTTCTTGAGCCATTATATATACAGCAGCAAAATTGGGGTGGGGGAGGGGGGGTGGTGGGGGGGGGGGGGTGACAAAGTGTGTCATTGCACAAAATAAATGTTTCAGAAAAGAACTGTACACAGTTCAATATAAAGTGCAATATAAAATATAGCATTAGCAATATATTTGTGTAGAATAAATATAATAAATTAGCAATAGCATAGAAAACACAGAATAATGTGGCAGTGCTATTTACAATGGTTACCGGTTTTCACGTATGTTTATTCAGCAGTCTGACAGCAGTCGGTATATATATATATATAAATATATATACATATATATATATGCACACACACACACAATTTTAGCTGTGTGAACGCAAAGGGTGGGATTTTGGTCTGTTTTGGTAATTTCCGACGACAACATTTTTTTTTTTTCTTTCATGGCCACTTTTGTGCAATGGAACCCAGGAAAAAAAAACAACATTTTTGAAATGATTGACGAGATTTAATTTCCATTTCCTTTCATTTTGTCGGGGAAGCATCAAAGAATACGTTGAACTTATATCTTCAAGGGGAAGAAGTCAACCCAGAAATATGTTCTCTGCAGCCGCACTCGTGTAAACATGGAATTCTGAGTTCGGGGGGGGGGTGCGGGCGGCCATTTTGCCACCTGCTTGCGCCTGAAATTGAAATCGTGTGTGTTGCGCGCGCGTGTGTGTGTCTGTGTTTAAAAACTTGATGCAGTAAAACATGCAAGAATCAGGAGTCTTTCAGCTTGTTTCCATCCAAAAATCAGATCCAAGCTTTTAATCAGAAATGGGCACTTTGCAATGGAAATCAAGTCCAGAATCAACTCCCGCCAGGAGAAGTTGTCAAAAGGATCAAAGGTCGGAGCAATCGCACGCATTCTCCGTAGCCCGCTGTTGCAAAGTGGACCGTAAAAACAGTGCCTCTCGAAATCTGCTTCTCGTCAGTCAAATGGATTTGAAGAAATTCCAGACATTTAACTTCGCTCCAGGCGGTGGATTTGCAGCTTTGTGCCCACTAGTTTTGGGATTGGGCTTTGATATCACCTTTTTACTCTTTGCGCCATCTCAAGAGAGGAGTTCTCTTCTCTCGCTCTCTCCCCAGCAACAAAGTCCTTAGCAACGAGCGGCAAATCAACCCCGACCACCGGGATGGAGCGCAGCAGCCATTTTTGGATTGAAAACGAGCGGGGGTCAACCCTGGCGCTGGAATGATCGCGCTTCGCTCTGTTTGCTGCAATCACAAAGGGAGAGAAAAGCCAATTGTTGGCGGGCGGGTGGCCCCCGTGATAATCAAGACCCAAACGCTGCTCTTTGACACGCTACATTTAGCCGCAGTTGGTCCCGCGCAACACTCGGGAACCAATTGGAAATGAGTCGGGATTCGGCGGTTGGGAGAGATTCGGGGACGATTATTGTACGAATAGGGTCGGAGGGACGATGACGTACCCAGGTCGCGGACGGCAAAATCGGGTCGAGTGTCCCCCCTCAGTAGCCGCCAGCTACACAGATTCGGAGAAAGAATCACTGCTCTCGAATCATGATCTGTGAGAATCTTACATCCATCCATCCATTTTCCGAACCGCTTGATCCTCACTAGGGTCGCGGGGGGTGCTGGAGCCTATCCCAGCCGTCTTCGGGCAGTAGGCAGGGGACACCCTGAATCAGTTGCCAGCCAATCGCAGGGCACACAGAGACGAACAACCATCCACGCCCACACTCACACCTAGGGACAATTTAGAGTGTCCAATCAGCCTGCCATGCATGTTTTTGGAATGTGGGAGGAAACCGGAGCACCCGGAGAAAACCCACGCAGGCCCGGGGAGAACATGCAAACTCCGCACAGGGAGGCCGGAGCTGGAATCGAACCCGGTACCTCAGCACTGTGAAGCCGACGTGCTAACCACTGGACTACCGGGCCGCCCGAGACTCTTACAGAATCTGAATAACGCAAGACTCTCACATCCGCTTTTGGATGAGCAGCTAAGTGCCAACACAGGTGACATTAAAATGTGTGTCGCGGAACTCCCCCGTCGGACGTGCGGCGTTTAGCCGCCGTCGGAATTCGGCGGACGCTGCGGCAAATGTTTGAGCGGCCCCGATTACTTCGTCCCCACGACACCGATCGCGGGGGGACAATGGGGGGTTGAATTGTTTGATGTCTGCGCAAATGTGCTTAGCACACAAACCTCGCCACCTCCCTGGGCTTCCTCCGTGGCTTTTTTTTCGGGGGCTTGGATTTATGTCAGAGCGTGCGTGTGTGCGCGCGTGCACGTGCGCGGCCGACTCCTTTGAATCTCTTTGAATGAGCTTTTCTTTACCCAGGCAAGCCTCCTCTCGTCGAGAATCGGGGACATGACATGACAATCGCAGACCTTGTAATTTATGTTGAAAGCGTTATCAGTGCCAACATGGTTTTGTTTGAACACGCGGGGGTAGGGGGGTGTGGTGGTGGTGGTGGTGGTGGGGGGGTATTCTGGCGAGGGGCCTGAGTCGCCGTTGAAAGCGTATGCCTGTGTTTGCCCAGGAATCCTTGGTGGGCAATCCATTGTTACTATGGCAATCTACCGCGACAGCTTCCCCACCCACTCTTAACTTCTCCCATGGCAGTATGCCTGGATATTGGGGGGTGGGGTGGGGGGGGGGGGTAGTGATGGCGGGGTGAAGCAATTTCACAGCTCCCATCAATGCCCAAAGCATCGCTCAGAGACGGCATCCTCCTCAAAACTGTCACCACGCTCTAACAAGTTGGCCCTCGGTTGGATGCGGCACAGGAACGCCGTGTTCCACTAAAATCTTGTGATAAAGCCACCTGGGGAAGTGGAGAGCATTTCAAACGCCAAGGTCCCTCAACACTAAATTGGCGGCGCTTGCTTCGCCACAACGGGGCTCGTTTCGTCGCGATGTCAAAGCCCCCGCCGGGAGCATGTAATTCACTGCCCTCACCTCTTTTCGAGTTCCGGATCCCTGAGATCAAATTAGACGGTGAGCGCACCGGATGACGACGCAACACTCGAGCGCAAGGCCTCGGAATCCAGTCTGGATCAGTCACCTACATCCTACGGAGTTCGTTCGTGATAGCAGAGGCGGGTTCTTACCCCCCACAAAGGATGTTTTCATCAGGGCCTCTTGGAATCTGTTTTTATTTTGATGATTTTTCCATCTGGCTTCAACATCTCTAAAATTGATTATGAGTACCCTGGTGAAAATCTATGGCAGCGGCCCCTTTGACGACAAGTGAGAGCAACAGTGGCCGAAGCAGCCAAACACACCAATACAAAATGAATCCACTCCCAAAGAGCATGGAAGACGGACAACCCATATCACCGATTGGAAAAAAAACAAACAAACCATACAAATAACCGACCAGATCACAGTATGTGTGTGTGGACAGTAAACATTCTCTAGTAAGGAATCATGTTTGCAGTGTCCAATCTGTCCTGATAACAGAATTTCCATATCTGGGAAATGAGCATGGTATATGTCCTTTATGAACCTGCAAGTATGTTGACAAAATGCACGTGTAACACCATAAGCAATAAAATGCAAAAATATACTGTCCAAAAACTGTTTGTCTAACAAAAACTGCAGGACAGTATATAGTACAGGTGGAGAGCATTAAAACAAATCACAACACAGTACAGTCCGTACAGTATTTTAACGTTGATTTTTTTCCGTCTTGGGATAAAATGAGTCTATTTTGGGTTGTTTTGTTTTTTCGATGCCATGATCTACAGGACGTAAGTGAATAAAGTTAAAAGTGTTCGTAATTACAGTTAAACGCACGGCAATAAAAAGTCACTTACATGTCGTCGTTTCGGATCCGATGACAGAAAACGGCGAAGCAAACACGTTTCTTCCGTTGTGTCGAGTGGGCGTTGCTTTTCAAGCTAGTGCCGCGATCTACAGGACATAAGTAAATAAAGTTAAAATCGTTCGCAATTACAGTAAAACGCACGCCAATAAAAAGTCACTTGCACGTCGTCATTTTGAATCCGATGATAGAAAACGGCGAAGCGAACACGTTTCTTCCGTTGTGTCGAGTGGGCGTTGCTTTTCAAGCTAGTGCCGCGATCTACAGGACATAAGTAAATAAAGTTAAAATTGTTCGCAATTACAGTAAAACGCACGCCAATAAAAAGTCACTTGCACGTCGTCATTTTGAATCCGATGATAGAAAACGGCGAAGTGAACATGTGTCTTCCGTCGTGTCTTCCGTTGCATCGGGTGGGCGCTGCGTGTATTTAAGCTCCCGCGGCCTTCCGTCTCCATCCGGGTTACGGATAGTGGAACTTCCGCTTAAGTAAGTTCCGGTTAAATGTAACATCGTAGTCAAAATGTTTATGCATAGGTTTTTATTCCGGGTGAACGAAATTCCTTTTCATAGAATTCCGGAGATGGGAATATTTACTGTATGTCAACCTTTTGGCTCGTGGCTAGGGACCGTATCACAACCCATTTCCTTTGACATAAAATGTATCAGATCATGTCAAGGACAAGTGCCTGAAATTGAACAGGAGGTAAGCCTTTATTTTCTTTGCTTGAAGCAGCCATTTCGGAGGGCAAAAACGGACCCGGAAAGTTCCAAAACAAGAATGCTCGTCTCCAACTTTGCAATGGACACGAAACTTGATGGACATGTCTTTTATAAACACTCAAGGACCCACGTCCGAAAGTTAACAGGAAGCCAGACGTTTTGGTTTGAAGATTTTAGGAGACAAATCAAAGGAGGCTGGGAGCTCGCATAAAAAAAAAAAAAAAGTAAAAAAAAAAAATCGGCTTTCCGAATCCAAGGCCGACAATCCGGTGTCCTCCTGAAACTTTGCAAGCAGCACCGCCTTGGAATGGGATATAATGAGTTTGATATGATGAAACGCAAGACTTTAGTCGCGTATTAAGACGCCAGGTCAAGGCTTGCCGCTGATGTGACGTGCCGCAAGCGATCACTGCACTTCAAATCACCATTCATCTGGAAAAACAGACAAACAACAAACACCAACAGACAGACGAGACCAGTCCCTGATTTGATGAATGTGAAGTTGAAGTGATTAAAAGGAGATGGCGTCAAAGATAGAAAAGAAAGAGAGTCACGGCGGTGGCGGAAGGAAGTAGAGATGCAGGCGATGAAGCTTATTCGGTGGACGACTCGACATACCGTATTGGCCCGAATATAAGACGGCCCTGATTCTAATTCAATTGAGGCCTCATCCCCACGTCGTCACCCAATTTACCCTATTTGCATTTTTTTGGTTTTGTTTTTTTTTCCCTATGGGGCTGATCACAAAAAAGTCCACAAGTCCGACTTTTTGCCACAAGTCAAAAGATGCCACCAAATGGGAGTAGTAATTGGTGTCGGGGAAGTACCGTATTGGCCCGAATATAAGACGGCCCTGATTCTAAGACGACCCCCTCTTTTTCAAGACTCAAGTTTGAAAGACATTTGGAACACCAAATTAATTTTTATACAGAAAATAATGACAGTACATCTGAAACAAATGATTCTAACAATTTATTTGAGAGAAAAAAAATATTTTTCTTCATTCAAAATCTTAATCTCTGAACATTTAAATATGTAAACTAAAGTGCAATCCCATTCGTAAATGAATGGCTTCTGGTTTTTGAAATGTAAATGACATCATAACTTCTCCTCAGCTGCTGGTTAACCTGGCCGATCTTCAACTCACTTTTCTCCAGATTGTCGCTACGTTTCTCCATTTTCTATTATCTCATCTATTATTTTCTTCTCTTTTCCTTCTTAACACTATTTTGTATTTTTCTTCTTCGTGCTACCGCTATTTTTATTTTTCTTCTTCGTGGCAGGGGTTCACTTTAGCCTGGGGAGTCAAGTTCAGCATTTGCGTCATTGATATCTGGCGCCATCTAGCGTCGTGAATGGGTATAATGTCTAGAACCCGAATATAAGACGACCCCCACTTTTTCAGTCTTATTTCGATGCAAAAAACACTGTCTTATATTCGGGCCAATACGGTATTTACACACCCCACAATGCACGTCTTGGGCAATGATCTTGGAGAAATATCCCGCCGGAAGGAACTCGAGCCGCAGTCCTTTTGTCTCAGCTCGAATACCCCGGCCCATTCAAGGACAGAAAGCCAGCGACAGCGAGGAGAGAGCCGGATGATGAGGATGTGAGTCAGCTCGCGAGGGAGGGATGAAGAACACACATCTTTGACACGGGAGAATCACACGGCCGTTTTTCATTGGCTTCCCCGCATGATTTGAAAGGTTGCCGAGCCCCAAGGAGCGCCCGCTTGCCCATTTTTCAAAGTTGTCACTCCCTTTCCGTGTCGTGTCGGCGTCGCGCCGCTGCACAAAGGCCCTCCTCCCGCCGCCGTCGCCATTGTTGTCACTGTGCCGATGCAAGGTAAACACCGTGTCGCCCGCCCCCTACCCTTTTCTGTCGCCACAATGCATCACTTAGACCTTTATGGAGCAGTCATGCCGAGGCGGAGACGGCGCGTATTCTTTCCGGCGGGAAACGACAGCGCCTCTGAAGGATCGCGCCAACGCCCGGAAATGTGACTTGAGTGAATAAGCCTTGACGGCTTTCAGAATCCAAACACGCGTACCTTTGACAGTTCATCAGATTCGGTACCAAGAGTCGCTGCCCTGCCCTGCTTGGTAATCACATTTTGCCGCGTTGATCTCACTACACCTTCCGGGCGCACAATGAACCCTGGAGAACCCAAGAACCCTTTTCTTCTTTGGAAAATGATGAATTACCGTATTGGCCCGAATATAAGACGGCCCTGATTATAAGACGACCCCCTCTTTTTCAAGACGCAAGTTTGAAAAAAAGACTTTTTGAACACCAAATTAATTTTTATACAGAAAATAATTACAGTACATCTGAAACAAATTATTATAACAATATATTTGAGAGAAAAGTTATCTTGAAGTTTACACCATAACTTCTCCTCAGCTGCCGGTTAACCTGGCCGATCTTCCACCCACTTTTCTCCAGATTGTCACTACGTTTCTCCATTTTCTGTTATCTCTTCTATTATTTTCTTACCGCTATTTTTTTATTTTTATTCTTCGTGACAGGGGTTCGCTTTGACCTGGTCTGTGGAGTCACGTTCAGCATTCGCGTCAATGATATCTGGCGCCATCTCGCGTCGTGAATGGGTATATAGTCTAGACCCCGAATATAAGACGACCCCCACTTTTTCAGTCTTATTTCAAGGCAAAAAACACTGTCTTATATTCGGGCCAATAGGGTATACATTAAATGACCGCTATATGTTCACTGAACACCAAAATATATGTTTTTTCAAATATTCAAATCTTTAGTCCTAATTTTGGATTCGGGCCAAATTTGACCCTTTGGGATTTAAGGGTAGCATTTGAGTAGCAGAATATATAGGGGTCAAATTTGACCCCCTGGGTTGTCCAGGGTTAAAAAAAAAAGAAGAAACGAACGCCTCACACATGCTGCCGCAGCCAAGACACTGAGAAAGGATCCCTTTTTCGCTCCCATTACCGGCAATGACTAAATCGTGCAAAAATCCCCCACCCTTGGGAAATTTCATTACGTATGCATTCACACAGCTGAAATGGTTCCAAAAAAAAAAAAAAAAAGTGGCTAACATGGAGCCCACCTTACTCTGATGTGTTTGCTTTGGATTTATTTCCCCAACGGCAGTGACGAGTGCTCTCGTGCGGTTTGACTGAAAGCCGAGGTCGGGCTCGGGGCCCTACACCAGCTGCTTTTAAGCGGTGTGGATGCCAATTAGCTTCGGAAGCTAGCACACATTCCCCGAATGCCTTCCCCCTTAAGAAAACTGTCAAGGACACACCTCGCAGGGGGATTAACTTCACTACTGCAAGGGCTACAATGCAGACTTAGACAAATAGTTTCGCAGCGTTTGGAGTGAACTGACACCTCGGCAAACACCCTCGACTATAATTTCCCAGACAATGAACGCTAAGTAGGTTTTGTAACCACAGACACGGGCTTGTGACCTCCACCAGGGAGATATTTTTTATCAGGGCCCTCAAGGAATCACACATTCGATTATTGAAATATTGAAACGTCCCCAAAAAGGTCTGGAAAAAAAAATTGCTCCTGGCATGAGTTTCACCAATTGTCAAATTTGGTAGACAGGTCAATCAGAAGAAGATCCACATAAAAACAAGTCTCAAGAACCCATGGTGGCCATTTTGGTTTGAAGCAGTTATTTTTGGTCAAATTCAATGAAAAGGGGGCCTGGAAAGTCGGAAACAAACAAAAGCCACCTCGTTTTGCTGATGGCCACCAAATTTGCTGGACATCTCAATCACACCGAGATCCACAAAATAAGTCTCTGGAAACCCATACCTGAAAATGAACAAGAGGTCGGCCATTTTTGGTTTGAAAGCACCCATGACAAACTACAGCTCCTATATTATATATGTATATATATATATAGATATAGATATATATGTATATCTATATCTATATGTATATATATATATATATATATATGTATATATATGTATATATATGTATATATATATATATATATATTTTTTTTTTTGTTTTTTGTTTTTTTTGGGGGGGGAAAGCATGTATCTGAGACAGATGGCAAAGTGCTTTTTATTTATTTTTTTGGTATCCAAAACAATGCAAGATGGGTGCTTGTTCCGAGGATTTACAATGAAAAAGCTGGGACGAAGGCCCTTTCAACAAGCCACATCCTATTATATTTGTCACAATTATGAATCAAAGTTATTGGAAGGAAAGGAAGATTTTTTTTTTCCATTCTTGGAGATATTTTCATCACTTTTTTTTTTTTTTAAGTCCGTGAATTTGAATTAGATTGGATTCCTGTCTAAAAGGTGTTTGTTTGACCACCGTGAAGGTCAGCGTTCGACCCATTGCCCGTCCTGTCTGTCGGCCGCGCGGTCACCGTGTGATTTTGAGCAAACAGCATGTCACACGCAATCCTGCCTTTGCTAATTAAGCTCTGTTTACCTCGACGCACTTAAAGCAGACTCCGGACTAATTATAAGGCCGGGGCGCCGCCGAGGCCTGTTTCAACTTTCCCACGCGGATGACAGAGCGCTGAGGCCAGACAGGAGAGCGCAACCCGAGTGGCCGCCCCGAAGCATCCCTCTCGGCGTGCCCGCGTCTGGCCTATGTCGATTGGGCGGAATGCTACATCACACTGCAGCGGCTCTAATTAACAGGTTGAAAACATTGTTTTTGCTGTGAGAGAAAAAAGGGGAAAACTTCCAGAATGGAAGAAAGAAAAAAAAAAAAAAAGAGAGCAAACTAGTTCATGTGTTGGTGTGCGGTCGACATTTAAGGCAGGGTTGGTGTTTCAGATACAGTGAAACTCCTCTACAACGAAATCATGTTTGCAGCAAGAAATTTTTCACAACAGGGGTTTTTTCACTGTAGCAAATTTGTAACAGGAAAGTGCGAATGGTGTTAATGCATGAAGATTTTTTCACACGAGGGGGTGTTTTCACCCATGTAGATTTCGTTGTAGAGGAGATTCACTGTACTTTGTAACACACACACACAAAAAAAGGAGGGACATTTTGTTCCACTCAACATTTTGTATTTTGATTTGTATTTTTTCCCACATGAAAATACAAGTAATAATTTGTCGCACCTGGCGACATGATTATTATGATCATTTATCAACGACAAAGGTCGCTTCTGGGAAAGACCACAATGCCACAGTGATAGCATGCTCTGGACTGAGCAGAAAGCAGAAAACGCACCAAAATTCCTGTGGAAAAATGTGCAATTTTATCCACTTTGGTTGAGGAACGCTCCTTTTATCACGTAAGGTCTTGTGGCTGGTTGGCACACTCGCGTTCTCTCTCATCCGCTTCCACAAGATCCCGTGCTGCAGCCCGATTTAATTAGCTCGAGGTGAGGAGCGCAGAGATGAGGGTCACGCTTGCCATTCCGGCCCAAATGGAGATGCGTCCTGGGAGACGGCGCCGGTTGCTAATTTAGGCCCGCTCCTGGGTCGGTGCACCTTGTTAAGCGCTAGCTAGCTAGCGTTAGCTCTCATGCTGAATTAGCTCGCTACCCATTAGCCTTTTTTCCGTAGATTGGATGGGGAATTTTTGGAAGCCGGTGGTTTTTGGAACGAGCTCAACTCAAGTCAAATGTATTTCTCGAGCACTTTAAAACAGCCACCGCTGTGTACAAAGTGCTGTCCGAGGAGCAAAAAAAATACTTTGTACAACAACAAACAACAAATTCGTATTGAGGACGGTGGAAGGAGTCAGCCGATCCTCTGCTGCAGAGTAAAATAATACTTTATCCTTTCTTAGGGCTAAAATGACCGGCCGTGCTCCTCCTATGTTGAGGTTGTGAAATGAGCATTCATACACAGAAGGTATCAAGTATAGATTTCCAGTAATGGCGGTTACGGGCAACGCGCGGTTCTTCCATCAAGCCGTAATGGATGTGGGGCTGAGGAATCAATGTTGGATAAACAGCAGGCCTTCATGTTGGAATGTTATTCAAACAAGCGCCAGGTCCAATCTCTGATGGGAGCGTTTATCGAGAGCACCTGGCTCTCCGGCACAGCCTCGCTCCCCCAGCCCGCCCGTCTAGACGGCCCGTTCCCAGCATTGCCGGCGTTTTATCAGAAATATAGAAGGACCTCCTACGTACTTTCAACAAAGTGCTTTCGGCATACGAGCCGCTGAGATCCAGAGCGTGAGATTTAATTCACATAGAGCGGGCGCGCGTCTGCCTGCGGATGTCATCGGTGTTGTAAGACGACATTTTATCGGACTTTGAATCTGCGACAACGCGTTCTGTCGTATTGTTTTCTTTACGTGTACAGGAATATTGACAATAACTCGCAGGAGTAGCCCCTCAGGGTTCACCGTCTATCTGAGCCGGAGCAAACCAACTTTTTTTTTCTCCTTGCAGGAAGATGGCAAAGGGCGAAGTTGCGCTTTGTGATAGAACGTGTGCACAATGTCGCCGGCTACGACCTTTGAGCCCTTTTTGAAGTCACCCAGGTGTGTTTAGGATGGAAGAGGTGGTGCTTAAACGGCAACGACACCCACCGGTGACAATCTCGTTCTTCCCGCCGTCACTTTTATTGCCAGCAAGTTCCGTGCTGGTCTGAGCGAATTTGACGCTTTGAATCAAATTGCAAAGTGGCGCAAAGGCGACATCCCCGAAGGCGGGGACGTGCCGAGGCTCAACAATGGTAAAAAATAAAAACACGTTCTTCTGGCTTTTTGAGTCCTCTCACTGATGGCTAATTACGAGGCTTGGTGTTGAAAAGAAGCACAAAAGGGAACACATTGTGGCGGTGGCGGTGGCGGTGGGGCGGGGGGAGTGAAAAAGCCTGTTAGTAATTACACATCTTTAGTGATTCACTGAAACCAGCATATACGCAGTCTTTTCACGCAAAATAATTTTATCTAAAAGATTTTGAAATTCCCATCCAAGGAACTAAGCAAAGCCTACTTGTACTTGCATGAAATTGACACGATGCATTTTTTTTTTTTTAATGGTTGTTCATTGGTTTCGGTAATATATCAAATGCATACACACCTCACGAACCTCGTGGGGACACACAAAACAAACAACAAAAAAAGCAATAAGATGTATTCCCCCACCCATTGAGCTGAACCGAAATGTGGTTCCCTCCCACAGAGTGACCGGTGCCCATGAAGTGCGCAGCCGTGCACTCTCAACCTACGATCCCGATCTCAGCTTGTCATGAGTATGAAGCACACCTGGTCTCGGGATCAATCCCTATGTTTTCTTAAACCGTCAGAAAACGCTGCAAGTCATGCAGAATTTGATTGGTCGGTGCGAACCAGGGCCAATAAGCATGATTTCTGATCCCATCTCCATTTCTGACATTCCAATCGTTCGACCATCATGGGCAAGGAGGCCCATGTGCTGACAAGGACAAAGATGTAGACCGGCACTAGGCTGGAATCATTATTATTATTTTTTTAATCATCATCATAATCATCATCATCAATCAGGAAAGCATTGGGAGGGAAGGTGACTTCATTCCAAATTGGAAGCTCCAGAAAATGACCATCAACTGCACTTGGTCCTGAACTCTCCATGCCTGATCTTGCCTGCGCTCGAAGGGTCAAAACCTCAAGATTTGAAATTTGTGCCAGTGAACAAATTGAATGGAAATGCCTGACATATTTTAACAGATATTCTCTCTACTGCTACGTAGACCAGACCAAATCTGTCGCAAGCGTCCCGCCTCGCTTTATTCGCTAGCGTTTGACCGCCGCAGCCACTTCATTCGCGCACACCTGAGAAGAAGGGGAGGGGCTTCGTTCGCTCGACAATAGCAGTTGTACCAGCCATAATGATGGTACAACTGCAATCTAGAATATAATCTAGAATACAATAGAATAACGGTTCAAAAGAATTGAACAGAATTGCCCAGTTTTGCTCATTAGCTCGCTAACTAGCATGGCGAACATCAGTTCTTTTGCTTTCTGACGTTCTTTCAGAAAGCATCGAAGAGCAGAGAGCGAGTTATTTTCTGAAAAAAAAAGAAGTAGGTCACGTATAGAACTTGTATATTTATTTCAAAAGCATACATTTTGGAGCTGCAAAACTTCGACTGCGAAACCGCACAGACTAAACCGTTAGCCGAAGAGTCCAAATGTTCCCATTCCAGAGCTCACTGAAATAATAAAATAGCAAAAATAAAACGCCCCAAAAACAACATGAAAGCATTTCTCTTCTTTTGGAACAAACAGAAGTGCGCATCTGCAACCCAGTCACAATGCTATTTTTGCTTTGAATTTTAGTTCAATGCCGCATCGAAGAAGAAGCTATTGCAGTAGTTTCCCTACACAGCGGCGTGTCATATGTTTGTTTTGGCTTTGTTTTTTTTTAAATCCAGACATCAATAAAAAAAATTTTTAAAAAAACAACTTCTGGCAAAGCTCATGTAAGCCATTTCTTGTCTTCCGTGTAGGCTCCCCGCCCCCGCCATCTTTTTGGCAACGCAATGTTGCGTCACCTCAGAAAAGTCTACATAAGGTTCCGCTCATCCAGCGCGTGTCTTCTTGTTTCCTTTAAAAAGCGATCGCTTGAATACGTCGGCAAACAAAGCTGTGAGCGGGGCGAAAAAATTCATTTGGTTTCATAAATTAAACATACATTTCGCTCCCTATCTCGTACATTTTTTTTTTTTTATGGTCGCGCTTTCATTAGCTCAGGATAATGAGAAAACTCGTGTCCACGCCAGAATGAGGAGGGCTCATTTGAAAGCACACCGCAGGGTTTGCAGGCAGCAGAAGAAAAGAAAGGCCATGTTAGCATGGATTCCCTCATTTGACCATGTTTCGGCTTCTGTCACTTTTTTAATGAGCCGGCCACATTGTTTCCTTGACTCATTTTTCGGTTCCAACCCCCCCCCCCCCCACCCCCGCCCCCAAAAAAAACATTTTCATGCATGGTTGCAACTTTTTGTTCTGTAAATCTGATTAAATATTGATTTTATTTTAATGACATATTGCAAATAGGTCGATTTTGAACTCCCCAACCTTTTGTGACCAAAGATCTACTTTTCAAGCAAACAACCTGCCGCGGTCGCCCCGTGACCGCACATCCATGCATACAGACGCACCTGCACACGAAAGCCACGATGAGCCACCGCCATAACAGCCCTTAACATGAACAAAACAGAAAAAAAATGAAGTCAATACAAGAGGTTGTGCAAAGGAAATCACTGCCTATCTTAGTGGAGAGCTGATACAGAGGCATGGGATGCACTTTTGCAGCATCTCAAGTGCAGAAACTATCGTATGCTTGAAAATGCTTCTCCTGGCGCTCCAGACCGCCA
The DNA here is from genome assembly GCA_018466805.1 of Hippocampus abdominalis. Classification (NCBI taxonomy): domain Eukaryota; kingdom Metazoa; phylum Chordata; class Actinopteri; order Syngnathiformes; family Syngnathidae; genus Hippocampus; species Hippocampus abdominalis. Next base: position 32,438,899 of record CM031695.1, read on the forward strand.
GTCTTTGCCATTGCCATCGGTGAATTGTAAATGAAACAGACTTTCTTGAGGGTAATAATAATAATAATAATACCATACACCATAATAGTAATACCAATAATAAATACCAAATGTTTGCTATGTGGAGAGTCGTGTCTCTGGAGCCTTTGGGAAAATTCAGAATTCATATACCGTATTGGCCCGATTATAAGACGGTGTTGTTTGAATTGAAAAAAGTGGGGGTCGTCTTATATTCGGGGTCTAGACATTATACCCATTCACTACGTTAGATGGCGCCAGATATCATTGAAGCGAATGCTGAACTTGACTCCCAGGCCAAAGTGAACCCCTGTCACAAAGAATAAAAATAAAATATAGTGGTAAGAAAATAGTAGAAAAGATAACAGAAAATGGAGAAACGTAGCGACAATCTGGAGAAAAGTGGGTCGAAGATCGGCCGGGTTAACCGGGCAGCTAAGGAGAAGTTATGATGTCATTTACATTTCAAAAACCAGAAGCCATTCATTTACGAATGTGATTGCACTTTAGTTTACATATTTAAATGTTCAGATATTAAGATTTGAATGAGGCAAAATAACATGCTTTTTCTCTCAAATATATTGTTAGAATCATTTGTTTCAGATGCACTGTAATTATTTTCTGTATAAAAATGTATTTGGTGTTCAAAAAGTCTTCTTTCAAACTTGAGTCTTGAAAAAGAGGGGGTCGTCTTATAATCAGGGCCGTATCATATTCTGGGCAATACGGTAATCATAATAATAAGATAAATCGCAACAGCTCTGATCGCAAACTGCAATTGACTGCTGAACTGATGTGTGGCACCGTAGGGTCAAGGTGACCTGTTTTTTTTTTTTTTTTGGGGTGAAAGTGAAACTGATAGGTCGCTTAGGGTGCGGTGAGCACCAACCCAAAACAAATATCATAAGAATAACCCACACACAGACACACAAATCTATTAGGACCAGTCCGCGTTCTACCGATCGATCGCGTATCGGGCACCCCTGCCCGATGGCATTTAAGGGTGCGCACGTTCAGTTATTTTGGATCCTGAGGTGGTCCTTGGACCCTTAACAGCATTACAGTGTCATTATAGTTCCACGTGTACGTCACCAATGGCTGCCCTAAAAACCTGCTCATGTCCCCGTTATATAAGAGCTGGCAAAGACATGAATTAGAGCCCATTGACTAAATCACACTTCCAACTTCATTACCGAGGAGGTAGACCGATACATTAAGTCCCGCCTGAATGTGGGAAATGTGTCCACATCAGCATTTTCATCCAGAGCGGGCCTTTTTAATGAGGGGGGATTTTTTTATACGACGCTGCATTATTCAATTAGGCGGCAGAGGAAAAGTCAAATCTGCTCCCGTGGCGCTGGCAGGAAAACACCAGGATGGAAAAGTCACCCACGACGTGCGGGATTGACACACACGGTGAGGATGAGAAGTTGGTGAGTGGCGGGGGGGCTATTATGGAAAAAGGACAATGCAACGGAACGGCGCGTACGTTCGGCAGCGGGCGGCTTAATAATGCGGAGCCGCCTACGCACGGAGGCATCAACCTGCATATGAAAGCAGAATGATAATAAAGCATTTCTGCTGGACTGGCACCGCACGCATTAGCGCTGATGACAGTTGTTGAATTGCAAATGTCCTCCACGGCATGTTCTTGCTTCAGTGCGTTATTAGAGCGACTATTTAGCATTTGCTCCGTTTGCCGGAGTCGGAAAGGCTCGCACTCAAAAGGCAAAGGCCACTGCTGTTTGAGTCAACTCAACAATGAGGGTGTTTACCATAAAATTGGCGAGGGAGCAATAACACCAAGCTATGGTACAGCAGCCACGTGCACACGTACACGGGTCACTGTGAGGTACGCGCTCAACGTTGAAAATGGTTGGGAGATAAAGCTGCCGCACAAAGGAAACGAAAAGACAAGGAGACATTACTCAAGACAACCACGATACAAAAGTTAGTATAAAATTGACAATTCGTTTTAATCCCCCCCCTCCCCATCCCCAACAATATTCGACACTCAATTTTTATAATGTTTTGGGCGACATTTTTGTTTTCATTTATAAATTCAGTCGAACCTCATCACAAGGTACCTCGTCAAAACATGTCCATTAAAAAAACGTGTACAGTGAAACTCCTCTACAATGAAACCTACATGGGCGAAAATACCCCTAATGTGAAAAAATCTTCATGCATGAACACCATTACCACTTTCCTGCCCCCAGTACAACGAAAAAAAACCCGGTTGCGTTGTACGAAATCTTCTTCTCTGCTCTTGCCTCGCGATGAGATTCACTACAACGAAGTCTAATCCAACAGCGACCGTTACTGCTTCGTTCGGAAACGGCAACAGCAACCACCACACTGGTTTACACATGCGCAGTAGTCCAGGAAGTATTTGTTATTGTTAGTTTCAGACGCAGCAAGAACGTTGCATTGCAAAAATGGCTACAAAACGGACCTTTGGATGTCAAGCAGCTAAGACAAGAAGAGCTCTGACGCTGGAAGAGAGGGGAAAAGTGATCAAAATGAAAGACGGAGGAAACAAAATAAAATACATTATCCAAGAAATTGATGTTAGTACAGTGAAAAACCCCCTATTGTGAAAAATGTCTTGCTGCAAACATGATTTCATTGTAGAGGACTTTCACTGTATTAGGCGCTCTGTATTAAATCTAAAATATACCGTGTACTGAGAAACGTAACAAGGAATGGTAGCTCAAAAATTCTTGTGCTTGTTCATGCAGGCATCCGGATCGTTCGGAGATTGCCCAAATTGACCGTCAGCTCACAAAGTTGGCCGAAAGAGCAGTCGCCAGTTGGTGTTTGTTCCTCACGCTTCAAGGCAATCCAAACCCAAACAACAACCGGGAATCAAAAAAGGCAAAATGACGGGTCGTTTCGCGAGGCTCCCGGAGCGGGATGAGCATACAAATAGCCCCGTTTTGTACGTGGGGGAGGGAGATGGAGAGAGAGAGAGAGAGAGAGAGAGAGAGAGAGAGAGAGAGAGAGAGAGAGGGGCGAGCAGGCTGGCTGGGATTGCGCTCAAAGTCTTTCAAATCCTCCCAGGCGCTGGCGGCCGTCATGTGCCAAGTGGCAAATTGATCATGACATCGCGGCGTGGAGAAAGAAGAAGCCGGAGCGTACGAGCATGTCAGAGGCACAAAAGCAGCAACCAAGGTCCGGGGAGAGGCGGGAACACACACGCACACACATGCAAACGTACGTCAAGGTGCTGGAAGAGCAACGATGGGATTTTTGCCCTACATTTCGTTTAAAACGCTCACATAGTCCCAGACCAAATTTTTTTTGTTGATATATAAGTTGACTGTCAAACTAAATATAAAACAAAGACGACACGTCCGGTATTTCAAACAAGCATGCAAATTGGCGGTCTCCAAATGCGTGCGATTTTCACGCTGACACACACTGCAAAACGACACAGAGGAGCTTTGCAAACTAGCATTTATGTGGGCGTAAGCCTTTGCGTCATGGATATCGGAACACACACAGTAAAAACATGTTTTTGAAAATATTGGGGGAAAAAAAATTGCAAGTATGCGGGGGCCCAAGAACAACAAAAAACATGTACATGAAAATGCCCATATAAAAATGTGACGTTCCAAATAATTCTTCTTGTATGAATCCTAAAAATTATTCATCAGTCCAATTCCAAGCCTCACATTCTCCATTTCAACAATTCAACCAGTTTCGTAGCATTTTAGTGATTTTTTTTTTTATTTATTATTTTTCTTAATATCCTGTAAACACATTATTTTGCGGTTTTCGTATCGTGTCAACCAAATGATTTCAAGGCGAGGAAAAGGTGAAATGAATTCAAGAAAATGTGTTTTTCTGTGTATTTAATTTTTTTTTTTTAATCATGGGAATGTTTGGTGGTTCATCTGCACACCAAACTCAGCCATTGGCATGGGCGTGATTTTGCAGTTCACCGCGAGGGCCACAGACGCCGCGCGCTTAATCACACTTTGCAAGCCGCCATTTGACAGAATTGCTACTTTCTAGGTTCAACATCCCCTCCTTTAGAAGTGGGCTTCGGAATCAAAGTATTATGCTTGAAAAAACCTTGGAATATTAAAGGCTGCAACCATATCTGGGTGAATCCTCGCTTTGCCTTTTATTGCATTTTTTCCGGTGGCGAGTGACCATCTGGATAAAGCCTGCAGGATTTAGTCATCTATCCAAAATGGCAAAAAAGAAAGTAAATCTGCCACTGAAGTATTAGGTGGGGGGGGGGGGGGGGTCAGACGAGGGGAGGGCTTAAGCCAAACAATCTGCCGCTCCGAAGACACGCGGCAAAACGGGGCTTTCAACCTGCTGGCGTTGAGCGCGATAAAATATTCATCATAAAATGTTTTATATGACAGGCTGTTTTGTTTTGGTTGAGTGAGAGCTAAAGCCTTGGCGAGATGACAGTGTGTTTTATGTCAACTGTTTTAATAGTTAATCAGAGGGCCTGTTGCGGAGAGCGGCTTTGCTTTTTGTTGGGACTGAGCGGAGGGCGAGAGCGAGCGGAACGGGAACGGGTTGCCCCACCCGCTCGCCGGGGCAGTGGAGCCGCCCCATTGGGCTAACATGAACGCGCAGCAACCGCACTTGCAAGCGATGAACCCTCGCTACTCTCTCGAACAATCCCATTCCTTCCGAGATCGAAAAAAAACTCCCTATTTGGAGAGTCGGGTCTCTGGAGCCTTTGGGAAAATTCAGAATTCATATACCGTATTGGCCCGAATATAAGACGGTGTTTTTTGCATTGAAATAAGACTGAAAAAGTGGGGGTCGTCTTATATTCGGGGTCTAGGCATTATACCCATTCACGACGCTAGATGGCGCCAGATATCAATGAAACCAATGTTGAACTTGACTCCCCGGGCCAAAGTGAACCCTTGTCACAAGGAATAAAAATAAAAATAGCGGTAGCACGACGAAGAAGAATAAAAAATAGCGGGAAGGAAGAAAAGAGAAGAAAATCATAGAAGAGATCACAGAAAATGGAGAAACGTAGCGACAATCTGGAGAAAAGTGGGTGGAAGATCGGACAGGTTCACTGGCAGCTGAGGAGAAGTTATGAATTAATTTACATTTCAAAAACCAGAAGCCATTCATTTACGAATATGATTGCACTTGAGTTTACATATTTAAATGTTCAGAGATTAAGATTTTAATGACATGCTTTTTCTCTCAAATATAGTGTTAGAATCATTTGTTTCAGATGTACTGTCATTATTTTCTGTATAAAAATGTATTTGGTGTTCAAAAAGTCTTTTTTCAAACTTGAGTCTTGAACAAGAGGGAGGCGTCTTATAATCAGGGCCGTCTTATATTCGGGCCAATACAGTACTGTACGAGAGGAAGAACGTTCCACTCTGTCAGAGCTGTCATTGGGCAGAAGCAAATCTATCTTCACAAGAGGACAAACAGAATTCTAAAATAACGCCATCGACCACAACCGTCATTTTGACTGTTGAACTCTGGCGGTGACTTTGCTTTGGAGTCAGCCACTCCTCCATGAAGCGTCTCCAGTCGGTCCAGAATGCTGCCGCTGTCCTCTTGACTGATACTCGAGAGAACCCCAACTCTCTTTGGAACGACCTTTCACTGAAAGTTCGGCAAGTCCCCGGGCTGCCCGGCTTTAAACCTTGTCTTAAACCTCATTTGCATTCTTCGGCTCAACATAAGACTTTGTGCTTTCTATTGTCTTCATTTTTTAATTCATTGTATTATTGTTTGTTTTAGTGTGAATTATTTTTGCTCCAGCGGTGGTTGTTTGAAAGTGCTCGGGGAAACACACTCGCGTTGAGTCGAGTAAATGATGTCATACAAATGAATAAGAAACAGGTGGCGGAGCGCCGATTGCGAGTTGTAAAATATACGAGCGTCGTGCCAAGCAAGGGAGAAACGGAAGGTGTGTCGCAAAAAGACGACTGCACTTCACTCCGAAGGAAAAGGGAGGAAACTGGAATTCAGAACACACCCCTAAACTCTTCATTCCATGGACGAATTATGTCCACAAGCACCACATTAGCTGATTAGTATATTGATTTTGACTCTCCGGCCTGTCCTGCCCAAAATGGCACGGCACTCACAGTCAACAGACGAGATTTTACGGCAGCTTTTCAATGCCAAAAATCAATGCCACCGGTGGTTGCTCTGAAAACCCGGAGGCGCAGAAGAGTTACATTAAAATGAACTGGCGGTCGCAGTCGTTGAAGCAATAATGACTTGTAAACATTGTGACTGTTTTTCATGCAGTAAAATTGCAACATGCGGCATATGTGTCGAGAGGCGGCGTGAAAAGTCAAAAAACAGCAACATTGTTCATCCGTAACACATCAAATTTGAGAGCTCTCCATACGACTGGTCTGGTACTTGTCGTGTTCTAGTCAAGGGTGCTTCCAGACAGTGAGGTTTTCTGGTCTCTGATATTCAGGGTCGGACTGGCAAACCCAAAATGGCCATAGAAAACGTGACAGGGGTTGTATCACGATCTAATTTCACATTCATACTGTACTTCAACTTCGTTAAATCATGGCGGCATGGTGTCGAATGGTTTGGACGTCCGCCTCACAGCGCAGAGGCGCAGGGTTCGATTGCAGGCCTCGGCCTTCGGGTGTGGGGTTTGCATGTTCTGCCCGTGCCTGCGTGGGTTTTTCTACAAGTACTCCTATTTCCTCCAACATTCCAAAGACCAGCACCATTTTTTGGGGTGTTTTTTTCTGGAAAAGGGGTATATACGTGTAACCTGTGATCGACCGGCCATCAGTTCAGGGTATGACCCGCCTACTGCCTGAAGACGGCTGGGATAGGCTCCAGCAAACCCGTGAACCTGGTCAGGATAAGCGGATCAGATGATGGATGGATGGATAGATGGATAACTGCACATTCCAAGCTTCTGTCATCCACTGTTGGGCCAAACCTCACATAGCTTCTTCGGTTTCTTATAACCCCAAAACTGTTGTGATTGTTTGTCTGCTTAGCCAACGGCTCATGACGGGTCCAGGGTGTACCCTGCCTCTCCGCCACGAGTCAAGAGTCGTAAAATCAAACAAAACCCGAGAGTTAAAGATTTCTGAGGGGTTCTATAGTTAGGTCGATAATCCTATGCTAGCCAAATTGCTAATCTGGAAAATTCCCCAAAATACAGCGGGCTGTCGATGGATTGAATCCCTTGCGCTAGGTTAGCTGGTGGTGACTGTTGAGCAATAGATAGGCAGTTGCAGTTCGAAAGACGCCACCTCCCCAACCTCTTCTCTTCTTCCGTGACCAATTAGCAATTCCCTTTCGAGTCACCGTCGCGTCGTGTTTTGACAGCTCACATTTTTTTTTTTAATTGACATTGAATCCTCCTCTCTCTTTCAATGGGCTTTAATCTCGCTCGTCAAACGGAGGTTCGAGCAGAGCATGAGATAAAAGGCCTTTGCGGAATCGTCGCCGTCTCTTTGACCTTGATTCTCCTTCCTCGCGAGCGGAGCCTCGTTACCAGCGGAGCGGTGTCACCAGTCACATCAAACGGCACACGCAGAGGACCAACAAATCCCATTAGAACACCTGATAACGTCAAAAAGCGATAATGAGGACACATTTCACTCTTCTGGATTGAAACTTCCTCCTGAAAACTAAAGTTTGGCCCTCAGCTGTCACTCTTACATCCAATCCCAAGAACCGTTTATAGCCCCAAATTCAACAAAAGCTAATCCGTCCCCTGAGGCGAGATGGGTTCGTTTTTTGGGGGGGGTTTTTTTTGGTGTGTGTGTCTCAAGAAGTTTTGAACTCGAAGAATACTTTCTTATTCGGATTCACCCACGTTAAGGCAACTGCAAAAAGATTCTCACTCAAAGTAGAGCAAAACCAAGCAAAATAACAACAAAAGTACACAGACAACTGGAAATGTTTATAACGACCAATATTCAGCGTCAGAACCCCCAATACCCCATAAACGATACTCCGAAAACATTTGAGATCAAACCTCACGTTGTTATATTACCCATAAAAATAAATGGCTTACATTGATGGCATCTTAAGACATGAAATTTGAGTCTCGTTCTGCAGAAACGGAGCAAATCGCAAATGGGTGACGGTTGACTGGAGTTACTTTTCAAGAAACCCCTTCCTGCCGTTTCCTGGTTCGTATTTTGCATTTATTTCATCTTTTTCTTCTCTCGAGCCGTGACGGGTCAAGAGCCAAGAAAATGTTGACTTAGTTGGCCAAGACGTTGGATTCCAGAGCTCCCCTTGCAAAAACACGTTTTGTTCTTTTGAACGTCGTCATCTGACGCTCAGCCCGCCAGCTCAGCCTTTCCAAGCACCCTCTTCTGTCAACACATTTCTCGACGAAGCCACGCAGATTCCACCTCTGGCAACAACAACAACAACAACAACAACAAAAAACGACTTTGCCGTTTCAATGTCAACGACAAGAAAGACAAGAGCGAGCTTCTCGACACACCGCCTCCAGTCAATCGAGCAGGTAGATACCAAGTTCAAGGGCGACGCGGAAATGCCTCTGATTGTCGGCGCGTTTACGCATGCCGGCGTATGAAAGTCACGTGGCTTTGTGCGCGTCGCTGTTCTTTATCCCGCCACCTTGTGAAGGTGCAAGTGGCTTTGGTGTTACAGAGCCGTCAACTTCAATGACTGGGGGGGGGGGGGGGGGGGGGTGCGGTAACGTATCATCCCGACGGCTTCTGGGGTGACATTTCGCAACGAACCTAAAATGCCTTCTAACCTTCGACAATTTGACCTGCGAAATGTGCAACACACGTTTTGCACCGTTCTGGATCCAAACGGCACAATTCCCAACAGGTCTTTTCAAATATCAAGCAGATCAAAGGTGCGCTTGTTTTTTTTTTTTTTTTTTTTATTCTGGCAAAGCCAACAGTTTGCACTGGAGCGATTGAAAAAAAAAAAAAAAAAACGGTTTTCCATAATGCACAATGTCGCCTTGAATTCGTCCGTGAATGATGCATGAATCTTCAGAAAGAAACAGGCAGATGCAGGATGTCTTCGTTTGTCTGCTGATTTGGATCGACTGAAGTTGTCGTCTTTTCATAGATTAATTAAAAGATTGAGACCAAGGAGGGAATAAAAGCTCTGCCCGTTTTTTAACATTTTTTTTTTATTATAGAGCAGATCAAAGTGGTTCGAAAGCCCGAGCAGCCCACATGGCTAAAATGTGAAATGTAAGTTCACTCACAGTGGACACACACAGTCACTCGCACGCACTCTCCGTAAGCTCCTTTGTGATCCTCTTCCATGCCTTTTTTCATTCATCTTCCCCCTCATCTTTTCGATCTCATTCTTTTCATCGACTTTCATCTACTTTGGTGTACCAATTTTTAAGCCGCCCCCTCCCTCCTCCGCCCCCCTCGCTTTCCACCCCACCGCCTCCTCGCTCTGCCGTCTTGGTCTACGGATGGATTTAAAAAAAAAAAAAAAAAATTTTATTCGCCGCAAAAGAAGACGCCTGCTTTGTCCCCCGTGCCGGATGCTGAAGTCTGACCTATTTTGGCTCCAAGACTGGAAGGCATCTCTTCTTCATGCCTCCATTTTACCAAGTCGGTCAAGCAAAACAAATCAATGGAAAACTGCTCACTCCTCATCTCCAAATAAGTTGGGGCGCAAGTTTCATGGCCAACCAATGAAGCTGGTTGTGATTCTAGACCGGAATGTCAAAGTTCAGGCAAGGTTGTACCGTATTGGCCCGAATATAAGACGGTCCTGATTATAAGACGACCCCCTCTTTATTCAAAGACTTTTTGAACACCAAATTATTTTTTTTCCAGAAAATAATTACAGTACATCTGAAACAAATGATTCTAACAATCTATTTGAGAGAAAAAGCATGTTATTTGGCCTCATTCAAATCTTAATATCTGAACATGTAAATGTGTAAACTCAAGTGCAATCACATTCGTAAATGAATGGCTTCTGGTTTTTTGAAATGTAAATTACAACATAACTTCTCCTCAGCTCCCGGTTAACCTGGCCAATCTTCGACTCACTTTTCTCCAGATTGTCGCTACGCTTCTCGATTTTCTGTTATCTCTTCTATTATTTTCTTTTCTTTTTTTTCTTACCGCTATTTTTTATTTTTCTTCTTCGTACTACCGCTATTTTTATTTTTAATTCTTCGTGACAGGGTTTCGCTTTGGCCTGGGGAGTCAAGTTCAGCATTCGCTTCAATGATATCTGGCGCCATCTAGCGGCGCGAATGGGTATACTGTCTAGACCCCGAATATAAGACGACCCCCACTTTTTCAGTCTTATTTCAATGCAAAAAACACCGTCTTATATTCGGGCCAATACGGTAGTTATGGAAGCCCTCAGGGGCCACTTCAAGTGAAAGCACATCCAGCTGCATTTCTAACCACTGTTTGGTGCACACCCTGGTTTGAAGCTCACGATTCGGTTCACAATCGGTCCATCCATCCATCCGTTTTCAACAGCACTTATCCTGAACAGGGTGACGAGGGGTGCTGGAGCCTATCCCAGCTAACGTTGGGTGAAAGGCGGACTATGGCCTTAACTGGTCTCCAGTCAGTTCCAAGGCGCATACAGAGAAACAAAAAAACATTCAGCCCAATAATCCACATCGTCCCTGAGTGGAAACCGATGCCACTCTGTCAGGCTCACAAGTCCGGCGAGTGGACCACCACAGCATCGGCAACTACAATCGGTATGGTGATTTGAACAAGTGCTTATAGCGAGTGTAAACGGAAACAGATTCGGTGACTTCTGTCGTCTCTTTCAAAAATGACAACATTGGTAGTTTGTTCAGGAAAAATGTGGCAAGCTGATACATTGAGCTGGATTGTCTGGATCAGGCCCCCAGGCCTCGAGTTTGACACCTGTCAATTTGACTTTTTTGTCTTTTGCACCTTGGACAGTCAACTCCCTAATTTGGTTCCACCCCGGCCACACGGGATCTAAAAGGTCTGCCACTCGTCCACCGGTCGCCATCCGAAATGATTTGGTCTGCATCTGTGGCCATCGAGATGAGACCAGACGAAAAATTGCTTGGCTTCTCTTCCAATGGCCACAAAGTCTCGCGAGCCAAGGACCGCCATGATTTGGGTCTCAGCCTCCTGACCCCACAGCCCCCCGCCATATCCGTTTATTGCTCATCTAGCCTGGAGGATAATGAGGAGCAGATCTAAGATTCAGCATATTTGGGAAAGGAAACAAAGGGATGCCGACGGCTTGTCCGCGACTGGAGCTGCAATGCGAAATATGTCAAAATATCACAATATCTTTGCAGTGAAATGTATTTAACATTAATCGGGACTACGTCCTGGTGGAAATTGTACATGATAAGCTGAGACTGATCATCCGGTCTTTGAATTGACTTTTGCATATTGTGGGTGTGTGTGTGTGTGACCCCCGGTGATAATGACGCTATTAAATCCTTCACTTAAGCTGACTTTGCTCCCTCCTCCTTCACTGTCTTCCATCTCTTTCACTTCGGTTCCCCTCCCTTACACGGCCAAACGCTCACTTCCTTCCCAGGCTGCATTATTAGCGCACATTGCGCTCTCTCGCCTCTGCAGAAGCCATTAGCCAAGATTAGCAAAAGGAAGAGCCCCGGCTTCTCTCTCTCTCTCTCTCTCTCTCTGTCTCGCTTTATTTCTTCTTTCTCGGAGCTCGCTGTAGCCGCTATGCGGGATGAATGATTACCATCCATTATAGGGGCCGTATTGTGCTGACAGAGGCAGCTTCAGATCCTGGTCCTGGCCATTAAGGAAAAAAAAAATCAGAAGAGGTCTCACTCTGCGTCAGAGCAGTGGGCGCATGTGCGGTTGTTTCAAGGGAGATGACTTGAAGGCTTTGGAAGCAAAGAACTCGGAACATTGATCGGTTATGCTTGTGTGGAAATATAAGCTTGTTTTATTCTTGACGTTACCGTCTAAAGGAAGGGGTCGGCTAACCAAAATGTTGAAAGAATTGGACTGTCTCAGAATTGTTTATGCTATTCATTCCTTTGTTGAGTGTTCACAAACGCCCCCAGAGAATTTATTTTGTTATTTCCTCACTTGATTTTTTGTTTCGGTGCATTATTTTCCCTTTTCTTAGTGTCAGTGAAGGGATCATGAATTTCCGTTTTTTTGGAGGCTATCGTTGAACGCCTCTCGAGTCGAACGAGAAGAGACAAGGCACGGAGTCGGACGCAGACGTGTCTGTGTTTGTCGGGACTATTAAAAAGCATAAATAAAGTGTACGTTGCTCTGGAGCCGCGTGTTGCCGACCCCCGGTCTAGGATCAGCTCGTCGGCAAGCTCCGAAGAAGCGAGATAACCAACCGTCCTGATCATTTGAATCAGGTGTATTGCAGCAGGGAGAGATGGAAAACAGGCAGGACATCGGGACTCGAGGACCCGAGTCTGGACAGCCCTGGTCTGGGCCGCAGTGTCGTGCGAGGACACAAAAGATGCGGCGTCAAGGAAGTATCTTGCTCCGGGAAGAGCTAAAAAGTAAAGTAAAAAGTACAGAAAAGGTGGGCTTTTACAGCGATTGTGTTGGTAATTTCATTTATGTTGGGGATGTAAATGTAGCCACTAGAGAGTCACAGCAGGGCAGAAGTCAATGTGTTGACACTCCAACAGCCTGCCCCCACCCCAACTGCTAATGTATTCAAACGCGGCGGGTAAGGAATTGCATCACTTGACTTGGACTTTCTGTTGTGACTTCTTATTAACTTCTGTTCTCTGTTTTGGGGATGGGAGGGGCATCATCAAAAACAACAACAAAAATGTTGCACGCAGTTGATAAGAGCTCACACTGCTGTGATTTCCTTCGTAACTGTTTGGAGGGGATTTCTTTTGCCGCCACCCGCCCACCCCCAACCTCTTCTTCCTCAACGCTCTGCTGAGCCGCATTGCAATGAGTTTGTCCCTAAATGCACCGTCAATATTCCTGACAAATCTCCAAGGCGTGATATTGTAAGCCGGCAAAAACGACGAGCGGCGGCGGCGACGTTCCGTTGCTTTTCACTCTCTGGGCATTTTGTCCTATCGTCCAGCAAGACGCCATCTTCAGTAGCCCCTCCTCTCACTCGAGAAGCAACCCCTCTCCATCACCGTCCATGTGCTCTGACTGGCTGAATAGAAATAGAACAAAAAACTGGACCTGCCTTCCAGTTCTTTCCCGTACTTTATTCCCCTACGATCCACTTCCTGTCATCTGATTCGGGAGATGATTCTATTGATTTTGGATTCGTGGATTTTGGATTATCCGGCATGGATGGCCCTTGACACTTTTGGGTGCGTCTTGTGATCCTTGACGCACCCGCCAAATTTTGTGCTCGCTTTGCACTTTGGCATTTTGTCCATCATCCGCCACCGAAACATCGTAATGAGAGCCTTTCTGCAATTGAAGATCCAGATCCTCTTGCGGCTTCCCGGCCTTTTTCCACTCCAGACGCATCGTCCTCTCCATCGCCTCTGTCATTCTGGCTCCACCCTCCTCCCCCTCTTTATTTCATTCATTCATTCATTCATTCATCTTCCGAACCGCTTGATCCTCACTAGGGGAGTGCTGGAGCCTATCCCAGCTGCCTCCGGGCAGTAGGCGGGGGACACCCTGAATCGGTTGCCAGCCAATCGCAGGGCACACAGAGACGAACGACCATCCGCGCTCACACTCACACCTAGGGACAATTTATAGTATCCAATCAGATGCGTTTTTGGAACGTGGGAACCAGCTGCCCGGGGACCAAACTCCGCACAGGGAGGCCGGAGCTGGAATCGAACCCGGTACCTCTGCACTGTGAAGCCGACGTGCTAACCACTGGACCTTATTTACAATCCATGTTTCTCTCCTCTACTCAACCTCCCTCTTGCCGACAGCTCCGGTCGCTATCTCTTCCACTTCTGGCCCTCGTCACTTTTTTTTCAGTCTCTCTCCACTCAGCCGCCCCTCGTCTCTTTTTTTTTTGTTTTCCCCATCCTGCGCTCGCCACTGCTTGTGTTTCTCACCAGTCAATAATGAAAATTGCTCGCTACCTTGAATGGATTATGGAGGCCCGGGGTACTTTGTTTGAAGGCACCGCGGTGTCAAATGAAAAGGCCCTGGCCGTTTTCTACCTGCCACGACGGGCTCTCGGCACTTCCTTCACGATTCACACAAAGCAATGGCCCCCGCGTGGTGAGAACGCACCGGCTCGTACTCGCGATCGACGACGGCGCATCAAGCTTTTACCACCCAACCTCCTTCGCTTTCCCTTTCCCTCACCCTGCCTCTTCCCTCCGGTCATGTATTATGAATGTTGCCTAATTACTCGGCCCGGATGGCTTCTCACGGGTTGGCACGCGCATTTGTTTGCTTTGTATCTCTTTGCCGTGGCGCTTGTATGCAAAATCCTTGCGCGATTTTGTTGTTTGTTTCTTTTGGCGCAGCCGTGCTGAGATCAAACAGCGAGCAGATTGAAGCGCCATCCGCGGTCAACCCTCCAGTTGATACGCACCAGGAAGCAGGAGGGAGATAGGAGTAGTGCAGTGGGCGGGGTTGCGAGGGGGATTCTAATCCGAAAAGCCTCTTGGAATCTAAAAAAAATAAAAATAAAATACAGTGGTGCCTTGACTCACGAGTTCCTCAATGTTCAAGTTATGCGCTGAAGTTTACTGTGGAACACCAATAACCGTTTTGGCCCGAATATAAGACGGCCCTGATTATAAGACGACCCCCTTCTTTTTCAAGACTCAAGTGTGAAAAAACACTTTTTGAACACCAAATTAATTTTTATACAGAAAATAATTACGGTACATCTGAAACAAATGATTATAACAATATATTTGAGAGAAAAAGCATGTTATTTTGCCTCATTCAAATCTTAATATCTGAACATTTAATTATGTAAACTAAAGTGCAATCCCATTCGTAAATGAATGGCTCCTGGTTTTTGAAATGTAAATCGACATCGTAACTTCTCCTCAGCTACCGGTTTACCTGGCCGATCTTCGACCCACTTTTCTCCAGATTGTCGCTACATTTCCCCATTTTCTGTTATCTCTTCTATTATTTTCTTCTCTTTTCTTTCTTACTGCTATTTTTTTATTTTTCTTCTTCGTGCTACCGCTATTTTTATTTTTATTCTTGGTGACAGGGGTTCACTTTGGCCTGGGGAGTCAAGTTCAGCATTCGCTTCAATGATATCTGGCGCCATCTAGCGTCGTGAATGGGTATAATGTCTAGACCCCGAATATAAGACGACCCCCACTTTTTCAGTCTTATTTCAATGCAAAAAACACCGTCTTATATTCGGGCCAATACGGTAAATACTAACACAGTATGAAATGCCGTGGGCTAGCTCGCAAAACTAGTATTGATATTAGGGCAGTGAAATCATTGTTTTGTTGTTCGAGACCTGGAACAGATGAACGCTTGATCCCCCCCCCCCCCCCCCTTCATTTCAACAGCAACATCACATTTGAGATGCAATCACTCTAAGTTACAAGAAGGAATTAAGCTCACAAGTCAAGGTTGCGCCGGATGTCATTTGGCAACAAAAACTATCATGAATACGAGCTGGCATTCGGAATCCAATCTGTTGGACCTCTTGGATCACTCCGGGACGTGCTTGGAGCCGATGACTCACAAAAGCCATCGAGCAGACCCACAAGTGGGAGGACGTTTTGAAAATGCGGTCAAGCTCTGACTGACGGCTGCGTCGCCCAAGTGGAATACAAAGAAGGCCGATAAAGGAATTGTGACGGACGGGCCCTTCACGCTGCCTTTTTCATGGCCGAGCCCCAAAATGATCAGCCAATGATGTGGTCCGTCCGCATCAGATGGCAGAGTCCGAAAAGCTTGTGTCAAGGGGTAAAAGCGATAACCGGAGCTATGTCGTTTTCTTTCCAGACTACTTGTTCGGGGATTTAGGCTCCTAAATGGCTCGTTTCAAACCAAAATGGCCGCCTTCCTAAACAATTGATACTTTGTCGCCAGGGTCCTTGAGACGACCTTGTGAGTCCGCTCATGTTACTCACGTCCTTGGAATTCGGTGATGATAGGCAAAACTGGTGACCGACCAATATTTTCAGATTGTCCAGGCCCAGCCTTCAAGCAAGTGGGCCACAAAATGGCCACCGAAAGACAGAAATTTGTGTTCATGAGAGAAAGTACTGTATTTTCACGGAATGTTTGCTACTTCCTCGTCAGTTTTACGAGATCTGGACACAGACCTTTGCAAATATTGATTCGTTTTCAAGCATGACGACACCCCTGAAGATGGGATTCCGAATCAGGGTACATGGAACCGTTCCAAGCACGGCCCTCCAAATCTGCGTTTCAAATCATCCGCTTGACAAATGCGTTACGACGTGCTCATTTCAACATTGATGCGGACGGATTCGGAAACCAGCTGCAATCCAAAAGCGCGGCCGCCCGCTTTTCCGTGTCACATCCGTTTAGGCGCCACGTCAATCGACCGCAGAACGCGCCGAAGTGGGCTTGCGTCATGCTTTTTTAAAAAAAAATTTGGGGGGGGTCTTCACTGTGTGGGCGCCGTGCGGTTGTGTGCCAAAATTAATGTGTGTGTGTGTGTGTGTGTGTGTGTGTCTGTGTGTGTGTGTTGTAAGTGTGTGCTTTTCAAATGAACAACAACAAAAAAAAAACAGATAAAATGCAAGGCATTTGCATATTTTGGAGGCACTTTAACTATTTGACTGCAATGTAGCATTGCTCGCAAGAGCAAATATTCATTTTATTACATTTTTTTTTGTGGGAAAACAGAGCGGCTGCAAAATGAAAAACATCGCTGACTGAAAGCCCGTGAGAGGAGCTTTGGGGGATCTGATTTCACAGACGCTAATGAGCATTCAGCATCGGTCTCCGCCTCCTTCGCCTCGCCGACTAATGCGTGACTGACAGGCCGTGGGTTTTTTTTTTTTTGGGGGGGGCGGGGAGGGGGCATTGGGCTCGAGTGCCCCCGATCATCAAGCATTCCTGTTTTGGACACCTGTACCAGTACTTCACAAAAAAAAAAAACTCTGTGAATCTTTAGGTTTTAATCCCAAGGGATGATTTTGGCCAAGACGTCGGAGGGTGGGTGGCAGCATCGGGGAACATTGTGTTTTTATTTTATTTTGCCAGATTACTGAGCTGCCCGCGTTGGTTGCCTGCTTAAATTAGCCCAGCAGGGACATGCCTGTGCCAAAGAGAATCGTTTTTCATCGTGAAATTTGAGCATGATTTTCGAGCCACTCCACAGTTACCCGTCGCATCTCGTTTGTCTTCCGACCGATGGGAGAACATACTACGACTCCACTCGTGCGGGGGCGGGAGGTCAGTGCAAAAGGATCACCGGTCCCGAACCAGCAACTCTGACTCGATGAGTGACGACGGTAGCAGTTGAAAGCCTTTAGCATGGCTCTCAGATGGCAGCACCGTGCATTGTTCGCCGAGCTGGCCAAATTTCTGTTTTGTGTATTAGCTCGCCTAAGCCGATAAAGGGACGGAGATCCCTTGAAACCGTTCCAAAGCAATCCCAAAGCTGCCGTGTGTACAGCCGGCAATAAGTCGCACGGGGATTCGAAACCGAGGTTTGACCAAAAAAGAAGGCCGACGCAATCCGTAGCGTTGTCATCAAAAGATTCAAGTCATGATTCAAATCAAGGATTCCTGACCTCTTGAGTAAAAAGGCAAATTCAGGAGGAGCTAGTGCACAAAACAACAGTCAGTGTTATTACCAACAGGGCGAATCTCTCTGAGAACGGTGTCTCCCGACAAATTCCCGTCCAAGAAACTTCCCATGACAAAAAAACAGAAGCCATTGGCAGGAAATCACGAGAAACTAAGCTAATCGGTTCGGTGCGTTTGTGTGATCACCCCGCCATCAACGTTGCATTGTTTTCACTTTGCAGGTATGGCAAGCAAAGCCTGCCGCTAAGCCAGGAGGAAACCGTCAGGGTCACTCGCAAAGATCTTGCATTGTTAATCCAGTTCAGATTCCGTATCTAGGGTAAACCCTCAGAATCCGTGCACGGACTTAAGACCCACGCAGGGGGCACGTGACGAGCCTTGCCCAGATGTCCCTTGGAGAGTACAAACAAGAGGAGGTACACGATTTACAGAGCAAATACGCATTTAGCCGGCCGTCGCGCTCATTTTTTTATTTGAACTCGGCAGCGGTGTCAGTTTCCTAAATGAGGAATTTGTCCGAGACCAAAGAGAACCTCCAGCCGGCATATCTTCATTTTGCAGCGCAATGCGTTCAAACGGAAATCCTATTTTATTCATGTGGATTCCGGCGGTCCCTCGCTATCTCCACCCCCCCCCCCCCCCCCCCCTGTCCTCCTCCCCCACCCTTCCTTTTGGACCTCCTCCGCCTGCTGCTCTCTGCAGCGAGCGTGCAAATTAATTTTCAACTTGTTAATTCTCTTTGAAAAAAAAAAAAAAAAAAAAGGATGGAAAAATGGTGAAGGAGAATTCCAGAAGCGAGCGCAGGTCTCCTGTTTGATTTGCAGCCTGCCGGAGCGCAGCGCAGCGTGTGACCCGCCGATGTGCGAATACGCCAACCTGATCAAATTTTAACAAGACTGCGACACTCTGCTTGAGATGGGCCGTAATGGAACGGAGCAACGGGCTGCAACCCGACACGCCTCGGGTTGAAGAGGGTCATGTAAAGGAATGCGGGAATTAAATAGACCTCGTTAGCGGCGGCGGGGAAGAGCGACAGGGGCATTTACTCCCCCGAGTGAGCGCGCCAGATACCAGCTCCTCCAAGGTCTTATGTGGCATCAAACCGTAATGTGAAACGTAGCGCTAACCTTATCGCGCGGATTTACGACTCGACGAGCCATTCATCTCGTTCGCTCCCTTGTTAGTATTACGCCTCAGCTCCAAAGTATTGAGATAAGCAGAGCGGGAGACGGCAGAATTAGGCAGCGGAAGTGAGTGTGATGGATGACTGGCGTGGAGTAATATTCCTGACAGATGGACACAAAATGGAAATGCTACAAACCCTAAGTTGCTAATAGTGCCGACGACATCTGGACGGGTTTGGGAGGAAGGGCCTCGGTTACAATGTCATGTTCCAGTGTAACGCGAGGCACCGTGTCAATATTAATGCTCCTCTTGAAGACTTGCACTTATGCGCTTCCATCAACACGCAGTCGAATACAGCGGTGAGACAAAAGATTTCACTGAACGTACCGTGACGGATTCAGAGCAAAATCGAAATGGCCTAACCAGAGAATTTCCTACGCCGTGAAGTGATGAACACCTGATCAGCAATTCCATTCCACACCACGCCGCCGCGAGAGCTGGACTCAGTGACATCAACCGAGAACCGAATCATGCCGATAAATGACAGGTTTGATTCACTGCCTCGAGGCCTTTGGCGAGATTCCCGTACGTGGTTTTCTTCTGCTACTGGAGATCAAACCCGTCCTTGCTGCAGGATTCGACACGGCACCACCGACTTTTTGCTGGACAGGACCAAAAAGACTTTCCGCACACAGTAAAGGATTCACTCCCGTGCCTTCAACTTCATGTCCAGAGATGATCCTACAGTTTTTTCCTGCACTTATATGACCAGCAAGTCTCCCCTTAACCCCCATGCAGTAATAATCCCAAAATTGGACATTTCGGGCACTTTGGACGATTTTGGACTGTTGGACAAATGGACACCACAGACAAAACAGTGAAAAATAACTCCACGAAGCTGACATTTTGCATAGGATGTATATCTATGTCTTGGCCAATTCCCACGGAACATTTTGAGGGGTTGAAAGTGGAAAAAAATGAAAAGTGAAAAAAGTTGTTGCACATTGGAAGAGGGACATTTTTGGGACGTAATACCCTTCATGCAGCCGCTTAAAAATACTGCATGAGGGTTAAACTACACGTGTGGTGCATGGCACCACATGACCTCCAGACCTTTGGAAAAATACAAAGACAAAAAAAATAACCCACAAAGAAGAAATGAAAAAAAGTTCGGCTAATCGTTAGCTAGTGAACAGGTATATCATTTACCTTCATTTAATAAGTATAGATGCGAGACAGTTTTCGAAAAAAAGAAATCAAGAAAAGATCCAAGAATCTATAAATCTCTCCATCCCTTTTCCTGAACGGAGTCGTGGGGAGTTGCCGAAGCCTTCCCCCTTTGGGCGGAAGGCAGACAACACCCCGTAGCGGTCGCCAGTCCGTCGCAGGGCCCCTGCAGAGACAAACGACCATTCGCAGCCACATGCGCACCGTCACGAAGAGGGAACCGATCCCACACTACCCGCAAACAACTTAGGCGCGTGGACCACTACCCCATCAGCGACGACATAAATCGACCAAAACAAAAACAAGTTCATTTGGAAAAGCAAAGAGTTGGTTGTTTCAATCAAGGGTAAAGCTAAATGTGCAGTGTGAAAGAAATACAAGAATTGAAGTGGTGATTAATTGGCGGTGCCGCCGAACGGTTTTCCAAGCAGATCGGGGAGGAATTATCACTCATCACAGCCCCCGCCACGGGATAATAGCTCGGGATAATCTTTTGGAGAGACCCGGTGATCTGGCTTTTTGTGGACTTTAGTCAGAGAGAGGAAAAACGCTTCAATCTGACCCGATTATGGACGGGGCTACCCTCCTTCAAAGTTACAATGGACTGTTTTCAAAGCAGCTCGGGGGAGGAGCTCTGGTGACAAACACATCCCACACCACAGGACTATCGCTCATGGGAATCTTTGAGAGACAGCCAAAAACCTGCCCTCTGCTAACTTTGGTCGCAAGCCAGGGAAAACTTGCTAGTGTGGCCCGACTGTGGCTATGCGAGCACTTTGAGCAAACATGCCCCTTTGGGAATGCGTACCGGGCGTGGAGAACGCCACCTTTCTTGATTACCTGCAGCCATTCTCTCTGATGAAAGGCGCATCCGCGCCCTAGCAAAGCGGATGCGATGCTTTGAAGACAAGCGTGGGCGGAATCTGCAGCCTTCGCTTAATGCCCCAAATTCTTAATAATGTGGTCAAGAGAGCACAACGAGGTTTCCTTTGTAGCCTTGAAAAGCCAGCCACATCTAATCAGTGCTTTCGGCCTCAGTGTCGGATCAACCACAGCGAGCTTCCTCGGCGTGACCCCCGACAACCCCTCAATTTACACCGAGGGGGAGCCGCCATTAGCGTGGAAGCACGCTGCGCTATTTCCTTGGGTTTCAGCCAGTCAAGTCCAAGAAGGGGGCGAGAATGCTCACAGTCTGCGCTGAAGCAGAAATCACCGCTACTTGGTGTCGTCATCAGGACGCAGAAAAGAGTCAAGATTCCCCGTTGACGCGGTACGAACATCATCTGAAAAAGAAATACTCAAGTAGAGCACAGTAAGAATCGGCCCAGGTGTCGGAACAAGTTCCGACGAAACGGATATGCGTTCAGCTCTGTGGCTCTAAATTGCCATTTTTGATTCTGTTGTCACTGAAGATTTCACCGAAGGACACGGCACATCGGCAAACCTGAAGCCATGCCGCCGTATTGATTCCACATCATAGATATTTCAGTTCTCCGTCCTTGTCACCATTATATGACGTGTCAGCCCCCGTGTCACCTGAAATCAATAACCATCTCACTGTCACTCGTACTACGTTCCATGTCACCATCGACACTCCATCGGTTCGTATCAAGGAGCGAGTGCGCCGGATGGTCTGCTTTGCCAAAGAGGTCGGCTGCAAACGTGGCTGATTACCGTATTTTTCGGATTATACATCGCTCCGGATTATAAATCGCACCAGACAAAAAATGCATAATTCACCCCCATGCAGTAATTATCCCAAAATTGGACATTTCGGACACTTTGGACGATTTTGGACTATTGGACAAATGGACACCACAGACAAAACAGTGAAAAATAACTCCACGAAGCTGAACTTTTGCATAGGATGTATATCTATGTCTTGGCCAATTCCCACTGAACATTTTGGGGGGTTGAAACTGAAAAAAAATGAAAAGTGAAAAAAGTTGTTGCACATTGGAAGAGGGACATTTTTGGGACGTAATACCCTTCATGCAGCCGCTTAAAAATACTGCATGAGGGTTAAGAAGGAAAAAACAAATCAATGATTCATGTCGCACTGGAGTATAAATCGCATTTTGGGGTGGACATTTATTTGATTAAAATCCAACTCCAAGAACATACATGGCATCTTGAAAGGCAATTTAAAATCAAAATAACATAGAAAACAACACGCTGAATAAGTGTACAATATGCAAACGTTACATGACGCATAAACAGCGAGTGCCTGGTATGTTCAAGTAACATATTAAGAGTTATTCAGATAAACTATCGCATAAAGAACATGCTAACAAGTTCACCAAACCATCAATGTCACCCCAAATCACTAAAAACAATGAAAGCTTCATCCTCTGTGTCATTTTCAAGCAACTCCACCAACTCCGGAGGTAGAAGATAAAGCGCTTCCTCTTCTACGTCACATACGTCAGACTCATCGTGGTCTTATCAATACAGGTCTCGAGCAGCCCTCTTGTGGTTTAATGTGAAAATAAGGTGAAATGATATGAATAATGTGTTCATAATTTCACCCATAAATCGCTCCAGAGTATAAATCGCACCCCCCAGCCAAACTATGAAAAAAGCTCAGACTTATAGTCCGGAAAATACGGTGTCGACCCGCCAATTTTGCTGCTGTAGACTGTAAATGTCCCCAGTGTGGGACAAATCTTCTTATCTTATCGTATCATATCGTATCGTATCGTATCGTATCGTATCGTATCGTATCTTATCTTATCTTATCTTATCAGCGAATTCCGAGTTGTCAGATTGGTTTTGAACGGTGATTATTGACTAGTGGGTTCAATGAATGGTGAATTGCAAATAGGTTGGGGTAACCCTGGACCAGTGAAGGGACGGCTGACGGTGAGGCGCAGCCACCTGTACAGGTGGGGGGGGGGGGGGGGGGGGGGGGGTTGTGGAACCGGAGCTGTTCCATCTGGTGGCCCGCTCACCTTCACTGATGAATGAAGCGCTCCTCGGATAGCAGCTGTTGCTAAGGCGATGGGCGCGCATGCACATGAGGGAAAATGGCTGGCGGTGCACAGACACAGGTGTCCACTTATTACGAGGGGTTAACTTCTTGCATCCTCACATCGGGGAAATCCATTTTTTATTCCGGATAAAATTCGTCTCTTGCCGAAGTTGTCGACAGCTGCCACTGGCTGGCGACCGGTTCCGGGATTTACCCCCCGCTCCGACTCACCCTCATGAAAACAAGTGCTACAGAAGTGGGGATGTTTTAGCAGGAAGTTGGGGAGAGCGAGAATAGCCCCCCCCCCCCCTCTGTTCTATTTGGTGACACCTTGCAACAAAACAGCATTAGCTTGTTTTGGCAGTGTTATTCCGCATTATTTGGACTTATCGTGCCCAATTACAGGCGGGAATAAACACGTCAGCGCTAATTGCGTTGAGTGGCCCTAGCAAAGTGGCGGCGCGCCTCGGGAGCACAACAACTCCAAGCCCCCTTCTCCAATCTAGCCATTAAGCAGCCCCCTGAAATGGCCGGCCAGTCAACAAGTGAGTTAACGAGAGCTAATAAGGCCGACGGTGAAAAATGAAGGCCTAAGAACGTCGTTTTCCTTTCACAATTCGGTTGGCGGAACTGTTAGCATAGTGCCTCCGAGGACCATTTTACATGCGGATTAGCGTCCATATCGCCACGATCGCCAGCTGATGTGACGGCTTGATAGAGTCTGTGTCTTTGATGCCTCGCGAGGCATGGGGGGCGGGGGGGCGGCCTTATCCCTTTTTCAGCCGTCCTTTGGAACACGCTGATCCGGCTTTTCGGAGCCGGTGGAGATGGTGGAGATTGGATTGTAAGACGTCTGCGTATCGCTCCTTGCCATTTATATCATACACCTTGTAAACGATAGCCTTGTCATGCCGACAAATCGGGTAAAAACAATATTTTCCCAGCCAAATCCGCCGACGCATTTTTTTGCCTCACTCGGTCGGCACGTCAGCAGCTCCCCACCGTGCGTCTTCATCTCCCGCCGGCGTATCTTCATGATCTAAAAATGTGCTTTTAGCTTCTTTCCATTTTCATCCATCAAGCGAGCGTTGGGGAGCTTTGACCTCGCCCGAGAGCCCGACGACAATAGCGAGGCCGCAGCAGGAGGCGAACGGGCAAGAGTGACAGACATGGCAAGTTGCGAGATAAGTTGCCGTGATGAATGCGGACGAAGGGGACGGCGAGACGTGACGGGTGGAGAAATGCGGCAGGGGGAAAGAAAAAAAGAAAATCGCGCCGACGCAAATTCTGCCGGCCCATCAAACGTCTAAGTAGGAGTTATTGTGTTTTGCATAAGCCGACAAAGGAACCATCATTCCTCCTCTGCCCCGTTTGCCTTTGGCTTTTTTCAGCCCCCCCCCACCCCCCCATTCTCACCCACCAAATTATTATTTAGTACAACGACTTCGATTCCTATCCACACTATACAGGTTCCCCTAATTGGTCGGAAAACTATTTATTCACGACCGCTCATGTATCTTTGTCCACCTATCTATGCCGGCGACATTTAGTGACAGGAAGAAGAATGCTATTCCGTTCGATGGCAGATTATACAAGTACAGTCAAACCTCGGTTTCGGTCCATAATCCGTTCCAGAAGGCTGTTCGAACACCGAAACTGTTGGAAAACTGAAACCACGTTCTTTTTAACCCCCATGCAGTAATCATCCCAAAATTGGACATTTCGGACACTTTGGACGATTTTGGACTGTTGGACAAATGGACACCACAGACAAAACAGTGACAAATAACTCCACGAAGCTGAAATTTTGCATAGGATGTATATCTATGTCTTGGCCAATTCCCACTGAACATTTTGATGGGTTGAAAGTGGAAAAAAAATTAAAAGTGAAAAAAGTTGTTGCACATTGGAAGAGGGACATTTTTGGGACGTAATAGCCTTCATGCAGCCGCTTAAAAATACTGCATGAGGGTTAAAATAAAAATGTTTACTGAACACGTCTGCTCACAATGGAAAGCAACACGAGGAAGCGTCACTTCCTCGTCTACCCGAGGAAGCGTCACTTCCTCGTGTAAGGAAGGCGAGAGGAGTCAAATGGTGCATTCAAGTGCGCTCAGTTTGTTCGAGAACCGAAATTTGTTCGTCATCCGAGGCATAAAAAAACTCGATATTTTTGGTCGAAAACCGAATTGGGCGAGAATCGAGACGTTCGAAAACCGAACTGTACAACGAAGCCACGTATCCGCACGGCGCCATTCAGTCCAACGGAATAATAGGCCCCCGAATGAGTCCTTTAGTGTGTAAATTGAGATGACAACGTCATTATTTTAGTCACTATACATTTTTGTGGCATTTTTGTTTGGCGGGATGCTGTGAGATGTTTTCTTATGTAAGACACGCACCTCGGCTTAATCAAGGTTGGGCAAACCGCGATTTGAATCATCTGTTTTCCTCATTGTAATGCATCATAATCACAAATGTGGCAGCTGGACGAGAGCGTGTGCGTGCTCCGATAAGGACGCTTGGCAAAGGAAATGTTGGCGTGAGGGAATAATGGGTGTTTTTTTTCTTTTTAAGATGATGAGTTAAATGCACGCTACATCCTCCGCCAATCCATCTTGGTTTGCTCCTGGATGGCAGCCGCGCTCTCCTGATGACTGAGGACGGCAAATAAAGTTGTTTATCATCCGCCACCAGGGGTGGACAAAGTATGGCCCACTCGAGTTCTGTAATCCGGCCCAAAAGGGCGTTTCCGTTCTCAATATGTGGCATTCATTTGGGCCGTTTCTTTACTCACTGAAATTTTTTTTTTGTTTATTATATATTTATCATACAAAATAATTGGCTATATAATTAAATAAGTACTTGCTATACAGCTAAAAATGTTTTATCACTGTACTTAGCATGCAAGTGTGTACTTTTTTCTGAAATAGCCGATTAGCATTAAAACATGAGATTGCACACACACACACACACACACGCACACACACACACACACACTATATATATATATATATATATATATATATATATATATATATATATATATATATATATATATATATATATATATATATATATATATATGTGTATATATACACACATATATATATGGTTAGTACTGGTTAGCATGTTTGCTCACAGTGCAGAGGTCATGGGTTCGATTTTGGCTCCGACCTTGCTGTGGGTTTCCTCTGGTACTCCGGCAAGGTAGGTTGATTGATCGCTCTAAAAAATTGTCCATCGGCGTGATTGTGAATGCAAATGGTTTACCTTTATGTGCCATGTAATTGACTGGCGACCGGTTCGGGATGTAGTCTGCTTTTCGCCCGAAGTTAATGGCTGTATCAATAAATTTGGCTTGATGGTACAATATGATTGGATTAACAAAATAACATTCAGGCGAGCATTCCTGAATTGTTTTCTGGTTTTCTTTAATTGCCATTTAAAAATTGGTTGATTGATTGATTGAAAAAAACGTTTTTTTGTTTTAGGATGTAAAGCAGATTTGAGAAAAAAAACATAGTTAATTTCTATTTGATTATATTAACCCCCCCCCCCCAAAAAAAAATCCTCACCTTTTTTGACCCATTTATTTTTTAAACACCAACGTTTGCCCATCTCGGCCTTGCCCCGCCTCCCTCTTTCTTCCGTCTCTGACTGTTCATTCAGCATCAAAATGCTCAACATAGCGAGACAAGTTAGCGTCTCCTTCTCGCATCTGTGACAGCAAATGCGGAACGTCGCATCGGCACCACTTTGCATCAAGTTCAGGCCAACGGCCTTGCTCCCTGCCGACACCCAGCGCCGTGTCACAACAAGTCGACGCCGGGGGGCGGCCGTGGGCCCCGCTGCGACCTGACAGTAGCGGGCCACTGGTCAGACACGCTGACGGATCCCCTGAACACGACACCCGCCTAGCTCCCCCTCGTGCTCAAGAGACTGGCCGGATGGGGGGCGGGGGGGCGGGGTTTCCTGAGCTGATGGCTGTCTGACACGTTAAGATGGCAAAAAGCATGACAAACAAGCGCAGCCACTCCAGGGTTCACAGGACGTATCCAAAAAAATGGCGGAATGCGGCTTCGACCGGGCGAAGTCACATGCCATCGCCGTGAGGCGGGATCCTCACATCGCAAAATTGTCGATTGAAATCTGACTCGAGTCAAGTCAGGCGTACCTCTGGAATGCACTCTGAAAATCTGCCGGGGCGAGAAGGCCGTTTGCTTGATGACTGCTGTCTATCTCAAGGCGACAGGATGGCACCAAGGGTCAGTTTGAGGACTCGGATCCCGAAACCGATCCAACCAACCCCCGCGGACGATTCCAAACCAAACCAATCAACACTCTGCCGAAGCTTGTGTCGATGTTTTAACCCATCGCCCCCGAAGAACGATATCTCTGTTACACCAGTGACCTAATCCGTCTCTTGAAGAGCAATTAATAATTGAGCGCAGAATTTGAGAAAATAACCGTGTGATCTTTTCTTTTTTCGTCCCCACCCCCCTCCTTCACCCCGACTCGTCGTCTCTGCGGCTCAGAGCGCCCGGCGCATGCTAATACGAACGTGTAACCATGGCACGTTTCCGGAGACGTTCCAAACACAGCGGGGAAAAGAAAAGACGCGGATGGAGTCTTCTCAACTTTTGGAATCGGGTTTTGCCTTCGATGCCAACTTCCCCGTTGCCATACGAAAGAGGGTCTGGGGAGGACTAAAACGGATCCCAACGCAGACACGATGTGCCTCACGACACCATTGAAAGTCAGACCGCAGAAATCTAAGACGTTAGAGGGAAATAGTTCGGGTAAAGATTGAATCCAGCCAAGCGTTCCGCTTGAAAAGCAGAAGAGAAAAAAAAAAACCCAAAACAAAACCAAATGATCATTCTCGGTCACAGCCTTTCCACGGTTGCTACTTCAATCGACTCTTATTCAGTCTGTTTTGGTTTGTGAACATTTTTTAGGCAAATAAAAAGAAAACCAGAAGCTGTGGTTGTTGGTTGTCCTTGTGTGCCTGGCTGCATGAAAGGACGTTGAACGATGCATTTGTTTGAGACCAAGTAGAGTAGGACACCATTTTTTTTTTTTTTTGCTAGCAAAATCAAACGCTGAACTCGCAAAAGTCGTTTCTTCGGGAGTCTCGGGTGCTTTTCTGCGAAGACGCTAACCCGGTTTCATCTCTCCCCAGTCTTTCCTTATGGGAGGAAAGAGCTCGCGGAGGCGGAGGCGTGCCGAAGAGACACGGGGGGGAAGGAATTGAAGAATATGGTGGGCGCGGAATTTGGGGAACGGCCGCGTTGGACAAAACCATCATCCCCGGCCAGAACGTGATACCTTTGACTCGGCGGGAGTCTGTTCTGGGGAAGCTTCAGCGTTTATTGCCAACATTCCAGAGACTCGCCCTTATTCAAATTCCCCTCCGGTCACTCGCTTAAGAGACCGTCCACAATCGAGCATTTGTGGTTTTTTTCGGGACAATACCACGACTGTGTTTTGAAGCTGAGCTCTGATGAAATGAGCCGCAACCGGATAGAAGCTAAAACCCCACCCTGATCAGGTTGCAATTGCCCCCTTGGACATTTGCCTTGTGGGCTGTCGACTGGGCGTATCTGATGACTGTTTGAATTGACATTCCAGTCGGGGTTGATCGGTCACCACCGAGATCCACTTGGCACTCGTGGCCGCGCGTCTCGGTCGGCGTAACGCTGGCCGCCGTCTGCTTTTCCCGTTTCAAGCGAAACGCCACTTCCACATCCGCAAACTCGATTTCTGCCATTTTTCGCTTACGCACTCACTCGACTGAAATTTGGAGTCGCTCCTTCCATCTCCCCGTCCCCCCCCCCCCTTCATCTTGACTGCCATCTGCTCAAGGTATTTACAGCTGGAGTTACTCGCCGCCGCCAAATGCTCGACTCCCAATAAGCTGTAAGTGTAGCTAAGTGTAGCACAAATTCCAAACAAACGAGCTAACGCGTGTGTGTGTGTGTGTGCCTTGCTGACGGTTCAGGGATGAAGGAAATGAAAATCAAATCCAAGAGGTCGCACATTATTGCGGCGGAAGCTGCGCTTGTGTTTTCACTGGCTCTCCGCAGACTTGCGTCAGAAAAGCCGCGTGCTTTCTTTCCCCCATCCCAGACAGGAAACGGGACCCGGTTAAGCCTCCAAATCTACCTGCGACTTTGTTTGCATTGTTCATCCGTGGAGGATGGAAGCTTCGCTCCATCAGCCGCGGCTGTCGCAGCCGGCTCTCAATCACGCGTGTGCTCCCACCCGTTGCACGCCGACCCCCTCGGAGGGGTCCCGGCATCTGGTAACCATCAAGCCGACGAGTGCTAACTTGTAATGAAAGTGGTACGTTTCAAAGCCGCGCTAACTCCGGGCCCCGGGCGCAGCGTGGGGTTAAGCCGTGCACTTGCGAGTGAGTGCGTGGCCGTGTGCACGCCAGCACAGCGCGGAGCCATTTGATGAGGTTTTGATCTTTTTCTCATCCCTGAATTCAAGGTTGACAAATCCCCCCCCCCCCAATCCCAGATCCTAGTCAGGGGCTGAAAACATCCACAAAACAAAACTGTACCACATCCTGAATTACCATTAGTATAAACAAACTCGTCCCTCAAAGCGATTCGGCGCGGGGGGACTTTTATGAGCTTTCCTCTCGGTCGGCCCGATAAAACAGCAGCTCAAGTAACGCAGGCGAATAAAAGGTTTTCCTTTTTACAAGCTGGACTCGGGCCGCGTGTTTGCGCATTTGTGTGCAAGCGCTTCCCTCGCTGGACTCGATTGGCAGATGGGTGAACTTTCGGGCCAGGAGGCGGGAGGAGGGCGCGTTGTCGGTCAGCCTTAACAAATGCACGGGGGCGCGGAAGGGTGCCGAGTGGGGGGGTCGAGTCTGCGCCGCTGCCATTTCCACCATCACGCTGACAGACAGCTTTCTTTTTCGCTACTTTGCCGCGAAAACAAATAAAAAATAGCCAAGAAACCCCCTTCACATTTTGGTGCAGAGCTCCTTGCTTGAGTTCTTGTCCAGTCATGCCCCCGCTGCAAATAAACTTTTACCCCACCCCCGACGTTATTAGAAGCCATGATAGTGTGGTACCTTGACTTGGGAGCGCCGTGGTTTTGCATTTTTCAACATATAAGCTGTCAGGTTAGGGTTAGGTTTGCTTTGCCTTGCTAGCGAAACGCCCGAACCGATTCGCCACTCGATGGCGGCAGCCAACTTCACAATGTCCGCCCACCAACCTGTCACGTTGCGTGGTGGTGGTGGTGGTGGTGGACCCCAAAAAGCAGGCAGCAGGGAGGAGCAGGTTGTACTTGAAGAATTCCATCCATCCATCCATCCATTTTCCGAACCGCTTGATCCTCACTAGGGTCACGGGGGGTGCTGGAGCCTATCCCAGCTGTCTTCGGGCAATAGGCGGGGGACACCCTGAATCAGTTGCCAGCCAATCGCAGGGCACACAGAGACGAACAACCATCCACGCCCACACTCACACCTAGGGACAATTTAGAGTGTCCAATCAGCCTGCCATGCATGTTTTCTTTGGAATGTGGGAGGAAACCGGAGCACCCGGAGAAAACCCACGCAGGAGAACATGCAAACTCCACACAGGGAGGCCGGAGCTGGAATGGAACCCGGTACCTCTGCACTGTGAAGCCGACGTGCTAACCACTGGACTACCGGGCCGCTGAATTGAAGAATTGTATTGATTAAAAAAAAAAAACACAGAAAAAACTAAATCCTAAACAAAACCAAGTCCTGAAAACAAAAATAATCCAAAGTAGCAAACCAAAACCAGGACTGAAGCAAAAACTATCAATAACCGAAACATGACCCGAACAAACGTGACAGCAGCAAACAATCAACGACCCGACACCGAGTGGTCACGCCGGGAGTCCTTTTAAAACCGATAATGACATAACGACCAACAGGTGTGCAGCTGCAGGGAGATCCCTACAGTGCCACCTGTTGGTCATAAACAGAATCATGACACAACCGTTGCGTTCGTTGCTCGAATCTTCCATTTTTTTGTGAAGATTTAGACAAACCCTAAAACTGCCCATTAAATCAAACAAAACGGAAATCGATCCGTTTTTTTTTTTAATTTAATCGTAAATATGCTGGACATTGGCAACATTTCATTCAAAACACTCGCTTCCCACTCCGCTGACGTGAAAACCTGGGAAAGAGAGATCCAAACGCTTCACAGATCGAAAAAAAGTTTGAGAAGCGAAAGGAGCAAAAGGTCACAGTGCAGATGGTGCTTACAGCAGATTCCGATCCAAAGCCCGCGGCAATCCTTGGCGTGAACTCCGTCGCCGCTCTGCAAATAAATTAGCTTTCCGCCGACCGTCTCGCTGCGCAGCCAAATAAAGGAGGAAATCCAGGTGAATCAAATATTTTCCCCGAGCTTCATTTCCCGCAAGCTAATTTTCCCGTTTCCTTGCCCGAGTGTTTCCAATTCATTAGGCGGTGTTCATTGCATTTGTTGTCAGTGAGAAAACAGTTTTCCCCGGGACAGAGCGTCATGCCGCCAGACAAATCCACAAGCGACATCTCGCACCCCCCAAAAAACAAAACAAAAAACGTTTGGGTGCGTAAAACAATGAAACAAAAGCAACATTTAGCATCTTAACATGGACTCAAGTGTTGTTACACTTGCAGAGCCGTTTTCCTTCTGGGTCGGCGGTTTTAATTGCGCAGGCAAATGTTTGGCTATCCGAGTGAGATCTGCATGAATATTTATACCGATTCATTTGTTGAGTGTTGATTGTAATTACACAGAAACATGAGTTTTTTTGCCAGGATTGCCGTGCGCGTCAGTCAGCCAGAGAAAGGGAACTGGGTGCAAGTAAGTCAATAAATGCAGCGCTTGGTGTGGAAACGCGGGCAAAGATTCGGAAACCGTGAAGGGCTGCATTCACACTGCGTGGCTTCAAATGCGGATTTGGGGCTCTCAGACACATTTGGGATGCGTCGTGGCAGGCTGGAGATGACGAAAAAAACCCCAAAACAAAACAAACACGGAATTGAGCAGCCTCGGAACAGGAAGACAATTTTGGGTTGATGATGGAATCACGTCTTGGCGATGTCAGGAAGCGACGAGGTCCCGGCGACGGAGGCGAGCCGGGGCTACGTCGGCATCTCATTACAAAGTCCGAACGGCATCGACCGTTTGCAGAGTCATTTATAACGATAACGGCAAAGCCGGTGTCGAATCCACGTCTCTCATCACCTTCCCGCAGCCGCTAACTCCGCGCGGCGCGCCGATAGGGAACGAGAGCTAGACAGGCGGTGACCGAGACAGCGGGGGAGGGCAAGAAAGAGACTTCTACTTTAATGAAATGCTCTTAACTGCTTAACTCACTGACGCTGCTCAATAACGCCTTCGATCAAGCAACGCGTATCGACAGCGGCTCCTCTGGCAAAGACTTATCTTCACCTGCGCGCGGACTTGCCGCTCAGACGGGCGGGGCCCCTCGTTCGCCCTTCTTCGATAAATCGGGGGAAAATATCCTTTTCCCCCTGCGGGCCAGCACCGAGGCTGAGGGGCGGCCATGTTTACCGCTCTGATCCGCAGAGTCCCGTCGATGCGTTTGCGGGAGTTAAAAAGTCATGAAAGTTATTGGGAAATACTGTAGGAGAACGTGTGGTCGCCATTATGGTGCATCCCTGCTATACTTGGGGGCTCGGGACGGAGCCCTGCCGCTACTCAAGCTTTCAAGGGGTTCGTACTAGCCTCAAGATTGCGCTAACTATGGTCTGTCACATCATGCATCAGCTTCCCGCATGTACACAATCATGAAAGCATGTTACATAAACACCTGTACTCTGGACTTCAATTATTTAGCACAAACCAAATACGGAGGTCATTCGCTAGTGTTAGCCAGCATGCTAACCTGAATAGCACGCTAACGCAAACTGACAAGACGAGCAAACAAATATGCACGCTAGCACTTGAGGTATTTAAATTTCGTACGCAAGGTAGCTCAATGTGCTTTGCAAAATTAAAACTAAATTTCCAAACCAAAGAATTCAAGACATTTGAAAGCAAAGTCAAGAAATAAAAGTGACCTAAAAGTACTAAAAGAATGCACATATTTTTTAAAAAGCTTTTCCACTTGGGGCTAACTTCAGCGCTGTTGGCAGCATATTTCATTTGCATGCACCATAGCCACAAATTGCTTATTTACCGTGTTTGCTCTGAAGTCTGGGCTTCACTAATTGATCCGAGTCTGCTGACCTCAGTACCCTACTGGCTTTATATGCCATTAGCATTTCTTGAATGTATTCAGGACCTAAATGATTCAGTGATTCATAGACCGGTAGCATAATTTGACCACGTATTCTACTGGGACTGGGAGCCAGTGTCGTGCTTTTGGGACCGGAGTAATGTGTTCTTTGTTCTGGTAGGAACCTAAGCTGTGTGACTTGAGCTGATTTCAAAAGTCATGAAACTCACTTTTTGGTTTTCCAGCTATGAAAAATAAATCAATGAATAAATAAAAAATGTAAATGTACAAAAGCAGACCACACAGGCTATTGAGAGCTACGTCAGGAGAAGCAAAAACCCAACGTTCACTTTGGCAACCAAGCAGGACATTTCACAGGGAAAAGACCAAAGAATTGAACCTAGCGATGACATCAACATTCCACAAGATCGTCCCAATGTAATGCGTTTATCGCTTTGGCCTCGGGACAAAAACAGTCAATCTGTGAGTTACTCGATGAATAACAGAGGACACGTTCCTAAAACGATCAGCAAATAAGTGACGCCGCGAACACTGAACTGCTATTTGGGCAATGCGTGCGTACTCGCCAGCTTGAGCCTTTG
Source organism: Hippocampus abdominalis (assembly GCA_018466805.1). NCBI lineage: Eukaryota > Metazoa > Chordata > Actinopteri > Syngnathiformes > Syngnathidae > Hippocampus > Hippocampus abdominalis. Next base: position 32,472,720 of record CM031695.1, read on the forward strand.
ACTTTCTTTGGGATCTTGCGGAAAAAATCCTTCTGACCCCTGTCTGCTTTGTTTCCTCCCTCAACTCCCATCCGAGGACAGAACTCCGCCTAAGCGTCCCTTTTGTAGTGACCCCCGGCCATTTGGTTTCTCTTGTAGCCGTTTCGCCGAGTGACCTTCTCGGTGGTGAGCCAGCCCCAGGACCCTCACCAGCAGGGATCGCTGCAGAGCTGCTACGACAGCGGCCTGGACGAGTCCGAGACGCCCAGCAGCAAGAGTTCGTCGGGGCCCCGACTGGGCGCCCTGCCCCTGCCCGAGGACAGCTACGAGAGGACCACGCCGGATGGCAGTGTCGGTGAGGCAGAGCACATGGAAAATGGTAGGGGCAAACACTGAAAGGAGATTGAGATCAGAGAGAGGGAACACATACACGCACATACAGCGCGGAGCGTCCGAGTAGGGTGGCGGGGGAGACACTCGCAGATGTGTGAGGTCGTCCGGGGTATTTAGAATCAAACTTCCTGCGACAGGATAGAGCACTGGCACCCACGTGCTGACGTGCGTACAACACGGCACGTCGGCATTGACTTGAACCATCCGTCCATCCGTCCATCCATCCACCCACCCACCCACCCACGCATTCATATTCGAAGTTTGTCCTCGTGAGTGTCGCGGGGTGATCTGGAGCCTATGGGGGCGAGAGGCAGGGATACGACCCCGGCCTAGTTGCCGGTCAATCGCAGGGCACGTGCTAACCGCTGGGCCATCGTGCTACCGCCCGACAGAACTCTATCTAGGACATCAAAAACTTGCAGACCAACGTTCCCCTCTTTCTGGAGGCTATTTTGGATCATTCCCAACGAACTGCCTCTGTGCACTGTATCTCACCTTTTTCTTCGAAAAGGGAAGGGGGGTGGGGGGCAACCACGGGGGTTTAACACCCTACTTGAGTTGGTAAGCAGCTGTGTGTTTGCCTGGAGGCCCGCGTGAAAGAGGTTATGCTTCTCCAAACGGCGGACAAACCTGCTGCGTGAAGCCGACAGCTTTTGAGTGAGATTGTGAGCGAGTCAAGTAGCTTGAATTTGACCATGCGTACATTTGAGTGAATGCGAGACTCCCGCCTCTTAACAACACGAAGTGTCTCCATAAACGTCCGCATCCTTAACCAAATCCCGAATCAAGCTTCAGACAGAGTTAAAGTTGCAGGCAAATTTCTTCACACTGAGGTCGATACCTCTGTGTCGTAACGTCAGTATCGCCTTCCACTGGCAGCGTTTTCAGACAAAATCTGAGTGCTCAAGTCTTAGCGCCCGCGCCTTTTGCCGCACGGGTACTCGGGCAACGCAAACGGACGCCCGAAGTTGGCTTTAATGCGGACTGATCGGGGATTGTGGCGAGGACAGAGCGGTTTACCTTGTAGAAATCTTCAGACAATCGGCACTTTTTTGCAGTCTACTTCCAAGTAACCATAAATCAAGCAGGAAATAAGCTGTTCCTGGCGCTGCGATCCAAGCCCTTGAAACCAAGCCAAAGCGTCCTTGAGGAAGACCTTTGCCCACTCACTTATGCTTAAGAGGGCATCAGTTGCACACCTAAGCGCAAAATAAAAGCAATTCTCAAAGGGGAGGGCAAATATCGGATAACCGCTCAACCCTCCGACGGGAGGGTTAGGGTTAGCTAACTGAACTCATTAGCTCCTTCAAGACTTGTTTCTTTGTCAACCCACTCGGACTTACCTTGTTTCATATCTTTCAGCTTTAACTTGGTCATTGTCCAGTGACCAACTGGGCTGTTGTTGTGTTGCGGTGCGTACGTTCTGCCTCCCTTTTGCTTCAGTCATCACACGTCATCAGATATTCATAAACGGCGAGCCTTGTGAGGCAGACAGCCAATTAGGTTCTTCCAGCAACACGCCTCGTGACCTCCTATTGATCAGCACGTCGCTGGAAGGGGGTGGCGGGTGGCTTTCCCCAACCTCTTGGTTCGCTGACTTCATCTCCAAATAAACAACATGCTGCCGCGTCGTCCCAAGCGAGCGGTGCAATGTCAAACCTCAGAACCAGAACAGCCGCCGGCGCTCGAATGTCAGAGGTGGCGGACTCCAGTCACGTGACTTGATGCCAGTCAGAATTCATTGTGGAACTTGGGACTAAAACTGACGAAAGACTCGACTTGGACTTGATATGCATGAGACTCGACGGCTTGACACATTTTGCTTGTGCGATTGAAAATCTGCATTTCAATGATTTGTGTTGTTTTGGAAAGAAAACGTATTTCCTTCTGTTGTGTTCGCCAATTTGCCAACCCACCGGTATGCTAAGAAGCAGAGTGCGGAGGCCACTTGATGAAACCCGTACCATAGCAGGCTCCAAAGAATCTTGAATTTGTATTCAAGCATGACGTTTTTGATTTCACCAGGAAGAAGAGAAGGTGACAGTGTATGTTTGCAACTCAAAGACAAGACACACAACCACGATGTCACCTCACTCCATCCGTTACTATAAAAACACACAAAGACGAGTAAGCGAAATTAATTTGGCAGTTTAACGCACTGTTAATAATAATAATAATAATAATAATACATCTCATTTATAAGCGCCTTTCAAAACACTCAAGGACACTCAGAACCTCTGGATCCAGCTTCTTTGAGATGTCGCTATCTTTCGAGACACTTGATTCAAATGATCAGCTCATCGACAAGCACAGAGAAGCCTAATAATGATCCTGAGCATTTTGAATTGTGTGCGAGGAATCCAAAACTGTCTGGATCGATGCTCTTGAGGACTTAGCCAACCGAGTATGAGGGAATGCATTGGTCAAGTTAACTAACATACATACATACATACATATACACACACACACACACACACACACACACATGAATACAAGTTTTTATGTTTTCTGGGGACCACTTTTTTGTTCATCACTTACGGGGACCACCCTTTTCAAATGACATACAGCTCTGCAAAACATCAGGAACACACAAGGTGGCCTTACCTACATACATACACATACACACACACACACACACACACACACACACACACACACATGAATACACGTTTTTATGTTTTCTGGGGACCACTTTTTTGTTCATCACTTACGGGGACCACCCTTTCCAAATGACATACAGCTCTGCAAAACATCAGGGATACACAAGGTGGCCTTACATACACACACACACACACACACACACACACACACACACACACACACACACACACACACAGTATATATGGCTAGGAAAGACTGTATGGCTTGAGTTGATAGCGGTGATTACTTGCTTGATATTGTTGCCACAGTAACTTGGGACTGGCTTGAAATAGTGTAGGTTAACGCTTGAGACTTAACGTGTGACTTCCTCCCACATTTGCCACGTGACAAAGTCTGTGCGGTTCGGACAGCAGTCTGACTCACACAGTTGCGTCAATGCGATCCACGTTCCCCTTTAGCTTGCCTTGTTTGGACAGAATTTACCGATCCCGAGGAAGGCCCATCTCGTTTGTTTTCTGACAACTTTGCAAGCGAAGCGAGTCGCCGGGAGCGGGAAAATCGTTAAACCGGTCCGGCAAGCCGCGGCGGCACCTTAAGGATGATCACTTGCAGATAGAAGAACCTTTTGCTGGCCCGGACATCACCGGGAGTTCATTCACGCCGACGTGCCGAGACGGATGCAGAGTGCAAATGTATTGCAGACTCAAAAAAAGAGTAATGGCTCAACCGAGCAGGCCTCCTACACTCTTTAGCACTGGCTGCCAGACATTTGGGAGATTACAAATGTTGGAGGTGTTCAGATGGCAACAAACAGAAAAACCGATGTGGGCACTTTATTTGAAAACCCTTTGCTATGACGGGTTATTTTCTATACTTTGAGGTACAATATTTAATCTTGGTTGGATTATTTTTTTTTTTGCCCTTTGCAATGTGAATTTCTTCACTACATCATCGTTGTTGTTGTCTGGCATTTTCCAAAGCCCAGGTGATAATGAGCGCGCGCGTGTGTGTTAAGGAGGCAGCCCCCGATCGTGGGGGCCAGATGGCAAAGAAAGTGTGTTGAATTCAAAGCATTCATATTTCAAGAGCCACAGCGGCGGTGGTGCTGGTCTTAGGGTTGATTTCCCCAAACCGGGTGGAGGCAGAAGGCGTGCGCCTTCTCCATCCCCCCTCCCAAAGGTCACGGCCCATGTGTGCGCACAAATTAAATCGCCCGAATTTGCAAAAACGGCAATCGGGACAGAAGAGGGCACCACAACAACACCTGTCGTGTGGATGTTGCGCATTTTGGTTTTTAAATTGCGAGGTCATTGCGGGGCTTGTGCGTAAAATGTGCATTTCAAATGACGTGTTAGCATTCGGCGGTGTGGTTAACCCTCATGCAGTATTTTTAAGCGGCTGCATAAAGGGTATTACGTCCCGAAAATGTCCCTCTTAAAAATGTGCAACAACTTTTTTCTCTTTTATTTTTTTTTCACTTTCAACCCCTCAAAATGTTCAGTGGGAATTGGCCAAGACATAAATATGCATCCTATGCAAAATTTCAGCTTCGTGGAGTTATTTGTCACAATTTTGTCTGTGGTGTCCATTTGTCCAACAGTCCAAAATTGTCCAAAGTGTCTGAAATGTCCAATTTTGGGATAATTACTGCATGGGGGTTAAATGCACAAAATGCCAAAGAGGCTCTATTTGTATTTATTTATTTATTCAGCGCCTGCAGATTAAACGCATGTGCCTCCTATCCATCGCCCGCTCGTCGCCGCCCCTATTTCTCTTTGCGATATGGCCGCAGGTGAGGCGACAGTGAGCCAGATAGGCAGAACAAGAGGACCTGGTGAGATAACGCGGGGGCGAGGGACCAGGCGGCGACGAGACGGCCGTCCGGCAAATGACTAAAACGGTACAACAGAAGCTCGGAAAGCAGATGGAACAGCAGGAGAGGCAGGAGAGGCCCGGGCGAGACGGAGGGAGAAAATTAATTAATGAATGTTAAAAAAAATAAAAATAAATAACGTCGAGGAGGCATCGCGGAATAAGAGCCAGTGGGGAGTGGCGGCTGACAACGAAGTGATTGATCACTGCTCGGCTGGAGCAGGCAGGTATTCACATCATACCCTTGTGTCGCATTCCAAAAGGTCCGGCTTCCTCCTCGCTGCCTCTGCGCCCACGCACAGGCGCGCCACAAAGCCCCCGTTGTGCACCCCTAAAATCCCTGAACGTGGAAATGCTCATTCCGGGGGAAGAAATCTGCCTCGTGGGAAGAGAGCATTTGGAAAAGGAAGTAACAGAAAATCCATATTGACTCATCTTGAAGAAGACAAGAAGACATAATTGATTATTTTATAGCTCTCGCTCTCAAAAAATTAAAAAAAAAATATATATACATATATATATATATATATATATATATGAGAGAGAGAGAGAGAGAGAAATGTATTATAGTTTTACTCTTTCTATATTTTATTTATTTATATTTTTATCACCATTAAATCTTTATATATATGCATCATTCATATGTCTGTATTTATTATATATTTAGGAATTTTTAAAATGGTATTTCTTTCTTTCTTTCTTTCTTTCTTTTTATTACATGTTTTACATATCTCCGTTTTAATATTCGCACTGTATGAGATGGCATTTTTGGGAGGTGAGGGTAATAATGTACCTGGTCAGAGTGATCATTACAAGCAAGGGCGCATGAGCAAAAAAAAAAATTGCAATAAAAATGAAAAACAACCCCCCCCCCCCAAAAAAAAATAGCCATAAATATATTTTTACATATATAGCTTGTCATTATGTAACGATTGCAACAAAAATGAAAGTACATGTTCGTGCCATTTTTTTAAATGAAAAACCAATGCGTACCTAAACCAAATTGGATCCCCCCAAAAATCCAAATGCGACAGCAAGCGAGAGAATCCTTTGTTATGAATATGAATACATGCGAAAATGTGTTCAATGGCGATTTTGGAGTTGCCACACAACTCACACACACACACACACACACACACACACACGCACGCACACGCACACAGAAACAGTTTGTCAAGGCGGTGCAGAAACATGATTGTGTTTTTCATGAGGGCCTGCAGTCACGTTTATGTGCAGCCAAGCACAAGTCTGGCTCCCATTCAGACAACGGCCGGCCCCCTTTTTTTTTTTTTTTTTTCTCCAGTGAGCATGGAGCGTCTCATTAACATCTCATATGTGTGTGTGGTGGTGGTGGTGGGGAGGGGGGAGGGCGGTTGCGGGGGGGGTAATGTTTTGTTGTGAGGGAATGTGAATGAGCTGTAAGACTTGGAATGTCGTAGTTGTCATTTCTTTGAATACCTTCTTGTGCCAGGACTGTGCATATGTTGCTGACTTCATGCCAAGAGAAAAAAAAAAGGGGGGGGGGGGGCTTTGTATTTCTTTTCTCACTTGAGCAAGAGGTGCTGAAAAACACCCACACAAACACACACCCACATATATATATATATATATATATATATATATATATATATATATATATATATATATATATATATTCAGGCGTTCGCGCATTCTGTAGGTTTGACACGGGGACTGCGGCGCTCTCATGCATGAATGCATGAGAGCCGCCAAGCGTCTCTCACGCTTTGTGGGAGTGGAGGGGAGCGCAACACACAGACGCTGGCTGCATAATAACTCCCGGGTACAAGTTTCGCCGGCGCTTTAATTCGTGTCTGGTGTCGCGGCGGTCTGATTGGAGTGCGTGTTTTGCCACTCGGCGCAGGAAACGCGAATCCCTCATTTTCGGGACTCACCGGCGCACGTTGGACAGCGATGACCCCCCCCCCCGCGCGCTTCCATTTCATGGCGTTGATTCTATTTCCCGATTGGACGGAGATGTTTGTGCTTGCACACCTTCTTGCCATTTTGACCTTTAAAGATAGCAATCATCAAAATGTGTACATGCATTTTCTCCCCCCCCCCCACCCCCCCCCGCCCCCCTCCCCTCGCCGATGTTTGTACATGTTCTCGTCCGAGCCCTCGGTTTGTATTATGCATGCAGCGACCAGGCTTGCCAGCTGCTTAACCTCTGACATTTGCGCTACTTGTCGAAATAAATAAGAACTTCTGGGCTGCGAGAACAGCTTGCTACCCTCGCTTCTCCAAGATGGCATTTCCTACTCTAGCGGTGAACCGATTGTTTGTCGGGGTTATTCAATTTGGGGTTTTGCAGTTTTTGGGAACAGTTTTCTGTCAAAGCAAAGCGAAGACAGCCAAACAACTGCTTAAAGAAAGGCCCCGCTAGCTTCATGCTAATGCTAAATTAGCATCTACGCCACGCTTGCTTCACACTTTTGGGAGCACAAAAATCTTCACCATGTTGACAGACGACATTAGAAGACTCAGTCTGAATCTCTTTATCCTCTGCGTAGAGCGACTGATATTACTGCAACATGATTGGCTGCTGCAAGGAGACGGGGGCAGCTGAGAACTCAGATGCGAAATCGAACTTCTCCGTCAACAGGATGTCTGTCTGACTTTTACTGCCCCCAGGTGGCCAAAGTGGACACACCACAAGGGCAGTATTTTGTGGCTCAAATGTCAACATTCTGTTGAACGTCGTATGTTTTTATAAAGTAAAATATTATAGAGGCGGCCCGGTAGCCCAGTGGTTAGCACGTCGGCTTCACAGTGCAGAGGTACCGGGTAGCTCCGGCCTCCCTGTGTGGAATGTTCTCCCCGGGCCTGCGTGGGTTTTCTCCGGGTCCTCCGGTTTCCTCCCACGTTCCAAAACATGCATGCTGATTTGCATCTAATTGTCCCTAGGTGTGAGTGTGAGCGTGGATGGTTGTTCGTCTTTGTGTGCCCTGCGACAACCAATTCAGGGTGTCCCCCGCCTACGGAAGACAGCTGGGATAGGCTCCGGCACCCCCCGCGAAAATATGAAAATGGATGGATGGATGGAAAATATTATAGAGTGCTTTAACGGGGCAGGCTGGAACGGATCGATGCTATTTGCATAACTAGGAACAGACGGATCGAAAAATATGCCGCGATCCACCTTTTGAGATCTTTTTTTACCCCCATGCAGTAATTATCCCAAAATTGGACATTTCGGACACTTTGGACGATTTTGGACTGTTGGACAAATGGACGCCACAGACAAAACAGTGAAAAATAACTCCACAAAGCTGAAATGTTGCATAGGATGTATATCGATGTCTTGGCCAATTCCCACTGAACATTTTGAGGGGTTGAAAGTGAAAAAACAATTAAGAGTGAAAAATGTTGTTGCACATTGGAAGAGGGACATTTTTGGGACGTAATACCCTTCATGCAGCCGCTTAAAAATACTGCATGAGGGTTAAAAAGTCTCACCACTGGGTCAAAGGGACGCCAACGGCCATACTTGGAGTCGCTCCGCCGCCCCCGCCCCAAAAACAGCAAAACCTCGCTCAAGGAGACAATTAGTGCGGTGAAGAAATCCTCTGCAAGTGGACGGCTGATTAGAGAAGTATCTAAATATTGCAGGATGCTCATTATCTCATAACTCCGAGCCCCCCCCCTCCCCCCGAGAGGCAAAGAGGATGGCTTTAAGTCGGGGACGACTTTTTGCGACCGCCAGACTTTGACACAAAAGGCTGCGGCGGCCGCAGCACGCATTAGCGCCATGCATGTTTTATGAAGGCCTCGCGCTACTTAAGACGGCCGTTCGTTCGTCGTGGGCCACGCACGCGAGCGCACGTCCATTAGGGGGGGGGGGGGGGGAAAGAAACTGCGCACATGCGCGCCAAAGTTGGACGCTCGCATTGTTGACCCATTTAAAAGGCTACAGCGCAGCGCTAAGCTTTTTTCGCTTCACCGGTGCGGCACACAAGGCGCGTTTGCCGGTCGCCATTGTTCCCACCGCATTGCCCTCCTTTCGCAGATTGGAAGCCGCGGTGAGACGTCGTCAGCAGTATGCAAAGGCGTTCGCAGAACACAACCCGCTGACGGCTCGAGAATTATCACGGTGGCGGCTGGGGGAGATGAGGAGGGGGGGGGGGGCTGCACGGATGCCATTTTGATCACGGCATGAATATGCATCCAAAAAGCTGAAAGTGGAGCAGCCCCGCCTTTTTCTCGATTTTGTTTTAGGGCTGAACAATTAATCAAGATTCAATTGACATTGCGATGGAGTCGAAGGCAGTTCACAAATCGCAAAGCAACCATTTGCGGTGAACAACGCCAATCCAAGTCCATCATTCCGATTCATTAATGGTACATTCGCCTTTATTGGCGTCCTATGTCAGGACGAAAAAAATTATGTTTCATAAGTCTATTTGTATTTGTGTATGTGTGTGTGTGTGTGTGTGTGTGTGTGTGTGTGTGTGTGTGTGTGTGTGTGTGTGTATGTATGTATGTATGTAACGCCACCTTGTGTATCCCTGATTTTTTGCAGAGCTGTATGTCATTTGGAAAGGGTGGTCCCCGTAAGTGATGAACAAAAAAGTGGTCCCAAGAAAACATAAAAACGCGAATGCGTGTGTGTGTGTGTGTGTGTGTGTGTGTGTGTGTGTGTGTGCGTATGTATGTATGTAACGCCACCTTGTGTATCCCTGATTTTTTGCAGAGCTGTATGTCATTTGGAAAGGGTGGTCCCCGTAAGTGATGAACAAAAAAGTGGTCCCCAGAAAACATAAAAACACGGATGTGTGTATGTATGTATGTAACGCCACCTTGTGTATTGATTTTTTGCAGAGCTGTATGTCATTTGGAAAGGGTGGTCCCCGTAAGTGATGAACAAAAAAGTGGTCCCCAGAAAACATAAAAACACGGATGTGTGTGTGTGTGTGTGTGTGTGTGTGTGTGCGTATGTATGTATGTAACGCCACCTTGTGTATCCCTGATTTTTTGCAGAGCTGTATGTCATTTGGAAAGGGTGGTCCCCGTAAGTGATGAACAAAAAGTGGTCCCCAGAAAACATAAAAACACGGATGTGTGTGTGTGTGTGTGTGTGTGTGTGTGCGTATGTATGTATGTAACGCCACCTTGTGTATCCCTGATTTTTTGCAGAGCTGTATGTCATTTGGAAAGGGTGGTCCCCGTAAGTGATGAACAAAAAAGTGGTCCCCAGAAAACATAAAAACACGGATGTGTGTGTGTGTGTGTGTGTGTGTGTGCGTATGTATGTATGTAACGCCACCTTGTGTATCCCTGATTTTTTGCAGAGCTGTATGTCATTTGGAAAGGGTGGTCCCCGTAAGTGATGAACAAAAAAGTGGTCCCCAGAAAACATAAAAACACGGATGTGTCGTATGTATGTATGTAACGCCACCTTGTGTATCCCTGATTTTTTGCAGAGCTGTATGTCATTTGGAAAGGGTGGTCCCCGTAAGTGATGAACAAAAAGTGGTCCCCAGAAAACATAAAAACACGGATGTGTGTGTGTGTGTGTGTGTGTGTGTGTGTGCGTATGTATGTATGTAACGCCACCTTGTGTATCCCTGATTTTTTGCAGAGCTGTATGTCATTTGGAAAGGGTGGTCCCCGTAAGTGATGAACAAAAAAGTGGTCCCCAGAAAACATAAAAACACGGATGTGTGTGTGTGTGTGTGTGTGTGCGTATGTATGTATGTAACGCCACCTTGTGTATCCCTGATTTTTTGCAGAGCTGTATGTCATTTGGAAAGGGTGGTCCCCGTAAGTGATGAACAAAAAAGTGGTCCCCAGAAAACATAAAAACGCGGATGTGTGTGTGTGTGTAATTCAGATTAATTTATTACATGTGTTTAAAAAAAACGCAACATGAGGACTTTGAAAATGAAATGCAATTGCAATATTTCGGGGGAAAAACTGCAATGACTTCATTTTTTTTACCAAAACGTGTACTTGAATGAATACAAAAATAGCAGTCCATAACAACATACTTCATAAAAACATGACAATTCATGAAAAATATATTTTTTGTCACACTAAAGCTCTGAAATGTCGCTGCTTCAGGTGTGCCAGTACAAAAACCATCAATTCGGCTGTTCATTGAAGAGTCACAACTCCTCTCGGCTCGTCAGAACAGCACTGATTTTAGCCGTTCTTCACAGAGGATAAAGAAAACACCCGTGAGGACCGTTGTCTGGCCTTTACACACACTGCTGCCTTGCTTGTGTTCAATCTTAAAGGGTTCTAGCACCGCGACCCGGATGCTATCGACCATCAAGCTAGCAAAGGCAAAAGCTTTCGTTACACAAGGTGCCATTCTTGCTCATTTCTGTTTTGTTTGAAAAGTCATCTTGACCTGGCAGAGGCATGCAACAAAAAGTGCCGCTTTTTGTGAAGTCGAGTCACGCGACTCCGTCGGCGCAGCAGCGGCTGACTTGGGGCTGAGCTTGACACAAAGATGAAGCCTTGGAACAAACGCGCCGGGAGCACACCTGGCTAAATGTTTTCACTTGCTCCTTGCTCCTTCCTGTTCTTTTGTTTGCGATGCGGCCCGCAGACGAAACCAATAGCGGCTTAATCTGACCCTCGGGCTGTCGCTTTGTCGGACGGGGGGGGGCGCATAAAAAAAGCCTCTCGGTGGGGGCATTTAGGCAGGTGAGGAAGGAAGCGACGCCTCGCCACATTTCAACGCCTCTGCCCCATTTGTTGTTTTGCTGCGGCCGCCGCGTTGTGGGAGTGGCGCTTCCCACCTACGCCAAATTTCCAGCTCGGGCTTTTGGAGGGGGGGGGGGGGGGGGGAAATCTCGGGCGAGTGACAGATTGGGTTCATGCTGGCACAATGTGCCGAAAGTTTCACTTCTTATCCGCACTCTCAAACGTAGGCCCTGTCCGTCACCTCGCATTTCAATCGGAGGTAAATCGTCTTAATCCATGACTGATTCCTCAGATGCGCACACACACACACACACACACAGATTCATAAATACAAAGTCAGGGTGGGGGGGTGGGGGGCGAGGCAGATTTAACTGACTTGAGCTCACATGGGGTTCGGCTTTATCTCCGTCGAAAGCAAGCGGCGATTAGGACGAGCAGATGGTTTTTGTGAGTGGAAATGGCATTTCTTGATTGTTTCTGATGGCCGCCTTTCCCCCTTCTTTTATTTATTTATTTTGTTTATGATTATTTCGATGACTGCCCCCCCCCTGCTTTGGGGGCGACTTTCCGACAGTCTTTGGGGGCATTATCCAGGCTTAGACCCTGCTGACCAATTCCCCAAAATGCTCTTGTCCTGACCTTTTAACGGCATCCAAGGCCTAATCCACGTCAATACCTCCACGCAGACGGTAATCCTGCTCCGCCTCTCTTTTGGACAAAAGTATTAAAAAGGCGCAGGCCTCCGGGCGCCTACGGCGAAGCGGCGGCCGCGACGGAGCCGACGCGCATCGACACCGGCGGCTCCTCGCGGTGTTTTTTTTTTTTTGGCTCGCTAAGACGCGGGAGCGCATCCGCCGGGGGGGGGGGAGAAAAAGCTATTTTGCAAACTGGCCTTTTTCTTCCCGAGATGAAGTGCACGCGGCGGTTTTAATCGGAGCTGCGGCTGATGCAAATATAAGAGGGGAGAAAATAACGAGAAACAAATAAGGCGAGAGCACTTCGACTAATGAAATGGAACGTCCGGCGTTGTTTTTTTTTTTTCGTTTGCACATTTTCCTAATGAAATTCCTTGGAGGTGCTGAGAGTGAAGAAATCAGCTTTAAGCCACCCAGGAGGGGCTCGCGCGCAACCATTTTTTAATTTCACTGAGAAATGTTTGTGGTCCAAGTTGTAAATCGGGCCACTGACTGGCTAGCCATCGGAAAAACGAGAAAGAAAGGGCGGATCATCACGCGGAATGTGTCACGCGGGTCAAATCTCAGCATTTTCTCTTTCCTTTTGCATCATCAAAGATCAAAGTCAGAGTGTCTGATGACTCAAAGATTTTCTTGAGCGATTATCATGTGTTGTGCGGTGTGTTAAGAAAGATCGTTCAACTCCGATCGGCTTTGAAAACAGTTTGGGGGCCAATAACGGAAACAATTGGACATATCGGGATCATTTGAGCATTTCTCCTCTTCAAGTCACTAAAGGCCCAATCGGCGGATATCGCTGAAAGATTATCCTGAGCGATTATCATGTGGTGTGCGGTGTGTTAAGAAAGATCGTTCAACTCCGATCGGCTTCGAAAACAGTCGGGGGGCCAACAACGGAAACAATTCGGGAAACACATCGGGATCATTTGAGCATTTCTCCTCTTCAAGGTCAGCAAAGGCCCAATCGGCGGATATCGCTGAATGATTATCCTGAGCGATTATCGAAAACAGTCGGGGGGCCAACAACGGAAACAATTCGGGAAGCACATCGGGATCATTTGAGCATTTCTCCTCTTCAAGTCAGCAAAGGCCCAATCGGCGGATATCACTGAAAGATGAGCGATGTGGTGTGTGGTGTGTTAAGAAAGATCGTATCGGCTTTGAAAACAGTCGGGGGGCCAACAACGGAAACAATTCGGGAAACACATCGGATTCATTTGAGCATTTCTCCTCTTCAAATCACTAAAGGCCCAATCGGCGGATATCGCTGAATGATTATCCTGAGCGATTATCATGTGTTGTGCGGTGTGTTAAGAAAGATCGTTCGACTCCGATCGGCTTTGAAAACAGTTTGGGGGCCAATAACGGAAACAATTCGGGAAACACAGCGGGATCATTTGAGCATTTCTCCTCTTCAGTCAGCAAAGGCCCAATCGGCGGATATCGCTGAACGATTATCCTGAGCGATTACCATGTGGTGTGGTCTGTGCTAAAACACGTTTTATCTCTTTATAATCGCCCTCAGAAAACGGTTGGTGGCTAATAATCATAAATGTTACATTTAAACTAACGATACTGGAAAAATCCCGAAGTATTCTAACCCGAGTATACATCTACCGATAATTGGCGATGGTGGGTCACTTCAGGTACACCAGTCATCAAATTTTCTTCATCGCAAAGGGTCGCTCAGGTTTTAAAAATGAGTTCAAAAATTTCTGTGTGTTTGTGTGTGTGTGTGTATGTGTGTGTGTGTGTATTTCGCTTGAGGCACAAGTCGAATGTCCACCGATCTCGGATTAGAGAGCGTGACTTGTGTTTTGATACGGCCGATAAACAAATGTCATTGTCTATTCTGATATTAAGAGGCAATGTTTTTCCGGCTGCCTCTCTTTTTTCTCCACTCCCTGTGTGAGGGCGTGAAGTTGCACATCCCCCCCCCACCCCACCCCCCCTCTCCTCTGCGAGCAGAAACAGGGGGAGGACGGGGAAAAAAAAAAAACTGCAAAAAAACCCAAAACAAACCAAAGGCAATGCCAAGTATTTGAAGCGCAGAGAGACGGCCAAGCAAGGGCTCCTCTTTGTTCTCCAAACTTCTCTTTCTTGTTGTTTCAGCGGGGTCCAAAATCGACGCCCACCCACCCCCCCACCCCGCCCGCCACGTAATCAGTCCCCACGCGATGGTCAAGGCGTTTTCCGAAACGTCGATTGTCATCGCACCGGATGAGGAACATGCGTGCGGCCAATTAGAAGGTCATCATCTGCGGCGACAGAAAGAGAAAGGGAAGTTGCAGCCACTGGCGTGACTAAGAATAGAGTGAGAACGCCGAAGACGTCGGCAAAAGGGGCCTCGTATCGCCGCGATGAGGCATAAGCAACGTTGCAAGGTTTGCGGGGCGGTTTCCACACATATTGACGCACCCCGAAAAATGAACCGCGGGCACAACATTCCGAGGACATACATCAGAAATAGTCATCGATATTTGTCTTTGAGAGGCGGGGCTTGGCGGAGCGGAGCGGAGCGTGACATCTGGATGCGAGCTGAGGCTGACAGCAGCTCCTGCGTGAGAGCGCTCGATTGAAAAATGGTTGCCTTTTACTCCGATGGTCGCTTTCCTGTGAAAAACACCTTTGTGCATTTTTGGCATTTCATTTTTTTATTTTTAACCCTGGAGAACCCAAGAACCCCTTTTCTTCTTTGGAAAATGATGAATTTTACATTAAATGGCTGCTATGTGTTCACTGACCACCAAAATATATGTTTTTTTCAAATATATAATGCCTTAATCCTAATTTAGGATAAGGGCCAAATTTGACCCTTTGGGATTTAACCCTGGAGAACCCAAGACCCCTTTTCTTCTTTGGAAAATGATGAATTTTACATTAAAGGGCTGCTATGTGTTCACTGGCCACCAAAATATATGTTTTTTTTTCAAATATTTAATGCCTTAATCCTAATTTAGGATAAGGGCCAAATTTGACCCTTTGGGATTTAACCCTGGAGAACCCAAGACCCCTTTTCTTCTTTGGAAAATGATGAATTTTACATGAAAGGACTGCTATGTGTTCACTGAACAGGAAAATATATGTTTTTTCAAATATTTATTGCTTTAATCCTAATTTAGCAAATTTGACCCTTTGGGATTTAAGGGTAGCATTTGAGTAGCGGACTTTGTAGGGGCCAAATTTGACCCTGTGGCTACTCCAGGGTTATTTGTTCCACAGGACAGTGACGATAGGTTTTATGACTTCATTTACGATGCACCAACACACCATCTGGATAAATGAAGAGAAATCAAATATTTGAATTTTCCAATTTTGGGGAGAAACATGCTAAACTAACACAACCATATCATTCATGCTCATTTTATGCTAATAATCACCATCATCATCATCAAAAATCAGCGGCCGAAATCTTGCGTTCCCTTAGAGATCATCATCTCTCTACATCGAGAGGAGCCAGATGACTTCTGATATGCCTGAACGCTCCCTGGTGAGGTGTTCCGGGCAGTCTGACTCGCTGGAGAAGGCGATCGATCCCCCGTGGGCTGTCTGGGCAATGCGCCCCCGCGATGACCTCGGATCCATCCAGTCTTTCGTTACAACTTCTATATTGAGCTGAAGCTCTCGCAGAAGGCGATCGAGTGGGCGTGGCAATCGATGTCTCCACCCCTCTCCGCCCCCCTGTGTCAGTCGGATTAGGGTCCAGGGGCAGCACCGCGTTCACCTGCACATGTCCGTTCCCAACCTGCCTTGCAACTCTATGACGAGAAAGCGGGCCTCTAACCAGCAGCCGCCTCGGCGTGTCGCTAATCACGTTAGCATCGATCACCGCCGCTGTCCCCGGCTTTGACCTTTCTCTCAGCGGCCTGTTCAAGTCGATCGGTTCAAGCTCAGCCGACAAGCTCATTCACATTTGATCCCCACCGGCATATCATAAAGACACGCGAAGGGGAGGGCGGGGTGGTGGACTGCCCCCATGAATACGAACTTGTCATCGCCTAACTATGCATTACCGTCGAGCTGCCGCGTTTGCAAACGCCAGCATTTAGCCGTCAGATTGAGCCACTCTGGAGAGAAAGAGTTGTCAGTATTATGAACATGTTTCTTTTCATCACATCAAGAACGGGGGGTCGCCCACTGAATGATTCCCCTCGACGTAAGCCCGGGAAATGAGCCTTGCACTTTTCAACAGGCATAATTAGTCCGCCTGACAGTCCATCTCCATTTGTGACACCCTTTTTTTTTTTTTTTTTTTTTCTGCCAGTCTCCAGTTTGGAACTGTAATCCCCCCTTTGAGGATATGTGAGCATTAGCTTTTTTTTTTTTGTTCTTGTAGAATATTCCCGCAATTAGATTTGACACAATAACAGCCATAAGCTTCTTGGAATTTTGCATTTAGATGCCCAACCCATCTCCATCTGTGTGTATTTTGTGTGTTTTTGGGTGACAAGTTAGATTTCCGGTTCGTGCAAAACCGACTGGGTGCTTTGTTTGAAAAAAAAAAAAAAAAAACAAGGAAAAAAAAAGTGATGGTGCTGCTAAACCAGGATCAAGGTCGCCGCTTTCTGCTGTCAAGTCGTCAGTCTGCGCGTCCCACCGATCCTTTCATAAATCATTTATTTTAAGCCTTGAAGAAAATATTTGGTCGTAAAAGTCCAAATATTCGTGGTTATGTGGTGGCCCAGCATATTGGCAGACTGGCCAAGTGCCATATGGCCAAAGTCCATGTTGGACCCTGACTTTCTACAAGTTAGGGACTTTAGTTTATGACATACTGTATTAAAAGGAAAAAAAAAAACCCCATACATTTACATTTAAAAAAAAAAAAAAAAAAATTAAACAAGACAAATGAAAAGGAGCAGAGGGAAAATGTGTTGTGTGCCTCTTTTTACAGCGTGAAAAAAATGTGACATTTTTTTTATTACCTTTACCGCACATCACTGTCTTAAGTAACAATTTCATAATTATTTAGTACGCTTGACTTAATAAGCTATGTTATGTATGTTCACTAAGCTCCTGACATTGAAGAATATATATATATATATATATATATATATATATATTAAATTTTTCCTTTAGAGATTGAGTGTCATTCGGTTGTGATCCAGACAGGTCAGCATAGATGCACTTACCAAATCATTTGTGGATAGCATACCGTAAATGGTTTGGGTCCAAGAATTGATCCTTGTGGTACCTCATAAGTGATGTCAGACATTTTTTTTCTTTTTCCCTTTCCGTCTGTTTTTCAAATGCCGTTCTGCACCTTTTTTTGAGAACAGCAAGTGCTGGGTTGAGCAGAAGTTTCGAGGTCAAATGAAGTCCGAACGTAACGGTTGCGGCGCTGATTCGGTTCATCTCAGAGTTCTACCTGTGAGCTGAACACGGCTCAGTTTTTTGTGAGCGGTGCATCATCCGCCAGTCAAAGTGATGCGAGAGGAAAAAACGAGCGACAGAGGGCAGATTTGGCTGAGTGCCTTCGAGGTGTTTATTTGTCTTTGCTGATGACAGCCCCACCTGCTCTCCTGACGCGTTTCGTAACCGAGACGCGTTGCGCATAAGGAAAGAACTCGCCCTTATGGAGCGTATTGAGCTCTCAGACATTCAGGGCATCCTCATCCGCCAAATGGACATCTTTCTTCCTCGGGTCCTCCCTGATTCAAGCGCCGAAGGTTTCAATGAGAATGTAGCGCCGGCTTTGGCGGCAGACACTCGTTGGGAAAGGTCACCGCTGTCGGTCGGCTTCATGGGAGCTCGTCTGAAGACTAATTTAAGGCCAACTTCAACTTTGAATCGCCGACCTGGACGGCCGCACGGTGATTTCCCCCTGCACTCTGCCGCCGTCCTTTTGCATTAGTCGCTCTTGATGCTTCATTCGGTCAGACGACTCCCCGGGCAGCCCGTTCAAAGACTTTAGCAAGCTAAATAGTGTGCGTAGCATCCAAATATTTGTGGCTGTGCATTTGGACAAACGGTGGGATGTCTTAATTGCCTGTCAACAAATAGTTGGGTCTCCGGAGCAGTTTTCCTCAACTCAACCAAGTGGTTGTACTATGAGTCTTTTTCTTGTATATATATTTTTTTTTCAATAGAGGATAAAGAATATATGCCTGTGAGTATTTGCTGCCTACACTTGTTGCCTCACCAAATGGTTTTAAGCATTTGTTTGTTAAATGGCTGTCATACACTGACTATCAATGCTAACTATTAGCATGTCAGTAGCATTTTTCCTGTTATGCTAGCCATAAATTAGTGGGGGGGGGATTAGGGTTAGGGTTAGTGACAATGTGGCAAATGTCCCACTTGACTGATTCAATTTTTAAAACACAACGAAACAGAATAGCATTATACACACTTTTTGAAAATAAAATCACTTTTTTGTTTCTTTACTTTATCCACCATCCATTTTCCACCGCTTATCCGGGGTCGGGTCGCGAGGTCAGCAGTTTTAGTAGGTAAGCACAGATTTCCCTCTCCCAAGCCACTTCTTCGAGCTCTCCATCTAGACTATGAGCATGTCCGGGTCTCCTCCCGGTGGGACATGCCCTCACCAGGGAGGCGTATTCTTCATCTGGATGTCTTTACTTTATTTGCCTTTTATTTAACCTACAAATGTGTCAGATTATTTTTCTCATCCTGTATATATATCAACTTGTAACTTGAAAAAGCTTGTAAGTTAAGTCACTTGTATGTCAAGGCACACCACTGTGTTAATATATTGGCGTATAGGTGGTTTTTTTTGTCTCGTACCTGCAGAGCCAATTTTTTTACAATACTTAGGGTTAGGGTCGTAAAAACATCGAGAGCCACTGCTTCAAAGGTTAAGGTGTATATTGTACAGCATGTACATTTTACAGTTGGATACTCAGAAACGGACTCTTTTTTGTTGTTGTCTGAAAACCGAAGTGGACGAGTAGTTGACTATGTTTTCAGGTAGAAGTTATTATGCCAGAATGAAAGGGACACCTCCCCCGTGTTTGAAGCTCATAGCAAGGTATGACGCTAATCGCTTCAGACTGGCGTGGCAGCACCGAGGGATGAGAAAGAGACGCGAGGGCGGCTGCGGCGTAATGGAAGGAAGCGAGTCGACGCGAGCGAGTCGTAAACCGGCCGGAGGGGATGCTGTTGGCAAAAGCGGGCCATTTGTTTGCGTGGCTTCGGTAAATATGTGTCAAGCCCTATCGTCTAACGAGCCGTTGCTTTCTCACTAGGTGAGGCCGTGAGGGCGCACAGGTTAGGAACGCTGACAAACCCGCTTAGGCTACATGCCGAGACGCTCTTCATATCTCGACGGAAAATCAGAGCGCGACGGCGCCAAGTTTGATGGTTGCGACTTTGTTAAATGGGCCACCGTCACCCCCACAAAAATCAAGCCTGTTTAATCGGGATGCACCACGGGCTGCTATTGGTGCTTCCAAGGTTGTTATCACCCATTTGGGGCTTCTTAAACATCCCAGCAGATGACAGGAATAAAATGCTTGGGAAAACATTGAAGCGTTGATTTTTTTTGTACGTATGCCACCGTAATCCAAAATCATCAATACAATTGTGACAAATTCTCGCGCAGGAGGCTCTGTGTTTATGAAGGACCCGACAAACGCGTTTGATGTTACGAACCTTGTGCAGTCAGCTAGCTTGCGCCGCAGCGTAGGTGTACATCAATTACTGCCATAGTTCTGTTTTTTTTGTTTTTTGTTTTATCATCACAACAGTTCCAGCTGCACTTACTGTTTTGTTTTGTACTTATGGCCTAGAAGCATATTTAATACAAATATTTACTGTGACTCCGACTGGGCTAATGTGTTGGGGTGTTAGCGTGAGACAGCAGTTGCTTTAAGAATATATTGTCACAGAGCAAGAGAAGTAACACTCAGTGACGACGACATTTTGTGTTTTGTGTTCTATGTATGCGCTACATGCTTATCTCATACAAATATTTACTGTAATCTTGACTGGGCTAATCTGTTGGCATGAATTAGCGATAGCGGGTGGCATGAGAATACGTTGTCACGTGGCACGCAAGAGGCACACTGAGTTACCACTGAACGTATTTTTTTTCTATTTACGTACCATTTTTTGCGGGCCTTTCATGAAAAAAAAATATTTTCTGCATTTATGATATTTCCAATGTGGTAGCGTAAGTTAACGATAGCAGCCCGGTGCCAGAATACATCATCTTGCTGCAAGCTCAGTTACCACGCACTTCCTGTTTTTCATCTGATTGGTTCAAATTGATACGGCAATATACAGTCATACCTCGGTTTTTGACCAAAATCCGTTCCAGAAGGCTGTTTGAAAACCGATTTGTTCGAAAACCGAAACCACGCTCTTTTAAAAAATAAAAATATCTGGTTGAACACGTCTACTCACAACGTGAAACGAGGAAGCGTCACTTCCTTGTGTAAGGAAGGCGAGAGGAGTCAAGTGGCGCATTCAAGTGCACTCAGTTTGGTCGAGAACCGATTTTCGGTCGTAATCCGAGGAATAAAAAACTCGAAATTTTTGGTCAAAAACCGATTTGGTCGAGAGGTTTGATCGGTTTTCGAACGTCTCGGTTCTCCTCCAATTCGGTTTTCAGCCAAAAATTTCCAGTTTTTTATGCCTCGGATAACGAACAAATTTTGGTTCTCAAACAAACTGAGCGCACTTGAATGCACCATTTGACTCCTCTTGCCTTCCTTACACGAGGAAGTGACGCTTCCTCGTGTTGCTTTCCATTGTGAGCAGACGTGTTCAATAAACATTTTTATTTTAAAAAGAGCGTGGTTTCGGTTTTTGAACAATTTCGGTTTTCGAACAGCCTTCTGGAACGAATTCTGGACGAAAACCGAGGTTTGACTGTATTTCTTTCTCATACAAAAAAAACCCCAAAAAAAACAAAGGAAGGCTCCCCCTGTTTTAGCATAGCAAGCGGCTCAAACTTGAGTACAGGTTGGGTTTATGCCGCCGTAAGAGCGGAACCGAGTCCGAAACCGAGAACCCCATCAGCATTGTGGGAAGGTGATGCAATGGAAAACGCGGCACTCCCAGTTTGCATGGAGGACACTGCAAACGTCCTGCCCCACTTCTCGCAGCTCACTTCTTGATGAGGAGAGTCATGATGTCCGTCCCTCCCTTTAAATAGACTCCCTCCCAGAGGGTTGGCGGGGGAGGGGGCACGGCCGGACATATAAAGTCAACAGCGCTACCCCGCCCACGTTCACCTTGAGACACTGGATCGTCGTCATTGAAGGCTTTCCAAAATCCGTCCCTTTTCTTCCCACTCTTTTCCATTCCCTCCCCTGAATCGTCGAGCGTTTCCCATTGTTGACTGACCCAAGGCACATAGAGTGAAACTCCTCTACAACGAAATCTACGTGGGTGAAAATACCCCCTAGTGTGAAAAAATCTTCATGCATTAACGCCATTCCCACTTTCCTGTGTTCAAATTTGCTACAGTGAAAAACCCCCTGTTGTGAAAAATTTCTTGCTGCAAACATGATTTCGTTGTAGAGGAGTTTCCCCTGTACACGGCATTAGAAAAGGTGCCCAGCAAAGTAAAATGCCACGCCAAGTATCAACACTAATATTGACTTGGGGTAAAACAACTGCAATCGTCAATTCGGCTTTCTGGTTGGAGCGGCATCTCATTTTCAGACGGCGGGTTGGAGGAGGATATGAATCTCATCTCGCCGCTACTTTAATTATTCCGTCTTCGAGGTGTGTTCTTTTTTTTTTGGGTGGGGGGGGGGAAAGGGGTCGGTTATTAAAAAGAGTGTCCATTTTAATCAAGGAGCGCTACGGCGACAAAACGGGTGAGTAATTAAAGTTGGAATCACGGAATAAAATTGGGAGAACCGGAGAGGCAAATTCAAATTCATTTTATGGTCACAACCGATTCTCCCTGACAGCCGCGAGTTCACGGGGGACTGAGCGGATCGCCTGTGCGCTTGGAAACAACCGGCAAAGTAAACGACGCACCTTCCACCGGCTTCGACCGCATCCTCCATTTTTGCTGGACTTTGCCTGGAATGTGGCGTGACTTTCTCCGTCTCCCCCGGCGAGACGGTGATAATTACCGGCTCAAGTGCAGAAGACTGCAGTGCAGCGGCCGCATCGAGCACAAAGAGACCTTTTATGGGATTAGAGCGGCCCTTTTATTGCGTTCCCGTCGTGCGGAACACGTGGGCGTTTATATTTGTATCGTTAGCACAAAGAAAAAGTCCGTCCCAAGCGAGCGGACGTAGCGGGAGGTAGTGGCTAGGGCACTTTCTTCGGAAGTTTTTTTTCCATGTCCAGCAGAGGGCAGCCCACCTGTCTCGGTGCCCAAAAGGTCACATCCCGCAGTATCTTCCGGATACAGTAAACATTCTCTAGTACGGAATCATTTTTGCAGTGTCCAATCTGTCCTTATAACAGAATTTCCTTATCTGGGAAATGAGCACGGTACATGTCCTTTATGAACCTGCAAGTATGTTGAAAAAATGCATGTGTAACAACACAGGCAATAAAATTCAAAAATAGACTGTCCAAAAACTGTTTATATAACAAAAACAGCAGTACAGTATACAGTACAGGTGTAGATAAAAAAAAAAACACAGTACAGTACGTACAGTATTTTAATGTTGATTTTTTTCCGTCTATTTTGGTTTGTTTTGTTGGGTTCTTCTTCGGTTTCGATGCCATGATCTACAGGATGTAAGTAAATAAAGTTAAAATTGTTCGCAATTACAGTAAAACGCACGCCAATAAAAAGTCAGTTACACGTCGTCGTTTCGAATCCGATGATAGAAAACGGCGGCGCGAACACGTTTCTTCCATCGTGTCTCCAGTTGTGTCGAGTGGGCGTTGCTTTTTAAGCTAGTGCCGCGATTAACAGGACGTAAGTGAATAAAGTTAAAATCTTTCGCAATTACAGTAAAACGCACGCCAATAAAAAGGCACTTACACGTCGTCGTTTCGAATCCGATGATAGAAAACGGGAAAGCGAACACATTTCTTCCATCGTGTCTCCAGTTGTGTCGAGTGGGCGTTGCTTTTTAAGCTAGTGCCACGATTAACAGGACGTAAGTGAATAAAGTTAAAATCTTTCGCAATTACAGTAAAACGCACGCCAATAAAAAGTCACTTACACGTCGTCGTTTCGAATCCGATGATAGAAAACGGCGAAGCGAACACGTTTCTTCCATCATGTCTCCAGTTGTGTCGAGTGGGCGTTGCTTTTTAAGCTAGTGCCGCGATCAACAGGACGTAAGTGAATAAAGTTAAAATCGTTCGCAATTACAGTAAAACGCACGGCAATAAAAAGTAACTTACGCGTCGTCGTTTCGAATCTGATGATCGAAAAATGTGAAGTGAAAACGTGTCTCCCGTCGTGTCTTTCCGTCGCATCGGGTGGGCGTTGCGTGTATTCAAGCTCCCGCGGCATGACGTCTCCATCCGGGTTACGGCTAGTGGAATTCGTAAATTCCGGTAACATGTAATATCGTAGTCAAAATGTTATCGCATAGGTTTTTATTACTGGTTAAGGATATTCCTTTTCATAGAATTCCGGGGATGGGAATGTTCTCTCTCTCTCGCCACCGTTCCGAGGCAACCCCGCGCCCAAACCCCCTTTTCGTTCACCCGCTCGACGGCAATGCGAGCCTCTCGGGACCGGGAGAAAATAGGGACATGGCGACGAGAGAAGGGAGGAAAAGCAAAATGTCAAATTTGCAGCGTTGGGAGGAGAGCGGCAAGAGAGTGGAGGGGGAGGGGGGGGGGGCGTGCGTGAGCGCGCTACGCTAGAGGGATCGGGCTGCCGAGACAATGAGCTCATTAGTGCTTAGGCTACTCCGTACCAAGGCGCCTCATGAAGAGGGTTGCGTAAGCGCCACTGCTGAGTTGCTTTTTCATTTGCATGTTCAAATTTTTTACGGCCACATGCATATAAAGGTGATTATTGCCGGCGCAGTTCATGTCGTGTGTGTGTGTGTGTGTATGTGTGTGTGTGTGTGTGTGTTTTCGTGGCACGACAACATGAGCCCAAACGCAGGATGAGTGTCGTTCGGCCCTTGCTGCGAGCTGAAAAAAAGCAGGTCATGATTTGGGGGGAGGAAAAGGCTACTTTGAGGAGAGCAAACCCCCCCCCCCCCCCCCCGGTCCCCCATCCTCCGAAAAAATAAAGCGCGGCGTAGCCCCGACTTGACGCCGCGCATGCGAAATCAAAATGGCTGCCGTGGAAAAGGCATTTATCCTCGCTGAATGCGCCGTTCGCTGAGTCACAGGCTTAGCTCTTTATCAACGCTTTATTACTCATTTCACACGTTTGAGTTTTCCATCCGTCGAAGGCGACAAAGAAAGAATCTGGTCCTCGGGCTGGTGGGGGGGGATTGATTGACGGGGGGGGGGGCAATATTTGACTGAGCCGTTCGTGGCGTTTTTTTTGTTGTTTTTTTTCTCCTAATGATGCAACCGGCAAACGCAAACCTGCATCGAGTCCAACTTGGAAGCTTCGGCCGCTCACTTGTGTCCGTGCGCTGGCATCATTAGCCGGCTTGGGTCCACTCCCCGAGTCAAGGGTCGAGGCGACAATTCGCCACCGCCGTGTTTCGGAAGATTACCGCCATCACTCACCGCGGTAATGAGGGCGCAGCAGATGGATGCCATTCGAGAAACCGCTTTTAATGACCAAACAGGGGAATGGGCTTTTGAACGGAGCCTGCCGACTCTCACTTGTAAAGGGCAACAGCCAGATAGCCAAACTGAAGGCGGGGGGGCGCGGGGGGGGGGGGGGCTCCTACGCTCATCGTTGCAAGAAGACTTCTCCGAGCTTTCCTTTCATCCCAAGCAATTCCGAGTCACGCCTCATTGTCTGGACTAAACATGGCTGCCGTTGTTTTCTCTCATGCCAAGTACCGTATTGGCCCGAATATAAGACGGCCCTGATTATAAGACGACTCACTCTTTTTCAAGACTGTTTGAGCACCAAATTAATGTATATACTTTTTATTTATACAGAAAATAATGACAGTACATCTGAAACAAATGATTATTAACAATATATTTGAGAGAAAAAGCATGTTATACTGCCTCATTCAAATCTTAATATCCGAACATTTAAACATGTAAACTATTATTTTTTTTCTCTTTTCTTTCTTACGGCTATTTTTTATTTTTCTTCTTCGCTATTTGTATTTTTATCCTTCGTGACAGGGGTTCGCTTTGGCCTGGGGAGTCAAGTTCAGCATTCAATTCAATGATATCTGGCGCCGCCTAGCGTCGTGAATGGGTATAATGTCTAGACCCCGAATATAAGACAACCCCAACTTTTTCAGTCTTATTTCAATGCAAAAAAACACCGTCTTATATTCGGGCCAATACGGTATGGTGTTGCAATATGGTTTTGCTTCGTTATACCAACCTCTGATTTAATCAAACAAGAACGACCCGCCCCCACAACCCCCAACAACAAACACACTGAACAGTCGAATTCATCAGGATGAAGAAAATCACGTACGGTCCTGTCAGGCTTAGTCTCGTCCAGTCAGACTGGAAGGAAAGACTCCGCCTACCGTATGTCCGAAAGCGCTTCCAACGACCAAGAGACAAATTGGGACTTGAACTTCATGGACCAACCATGATTCTTGTCCTTTCACCTCAAATCCCAGATTGCGCCGTTTCATAACCCGATTTTGTGAGTGCCAATCAATACTGGCAGATTAGTAACGGGATTTAACAAGACAAAAGGTGTAATCCCTTCCCTCCCTCACAGTGTTTGTTGAGAGACACCAAATACAGCGCATAAATAGCCCTTCTCAACAGAGAAGGGCTTAAGCGCTCTTTTCGGTCCGCTTACGCTGACGCTTTGCAGAGCAAAATTCTGACATCTCGTTCTTTGGTCGCTCGACGGTCGGGGGTGCGGCCAAAATGTTTTTCCATGACCCCTCTTGTCACAAGCAGAGGATGCTTCGCCGTTGCCCCTTGAGGCACTTTTGGAGTTAGCTCAATCCCCCTGCCTTTAATTAGCGTTGTGTATTAGCAGTCCTGCGGCGAAGATGAGAGGCCGCGACATTCGGGGGACCACCTGGGGATGCCGACGACAGGATATCAGGGCCTCTTATCTGCGGTCCCGGAGGGCGCGCCAGAAAAACAGCTTAAGCAAACAGCCTCCCAGGTAGTCTCCTCATTAGCGCTATCCGAACTATTAGCAGCATTAGCGCCCGTGTTTTGATTGCCGTCATTAGCGTTAGCAGCTTAAGCAGCGCTGTTACCGACGAGCAAGAGGTCAAGTTGTGTGTCTGGTGGGTGTTTTAAAGAAATCAACAGCGTTTTTTTTTGTTTTTTTTTGAGAGGCAGCAAGAGAGAGACACAGAGAAACAGAGAGCGAGAGAGAGCATCACACCTGTGCTTGTCTACCCGAGGAAGCGTCACTTCCTCATGTAAGGAAGGCGGGAGGAGTCAAATGGTGCATTCAAGTGCGCTCAGTTTGTTCGTCATCCAAGGCATAAAAAAACTCGACATTTTTGGTCAAAAACCGAATTGGTCGAGAACCGAGACGTTCAAAAAACCGAGGTTTGACTGTACTTTTTTTTTTCATGATGGGACCTCTGCATTCCGCAGCGCCGCATGCTCGTGCGTTGGCGGGTTTGTGTACACGACACAAACAAATCTTCTGCAAACAGGCAAGACTCGTCAGGTTGACCCTTTTGGATGTTTTTGCTAAGCCAGTTGCTCGTGCTAAAATTGACGTCTTCAGTCTGACTTGAGTCCTCTGAGGACCAACGGACGGAGGCCAAAAGAGGACAAATAAAGGGGAGCGTAATGTACCAGGTGGTGCTTTGCAAAGCGCGATCGCCTTGAAATCCGTTGCCTTTGCGCTTTAATAACGGCGGCGGCTTCGGATACCGGGGTCCACCGTGATGCGCCGCATGAGAGAAAAGCGAGCGAGGAAGAGAGATTACGGTGCAGACAAAGTCAACGAAAAATAAAGAAATAAATCGCCGCTAACTCAGAGCGCCGATTTGCTCCTCGCGCCATCTGATAGCAACGGCGCAACGCCGACACCGAAGCAGAATGAGAGATTTGACATCAGCGCATTCTGAATAATCTTTTTTTTTTTGGGGGGTGGGGGTTGGAAAAATGCAAAAATGCAGGCAGCAAACGAGATAACAGAAGGCAGGCAAAGATAGGCGCTTCTCTTTCTGCTCGTCGCCGTCTTCATTTCAAAATGGTCCTTTTGTGCACGAGGTGGCATCTCCCACTCTTCCGGGCCTGTGATCAGCCAGGCGGCGATGACAACGCGACTGTCAGACGCCGCACGCGGCGCATTCAATTACAGCTGTTTTGATGTGACACAAAAGCAACCTGTCGGGTTTTGGACAGGAAAGCGGCAGAGAAAGAGAGGGAGCCGGCGTGAGCAATTGCGCTTATTGTCCTCGACCGGCGCTGACAACATCGCCAAAGCCACGAGGCTCCGATATTGATCGCGATCGCAAAAAAAAACAAAAAACAAAGAGGAGGCGGGCGAATAAGAAATCTCTTGTTTCCCCAAAAGCCAGCGCTTCCCGGATGAATCCCCCACCCCCCCCCCCCCCCCTTTAAGGTCCATTACTCAGACATTATTGGCAAGCGCTCGCGTTTTACTTAATTGGACGACTTGTGCGGAACTGCCAACCCCCTGGGCTGGCCAACACCAAGCCTAAGCCAATCCACATAATTGATCCGAGCGAACGGTATTAGTCACCGCTTGGGACTGGTGACGAAACTGTGAAAAGTGTATTCAGCCGGGGGTATACAAACACCCACCGTCCCCATCGGGGCTTAATTGTCAGGTGTCTCTTCTAAACCGAGGGTCGGCAACACGCGGCTCCAGAGCCATCTAGGGGCTCCCTGGAACTTTATAAAACATGTTTGAAAATGGGAAAAATATTTTGATAGTAGGCTAATATAGCTCAAATCGATCTAGATTCATGTTGTAGCTGCGAAAACGGAGAGCTGTGGTGTTGGTTTTTTTAACCCTCATGCAGTATTTTTAAGCGGCTGCATGAAGGGTATTACGTCCCAAAAATGTCCCTCTTCCAATGTGCAACAACTTTTTTCACTTTTCATTTTTTTTTCACTTTCAACCCCTCAAAATGTTCAGTGGGAATTGGCCAAGACATCGATATACATCCTAGGCAAAATTTCAGCTTCGTGGAGTTATTTCTCACTGTTTTGTCTGTGGTGTCCAACAGTCCAAAATCGTCCAAAGTGTCCGAAATGTCCAATTTTGGGATAATTACTGCATGGGGGTTAAAAACATAGACTTTATTTATGCTTTTAACAGTCTCGACAAACACAGACACGTCTGCGTCCAACTCGGTGCCTTCTCTCTTCTCGTTCGACTCGAGAGACGTTCAAAGACAACCTCCGAAAAATGGAAATTAATGACTACTTCACTGACACTAAGAAAAGCGAAAATAAAGCACCAAAACAAAAAAATCAAACGAGGAAATCACAAAATAAATTCTATTGGGGGCGTTTGTGAACACACAACAAAGGAATGAATAACATAAACAATTCTGAGACAGTCCAGTCTCCTACATCCATACAGTTTGTGTTTCCTTCATTGTAAGTTTTAGAGAAGGCTTTTATTTTTTTTGCGGCTCCAGACATATTTGTTTTTTGTTTTTTGATATGTCTCTTTCAACATTTTGGGTTGCCGACCCCTGCTCTTTCAACGATGATCCCAGTATGTTGTCCGTCGTTGTGCAAGTCAGCAATCAGGAACGTGAAGCCCAGTTCACGTTCCTGATTGCTTTCCTGCAGAAATTAAGCATTGGACCCCCAAATTGAGGTCAAAGTCAGCCAACGCCCAATTCTCAGATGTCTTTGGAAGGTTATCGGAAACGAGTCACCGGACTTTGTGAAATACCCATGCGGAGTTGCGCATCACTCAGACATTAAAAAAGAAGCAGTGATGTCATTTCTGTTTAATTGATAGTCAGTTTGATCTGCAGCAGCCCATCGTTCCTGACAATCAGGCTCGGCAGGCAGGCGTAAATGCGATGAATACGTCCATGAATACGTCCAAGTTTGCAATAGAGGTCGTGTGTTTTACGGACGACGCGTTTCTCTCGTGTAGTGACACAAGCTTTGTCGCGAGCGCCTCGATGAAGAAGAAAATAGCCTCGAATCGCCAATACTTGGGCGATCGTTCTCATCGTTTCAGAGGTTGATGTGAGCGTGAAGTAAAGACGTCCACATGACCCGTGGCGACCGTCGACCGCAGTTTTGGCACACGAGGCGGCGTTTTTGGATTCCTACATTACGGGTTTGGACGGTTAGGAGGCTGACAAACACAAATGACTCTTTGTCTGGTCCATCTCCGGACTGAATGGATAAGAACAGATGGGCAAGATAGTGAGGGGGTGTGCGAGTGTACATTTTCATCTGAAAAGGCAACACAGGCCACCCAAAAAGAGCCGAAAGAGTGAAAGCAAAAGAAAAACTTCTCCCCGGGAGACTCGGTGGGATTGATCGTCTTTCCGCATCAGTTGCGTCCAAAGCTAACATGCCTCAGTTGTTTGGAGATTCACATCGCTCCATTCCTGCCAGAGAGCGTGCTGTTATTTCCAACTTGTTTAAAGATGAGTTCGGGTTCACTTTGGAGAAGGTCGGACCAAGTAAGGAGAAAATGCTCTCAAACTTTTCCTTTTTTTTTTTTTTTTTCTCCTCCTCCTTGTTAAAATGTACGCAGAGAATGATGTAGTACACAAGGGTCCCCCGGGGCCCCCAAGAGAGACTTCTTCCCAAATAAGGACAAATCCAAGTACAGGAGGAGCAGAGCATGATGGATAAAAAACAACCAAAAAAAAAACACAAGTCAGACCACAGTGCTAATATGTCAAAAGATCGACAGGGCTTTCCAACTCCAGTGCAGCGTTCTAGTCTCTCTTTCCAGCTCGCCACACCGCTCTCAATTTTGCGACACACTCGAATTTTCTGCTCCCGTCTTGGGATGTGCGAGCGCAGAGGAAAGAGAGCGAGATATTAATAAATAAAAGTGGGAACGAGGAAGCCGAGCTCGTGCGCGAATGCCTGCTGTCAGGTCCTTCTGTCACTGTGAAATATTGCTGATCCGGCCACACTTGTTAATGATTCAGTCCTTGCGGGGGGGCGGTGGGGGGGGGGGGGGCGGTGGGGGAGGCCTTCGAAATGTCATCCGTCTCACCTGCCTCCAGTGTCCTCCAGGAAGACGCCCGCCGCATCAGGAGATCATATTTGGAGGGTGAAAGCAAGCTGTCGGCAAAGGTTAGCCCCTAAACGTTGGCCACTTCAAGTCAACTTGTGTCCCATTCGGTCAATTGGCAGCAGCTGTGTCAGGTCCAACTGATTGACGATGTCACGAAAAATCGAGGCATCACACCACCAAGACGAACTGAAACTGAGCTCCGACAGTTCCGATTGTTTGCACAGCGCAGAGAGACGAGACAATGCCACCCCGCCACCATTTTCGAGTTCTTCACGTGACAAGCCGTCAATCTTATGGCCCGGTGTTGCTCGCAGAACCGTATTGGCCCGAATATAAGACGGCCCTGAATATAAGACGACTATTTTTTATTTTTTTTTTTCGTGCTACCGCTATTTTGATTTTTATTCTTTATGACAGGGGTTCACTTTGGCCTGGGGAGTCAAGTTCAGCATTCGCTTCAATGATATCTGGCGCCATCTAGCGTCGTGAATGGGTATAATGTCTAGACCCCGAATATAAGGCGACCTCCACTTTTTCAGTCTTATTTCAATGCAAAAAAACACCGTCTTATATTCGGGCCAATACTGAAATTGTGCTTTCTAAATGCTAACAAATAATGTGAAGCTAGCGGAACTAGCAGGGAGAGTGCGCTTGTTTCGAACCAAGCCAATGATTTCATTCCAGGTCACGAAAGGAATCAAATGCACAAGTCACTGTTGCACCGTATTACAGAGAGTCGTGTTGTTTGTGTTCGACTTGCTCGTTTTACTGCCGTGTTGGCACCGAAGTACCAGTTGGATGGTTTTGACTGACCGCAGGGTTTAAAGCTGCGGAAAAAAGTTACGGCTTACACTTCCAACTTGTGGCCGCGTAAGTGATTTTACACCATTGGGACAAAGTGTTCACTACGCAAGCGCCTTGTTACCTTTAAGGAGAAAGGGGCCGCATTGCTGACGTTTACGAGAGGTGTCAGAAATTAGGGCTCATGGGCCCCATTCCAACTCTTTTCAGCGGCATGCCCGACCCTCTTATGCACCCACGCTACTCCCACACTATGCAAATCAATAACCCGGTTCAATGAGGGGAGACTCACAAGCTCCTCAGCTAGTGAGAAAATCATTGGGAGGGTGGGGAGGGGGAGGGGGGGGGGGACAAACAGCCGGATGCGTCCAGGAACTTCTGTTTACCAGCCGAGCGCCATATTCAAAGAACGAGAGAAACTGTGAGTCACAAAAATGCAAACGCGTGTCTGCCTCGAACAAAATGGCAGTCCGTCACAGATAAGAAAAACATGAATTTGAAAAGCGTCGCCGCTAACGCTAAACGGCATCTTTGTTGTGGTGCCGACATAAAACCGCGGTCTCTCAAGTCATCTATTCATTATCCTCTGCGAAGAATGGCTGATAATAGTGCCGTACCGACGAGCTGAGAGGAACAAACTAAACTTGTGAGTTGTCAATAGGATTTTGAATCCGATCTTTCAGCCAATTTGCGGCCTAACGCAGATCTTCTATTATATGTGAAGAGCGTATCTGGTAACTGTGTACTATTGCAATGCGTCATTCCTTTCATTGTTTCTCTACGTTTGCAAAACAACCCCTCCCCTGCCCAACACCCCCCCCACTCCCACACCCTCAAGCATACCAGGCCATTTGTATTCATGCAAGGCGGCACTCTCAAAATATAGGACAAACACGCTCCAAGAATAGATGCTTCCGATCCAAAGCTTATCCCTCTCATTCTGCACACAACTTGAAACCCACCGAGTCATTTTTTTATTTTTTATTTTTTGCAATATGTTTCACCAACCAGCAGAGTTTGGACTTGGCAAATGACAACACTTTAGTTCTCTGGGACCGTTTTCTCTTTGTCCGGCCACGCCAGGTTTTACGTCATGTCGCCGCCTGCATCCAGAGGCTCATCTCAAAGTCGGGGCCGAGCAACAATAAAATGGTGTTGAAAAAAAACCCCACAAAACCAAACAAAAAAAATCCCCCAAACAAACAAAAACAAAACATATCTTCCAATGTCTCGTCATGAAGCGAAACAACAAATTCAAATGTAGCTGACTGTGTACGGTTGGCTTAACGGATCACAGTATTGCTACGGATCTCGTCTAGACCTCAAAAGGTATTCAAGATTGAGCCGGGATTTTACGCGGGAGCTTCCATCATTCAAATATAGCTTTCAATGTTTGCCCTCAAGGCCCAGCAGAAGAGAAGCCCAACCCCCCCCCCCCTCCCCCCTCCCCCATCACGTTGTGCCTGCTGTCTATGAGAAGCGACACACTGCCACAGCAAGACAAATTAAAAGGTTCAAAGCAATCTTGACACATTACGCGACGGTCGCGCTCAAACGCATCCCGGGAGGCGAGCGCTTTGTCCGATCTCGAGCACCTGCCACACACAAGTGGTGCAAAAGATGTCAAAAAGATGTCTGCTCAAGTACAGCGCAATCGTTTTTTTTGGGTTTTTTTTCCCCCCCCGCCTCCAATATTAATGAACGCTGGCAAAAATAGAAGCGCTTTATTTCTGCGATGTAACATCCCAAAAGGGCAGACTTTTTTTTTCCTATTCCTCTTCTACTCACATCAGGTGGAAAAATAATGGACCATTACTGATCCACTGGTGACAGAAACCCAAAAATATCTGATAGGGAAAGGTTGCAGTTGTCAGACTGTTGACTATTCTGCAGCCAGACCCCCCCCCCCCCCCTCCTACCCCCCCTACGCCAATGTGGGGCTTGTTCATTTTTAATAGCTACTTCTCAGGAAAAAAAAAACACAACAAGCAATAGAGAAAATCATCCGTCGTGAAAGCGATTTGCCTCTCGGAGGTAAATTGCCGACGAGCAATCATCTTGATCCGCACGGCCTCTATAATGTTGGGTCCTACACCGCAATCATTTATTGCTGTCCTTTCAATCACGGCAGGCCCCTTTCCTCCTGCCGGCACGAGCGCAACAAACCGAAGCACTGAACGCCTCCAAAGGAACGTGAACACGACAAGTGGATTCATTCACATGTTCCAATTTTAATTTTAATCTGAAATCCCCCCCCCCCACACAAAAAAAATGATTTTGCCGTTGCAATACAGTGAAACTCCTCTACAACGAAATCTACATGGGTGAAAATACCCCCTAGTGTGGAAAAATCTTCATGCATTAACACCATTCCCACTTTCCTGTTTCAAATTTGCTACAGTGAAAAACCCCCTGTTGTGAAAAAATTCTGGCTGCAAACATGATTTTGTTGTAGAGGAGTTTCACTGTACAGTGAAACTTTTTCACTGTGCAGTGAAACTCCTCTTCAACGAAATCTACATGGGCGAAAATTCCCCCTAGTGTGAAAAAATCTTCATGCATTAACACCATTCCCACTTTCCCGTTTCAAATTTGCTACAGTGAAAAACCCCCTGTTGTGAAAAATGTCTGGCTGCAAACATGATTTTGTTGTAGAGGAGTTTCACTGTACAGTGAAACTCCTCTTCAACGAAATCTACATGAACAAAAATACCCCCTAGTGTGAAAAAATCTTCATGCATTAACACCATTCCCACTTTCCTGTTTCAAATTTGCTACAGTGAAAAACCCCCTGTTGTGAAAAATTTCTGGCTGCAAACATGATTTCGTTGTAGAGGAGTTTCACTGTACAGTGAAACTTTTTCACTGTGCAGTGAAACTCCTCTACAACAAAATCTACATGGGCGAAAATACCCCCTAGTGTGGAAAAATCTTCATGCATTAACACCATTCCCACTTGCCTGTTTCAAATTTGCTACAGTGAAAAACCCCCTGTTGTGAAAAAATTCTGGCTGCAAACATGATTTTGTTGTAGAGGAGTTTCACTGCACAGTGAAAAAGTTTCACTGTACAGTGAAACTTCCTCTTCAACGAAATCTACATGGGCGAAAATACCCCCTAGTGTGAAAAAATCTTCATGCATTAACACCATTCCCACTTTCCGGTTTCAAATTTGCTACAGTGAAAAAACCCCTGTTGTGAAAATTTCTGGCTGCAAACATGATTTCGTTGTAGCGGAGTTTCACTGTACCTTTGGAGGGGACTGGAACTGGAACACGTCACACCACTGAAAGGCTCTCGACTGGAATATTGTCATACATAGCAGTCAAAAGCCACCACTGCCGTTATTTTGAAACTCTCTCATGCCAACGACTGACGCGCACTCGCACACGACGGCCTTTTTGGATCATATTCACCGATGTAATTCTCTGGTCTCACTAACGCGATCACACACGACACATTTTACCCAGAGAATATGCAATTGAGTAGAGTGAGAGCATTTGACTGGATAGTACATGGACCCTTACCCCCCCCCCCCCCCACACACACACACTGCCGCAGTCATATCAGTATGGAATGGCATGCAGTACAAACATAAAAGGAAGCCGAGATGCTCGAGCAGTGAGCTGAATTAAGATGTAATTCTCAATATGTTTTTTTTTTCCTCGAGTGCCACCCTTGATCAGTGCGCTGCCTCCGATTCCGCTTTCGTTTCCTTTCACCCGAAGTCCTTGGGGGGGGGGGTGGGAGGGGGTGGTTAACCCGGCACATGTTAGGCCGGGGCTGTCAGGAGTCTCGCCGCCTGGGGGGGGGGGGGGGGGGGGTTTCCGCAGTCGAAAAAGCGCGCCGGTAGCTGTTAGGATACCCGCCCACCCGTGTAAATAAAAAAAGTATATACCAGTGATCCCTCGCGATGTCGCGGTTCGTTTAACACGGCTTCAGTGCATCGTGGATTTTTTCAAACATATTCATAAAAAATCCAAAAAAATTATATATATATATATATATATATATATATTATATATATATTTTTTTTTTATTTATTTATTTTTTTTTCATATACATGTAGTACAGTACTGTATATGTTTCTCTATGTGACTCGCTGTTGTTTTGCTGACTTTCGCAGCTTCTCGCGGAACGTTTGCGGACTTTTTGCACTTTTTGCTTTAAAAAAACTTAAAAAAAAAATATGTTTACTGTATTTTGTTATTCATAAACTCAACCTAACTTGCACATGTTTAAATCTATGAGTATACAGCATTAAGTCATGTTACTTCAAAATGTACTTCTACATGCATATATACCATTAAATTTGGCCATATAAATATTATGTACATGTACCTATATGGAGGGGGGGGGGTCGCGGATGTTCGTTTATCGCGGGTGGTTTTGGTCCCCATTAACTGCGATAAACGAGGGATTACTGTACTGCGCATATATATATATATATATGTATTCTATCTATATATAGATAGATAGATATATAGATATATATATATATAGATAGATAGATAGATAAATGATCAATCTCACAAATGTGCCAAAAGGGAGTCGTTGGCCGATCAGCAGAGACACGAGCAGATAATGAGAGAAACGGACGGGGGAGGGAGGACGGCGGAGTGAGGAGTGCATTTTCAAAAGGGATTGTAGGGAGATTGAGCGAGCATGAGAGAACGGATTAGGGAAGACAAAAGAGCAGGTGAGCTTTGATAGATAGAACGAGGGAACACGACCATCAATGTCACTTTAGATAAGAAAGAGCTGAGCGCGCAGAGGGGGGAGGGAAGAGAAATGGACAATGTTTTGCTCCTTTTTTGTCTTTCATGCTATGCATCCCGCATCAGAAAGCCGACGGCGCATTCTGGCTGCGGCGGAGCCAGGTACATATTTGTTTTGGTTTTGTTTCTTTTTCCTCCCGTCAAGGGTGAGCGAGTCTTGGTAAGATAGCGACGAGGGAGATTGATTTGGGAGTCTGTCCTAAATTTGAGGTCTGGTACAGCCCGAGGGTGATTTCTACACTAGCAGGCAGTGTGGTATGTAAATGTCATAGAAGTCAACGGAGCGAGAGACTGTCTGTCTCTGGTGGTTTGACAGAGCGTTGCGGGTCAGGTGCATTTCTCAGCTGTGTCGCTGTCACTGCGAACACACATCCTTCTGACGGATGTCGGGTGAAGGAGACTCCGATGCGCCGCAGCCAAACTCACTCAGGTTAATGCTTTATCTTTAAAAAAGAGAAAAACAAGCCGCAGTACTGCGCTGGAACAAAACGAGTTTGAGGATATCTCTCCATTATCCTGATTAGGGTCATGGGACCCCTTTTCCACCCAAAAACAAACTTGGGGGCGCCAGGGCCAGTGTTGTGCGGTGCTGTGCTTAGTTGGTGCTTGCAAAGTCTTAGGGAGAACCTGTTTGGTTTTCCACCGGCAAAGGACCCAAGTAGGAGCGACGTCATGATGTCATCGGAAAGCGTCAAAACGTCACCGTTTACGTTGACGTTTAAGCCCAAGCGCATCTGT
This sequence comes from Hippocampus abdominalis, assembly GCA_018466805.1. Lineage (NCBI taxonomy): Eukaryota > Metazoa > Chordata > Actinopteri > Syngnathiformes > Syngnathidae > Hippocampus > Hippocampus abdominalis. The sequence continues at coordinate 32,509,439 of CM031695.1, forward strand.
GCTTCTCATAATAACGCGCTGTTAGCATCTGCCAGGCGACTTAGCCTTCACCGCTCAACGGTTGGTGCAGAAGTTCCGTGTGTGCAGGGAGTCATTTCTCGACATCTGCGATCGTCTTGATAACCCCGCCCACTGACGCAGTTGGTGCCAGAGTCTAATTCAGGGGTGGGCAATCCCGGTCCTGGAGGGCCGCTGACCTGCATGTTTTCAAGTCTCCCTGTTGCAACACACCTGATTCCAATGAACAGGTTCAATATCTGATAACAGAGTATCAGCGCTTACTGATAATCTGATCATTCCAATCAGGTGTGTAGCAAAAGGGAGACTTGGAAAACATGCAGGACAGCGGCCCTCCAGGACTGGGATTGCCCACCCCTGGTGGGGCCAGCGTAGCACCAGAAATTTCGGTGGTAGAAAAAGAAAGAAATGCTGCTAACTTGGGCACTGGCCCGCAACTAGCATGAGGACGATAGAAAAGGGCCATGGGTAAACTGAATCCTGGCCTTGCTGACGTTGCGCGAAAGAATTTGGAGTGGTCACAATGAATGAAGCCAACGTGCATGGGCGGAAACACGGTACCAGAAGAACAAAATGAATCATGCAGAAGAACATGCAAACTGCACGAGATCACAACCCTGAACCTCTGAGATGTGAAGCTAACTGGTGCCCGGTTAACATTTACTATTTGGTCAAGGTGATCTGGCAGCTGTTAGCATCGTTAATCGTACAGAGAGGTCATCGCATAGACAGCACAAGACTCGAGTGTGACCAAGATGAATCCAAAAAGCTTTGTCGATGCTTCGATGAACTTCAATCGCAACGTCTTTGCCGCCACGCGTAGATTCTCGAGAAGCTCCATCATCGCCGCCGCTCACCCGTTTCATCCGGCGAGCACGTCATCTTGCACGGAGCGTCTGAATAAGCAACGTTTTAGCCCTGAAAGTAGTGAAGAACGTTTGGCCCGCCGCGCATTAGCGTCACCGCTCGCTATGGCAAAAGTGCTTTCAGCAAAGCCAGTTAGTCAGAGGACAGCAACATTCCTTATCGGCACATTTCATGTTCCCCAAAGGACTCTGTGAAGCCGCCGATATTATTGAGGAGCGCCGAGCCTTATTAAATTCCCAAGCATATTACCAACTCAGTTGCGTCGTTCAAACGCTTGCTGATTGTGTTTCTCTCTCTCTTAATTTGGTTGCACATTCGACCGGAGCTCAACGCGCCTTTCTCATATCCCGCTTTTCTGAGAAGACAAAGGATTTCTCCGATGTTGCTCCCCTATCTTATATGCCTCACGCGCTCGTCTTTTTCAACTTGCATTACTTTAGTTTCATTTTGAAAATGGGGATGTTTTTTTCAACTCAACCCAACTGGATTTATTGAGCACCTGAAAACAACCGCCGCAAACTAACAATAAAACACCAAATGTGTGTCGAAGACAGCAGAAAGCACAAAAACAGTCAAACTAAAAATCAAGTCTCATACTGAGACAAAAGCCAAAGAGTCTAATAGTGTCTGGTCCACAGACCTGAGACATCGGCCGGGTGGAGGATCTCAGGGTCGGGTGGGGCGAGGCCATTTCAAGGTTTGAAAACAAATCATAGGTTCTCACAAAGTACTCTAAACGGGAGCCAGTGAAGGGATGCCAGAGTCGGAGTTCTCTGCTCCCTCTTTATACGAGTACACGTCAAGAGGCGAGTAGCAGCATTCTGGACCAACTGGAGATGCTTCATGGAGGATTGGCTCACTCGAAAGTCAAGTGCGTGACCGTAATCCAACCAGGATGTGACAAGGGCATGAAGGACTGGTATCTCAAAGTGCTCTTAAAAATAGGAGAGGCTTTCCTTTAGCCAGCTGCCTCAGATGAAAGAAGCTGGATTTGACAACAGCACCTATTTACCGGTCCAATTTCAAATCACCGCCCAGTTTCAGACCCAAGTTGGAGACTGTTGTCTTAAGAATCAGGAGCCAGGGGCCCCCGAGTCCACCAGGTGGGACCAAACACCATCACTTCAGTCTTCTTTTCAATGAAATTCAAGGATTTCAGTGCCATCCAGGTCATGATTTCTTTTGTTTTGCTTAGCGGGACATCGACCTGATAGTCATCCACATGGCAGTGTAAGCAAAAACCGCGTTTCCTTAAGATGGAACCCCAAAGGGAACAGATACAGTGAGAACAGCAGTTTAGTCAGCGATCTTCATGAGGATTCGCCCTTTCCTAGTTTGGGGCGCAGACACTTGGTCAAGTTGTGTGTGCTTACTGTTCTTATCTGGCTGACAACAAAATTGAAAAAAAAATCATGACACTTAACACTCCAAAGTACAGGATAAAAGTTCACGGCAAGACACCTGGCAACCGTGATACGATGACTAACCCGGACTGACCTGCCAAGGCAGCACTGTGCCACAGGGCATCCGCACTGATGGACAATGCAAAGAAGACCGAGTGGCAGTAGACAAAAGAAATCAAGAAACACACTCGCGATACGTTAAAGAGAACCAAGAGAGGAAAACATAGAGTTACAAAGACGAGATCTCAAACAGCAGGTCGGCTCCGCCGCGTAACCATCTGCCGAGCGATTGGGCCGAGATGGAGCGGAAGGACGGGAGGGGGGGCCGAGAGAACAATGGGCAAAACAACAGCCCTAACTGCGCTAATTACATGGCAATTGCAAACTCTTGTCCTTGTGCTTCTGAGTGTGAGTGAAGGACACTCTCGACACGAGCAACCGTACCCACCAAGCGCGCAAGCTTCCCTGATTTGCTATTGTTACGCTTTGCGGCATAATGACGGAGTCCCTTGGCAGAGCGCACATCAAGATTTGCCATCGGACAGGTTTGCCATTTGCGGATCGTTTGATCAACATACGGCCCGGTAGTCCAGTGGTTAGCACGTCGGCTTCACAGTGCTGAGGTACCGGGTTCAATTCCGGCTCCGGCCTCCCTGTGTGGAGTTTGCATGTTCTCCCCGGGCTTGCGTGGGTTTTCTCCGGGTGCTCCGGTTTCCTCCCACATTCCAAGAAACATGCATGGCAGGCTGATTGAACACCCTAAATTGTCCCTAGGTGTGAGTGTGGGCGTGGATGGTTGTTCGTGTCTTTGTGTGCCCTGTGATTGGCTGGCAACTGATTCAGGGTGTCCCCTCACCTACTGCCCGATGACTGCTGGGATTGGCTCCAGCACCACTCGCGACCCTAGTGAGGATCAAGCGGTTGGGAAAATGGATGGATTGAATGGATGGATGATCAACATACCCCACACCAGGCCATTTCATGGGTAATCTTTTCGAGACATCCGACAGTCGGGAGGGAAAAAAATGCTCACATTTGTCCCGGGGGGCTACAATTTTGAGAAGTTAGCGCCATGGAGGAGCCGTAACGCTGCCAGACTCTGCGTGCTAAGGCAGCTTGATGAAAATTTGATGCTCCCCGTTTTAAACGCGCAGTGCCACGCAATCTCTTGAGGTTTCCAAAGAACTAGCTCAGGTGAAAAGCACAATTTCCACCCCAGCTATAAAATGCGGGGGGGGGGGGGGGGCTTTACCAGGTTCATTTGCAGTCCGGGACGGAACTCTGGAAGGTATTCGAAAAAAAAAAAAAACGGTTTGACTTCTGGCGCTCATCAAAGAACCGTCGGCTCGGTCGTCGGATTATTGGGAAGAGCCATTTCCCACAACCCAGAAGCATTCGATTCAAGGACGGTGGGGGGGGGCTGAGGTAGAGTTGGGAAAAGGGGAAGAAAATCCATTGGCCGAGAGCTTGGCTAAAAAAGGGACGATGGTGGGCTGCGGCAAATAAAATAACGGAGCAGGCTTTCTGCGCTTACTCGGAAGAGGAGAAAAGACAGAGGAGCTACGTGACATGATTCGTGTCCTGTCATTTCACGTTAAAATAAGGCATGAAAGGGACCGTCCCCGTAAACGCTCTTGGACAGTCACGCTCTCGACAATGCCACATTCGAGAATATTCTTGAGGTACGACGCATCCACCTGTGCGGAGCTTATCCACCCATGTCTTTGAATCTCTTTCTTCCAATCTATTTCCAAAGCTTCTCATTTTGTTGTTGTTGTTGTTGTTGTTGTTTGAAAAAAAAGGATCCACTGAGTTTGAATTGACTGGCTTTGTCAGTGGGAATCAGCTCGGGGGGGAAAGAGACGAATGGAGGGCGGCGGGGGCGGGGGGGGGGTGGGGGGATTGCCAGGCGGCTGCCGCCTTTGATCTCACCGACAGACGGTGTGAAAAAATACATTTCAGAAAGGATATTCGCCCGCGATGGGCCCACCAGAGTGACAAATTGGGCTTCCGGTGCTTGAAATAATACACTGTGGATGGCTCTGGTGTCAGTTTGCTATCGCCTGGATAACCTGCCTGGTGAGCCGGGCCGCTCTGTGGATTGAATCAAGCGTTGATTCTGAAGGAAGAGGCCAAAGTATTCACGTGCTGCACTCCAGCACAAGTTCCATGGACCGTAAAGTGCATTGTTACAACTGAGGCTCTTGTGAAAGCATAAAATAAACATGTGGTCTATTGTATTGTAACTAAAAGATAGAAGTACGCGGTAAACGTAAAGCTACTGATCAATTCCATCAATCCATCTTCTAATCCGCTTATCCGTACGAGGGTCGCGGGTGTGCCGGAGCCTATCCCGGCCATCTTCGGGCAGTAGGCGGGGGACACCCTGAACCGGTTGCCGGCCGATCGCAGGGCACACGTCGACAACCAACCATTCGAGCGCACAAACACACCTCGGGACAAACTGTCCGAGTGTTCCGTTTGCTTGCCAGGCAGGTTTTTTTTTTGGAATGTGGGAGGAAACCGGAGTACCCGGAGAAAACCCACACAGGCGCGGGTAGAACATGCAAACTCCACAAAGGGAAAAAAAAAAAGGCCGGAGCTGGAATCGAACCTTGCGCCTCTGCTCTGTGAGGCCGACGTGCTAACCAGTCGAGCACCAGGCCGCCCCTCGTCAAACGCTTCAAATTAAGGCGATTAAGATAAACTTTATTTGAAAAAACAGCAGCAAAATTGGAGTTTTCATTGACAAAATTCCAAGTTACACAGCAACATATTTGTAGAATAAATATAATACATAGGTTGAAGCGGTTCGGGAGAATGAATGAAATATAATAAATTAGCAATAGCAGAAAACGTAAGGTGGCTGTGCTAAAGACGTCGTCGGTTTACTCAGCATCCTGAGCAGGGGAAGGCGGCGGTATCTCTCCGATCTGGAGGTGATTCTGCTGGCACCAGTCCACAAACTCCTTCGTCAGTCTCTTGTACTTCCAATCGTCTCCCTCGGTCATGAGGCCTACAATCGGAAAGAATCGTCAGAGAACTTCTGAAGTTGGCAGGTTGGAGGTGCCTGAAGTCCGAAGAGGGTGAACAGGAATGGCCAGGACAGTTCCCTGCGGTGTCCCATCTCGAGAAGTCTGTCGTAATTTGTGAGGTCATCTGTAATCCATGATGTGAGGTGTAAAAAGTCATCAATTTGACAAAGTAAGGTGTGGAAAGTATCGAGAACCGTTTTGAAATGTCCGCAGTCACGGTAAGCTAGTCGCGGCATCGCATGAAAAGAACTGAAAAAATGAACCCAGTCGACAAAAGCGACAGTCGAACCCTCTACCCCCTCTCTCGCTCCAGGGATCGTTACGCGAGCGTCAAAGACGGCGAGCGAGCAGGGGAAGGTGACAGCTCAGCAGGAAATCTAATCCAGCATTACTGGAGGGGACAGAATGTGGCCTATCTCGCCGTAATCCGGGACACCTTGGCGCTATCAGGCTGGATCGCTCCCGTCGGCGACAAAGCCCGGATCGTGTTTTAAGACTCTTGAGAAATCAAAGATCCCCATTTCCACTGAGTGCCATTTTTTAGAATCGGCCCGCCGTACGCCGATATTTGACATGTTTTCAAATGAAACCGACGACCAGATGACTTTGGAACGCGCCGCGGGAAGCTTTCCCAGGAAGCCGTCGTTCGGCGGACGGAGGGGATGGAAAAACAACAAGCTCGCCCCCCGGTCCGACTGGAGGAGACATGAAAGATGAGCTCGTGGTTGACTGACGCATGCTTTTTGAGCACTTTTCATCAGAGTCGACTGATGCCGTTTATTTTTTTCGACTTCCTCCTGTTTAGCGTCAGTCCTTGAGGCGGAGCCCGTGTGATCACTTTTCAGGTTACCCGGGGGCAAGTGTCATCTCGTGACAAGATCTGATCAGGCGAGCGTTTTCCGAGCTCAAATAACGCTGCGCGGAAAACAGAAAAGAACCGAGCAAAGACGCATTTCGCAGCTCATTGTTAACCTCAAAAACAATTTTGCAGGGTGGGGTCGGCGGGGGGGGCGGGGGGGGGGGGGGTGATCGGCACTTCCGCGGTTTATAGACCCCTCGTAAAGAATGAACGGAACTCATCGCGGCTCCTTCGTCCTAGCCGCATATTTCAGACATCGTAGGGATCGCTCCATGTCTACCATATCGAGACGTCACACGATGGCGGATCACATTTTTTTTTTTCTCTCATGACTCATCATCGACTTAGATGACTTCGAACCGCAAGACTTGCTAAAAAAAAAAAAGCACAATCGTTCATTTTCAAAGGGCCGCTTTAATAGAAATGATAGTTTTGACAAATCACCATTTTGGCACCACGAAAGTGGCTATTGTGCGGGAGAGAGAGAACCTGGGCAAGGGTGATAAGGGTGATAAGCCCCAATGGGGGGGGGGGGGGGATAAGAGGCGCGGCGACATTGTCTTTTCTGAAGAGCGTACCTTTGGAGAGTCATTTGCACAAACGCGCACACGCAAGCTGAAGAGTAGCGCAGAAAAAAAAAAAAAAAGCCCTACCATTTTCTTAACACCCACCGCACCCTTTCACGCATATTGTGTTTGTCTTGGCAAAATGAAAAGAGTGTCTTATTGTCTGTGGCTGGCGACAATAAGATGCTGTCGTATTGCAAAGTTCAAGGATGTCGATGAAGCAATGGCGAATCTCAAATGAGGCTTCGCCATGAAAAACGTCTCGGGATAAACACGAGAGGTGTTCCTCTTTTTCATTTATGTTTGGCCTCGTCTGGCGCATTTTGCGGTCACGACTTGAGATCCAAGTGAATTCTTTCGACGCCGTAGAAGCTACGCTTCCCGAACAAATCGGGCCTGATTTGAGGATTTTCTCTCTCGAAGCGATCAAACTCAACAAACGATCGCTGAACTGCTCAAGACGCGAGAGTTTGCCCATTTCCTTCCATTTCCTCTTTGCTCTTCTGCTCTTCTTCAGTGTACTTTGCGACCGTCTGGGGGGGCCGCCGCGTAGCGTAACGTGCTGCCTCACGCGGGTCAATCTTGGTACTGCGACAAGCCATCGTGCCACAACGGGCAAGTTTGAAAATCACGACAATTGGCAATTTATTTTTTTTGCGGCGAATCAGTTCAGATGTTCATTTGCTCCCCGGCTCCCGCCGGGGGAGGAGGACGCCATTCCGGCAGCAATTGGGCAATGAGCAATAGACCACGACAGACGCAGAAAGACACTAAATTCCGACATCGGCGTGAACATCGTCAATTAACTCGGTTGCTCGGGGGGTGCGCTTTCCAAAAGGTCACCACTCCCCAAGAGTGGGCTTTTTTGTTCACGTCTCCCCGCAGCGCCGTGGCGTTCCCGCCGCCTGTCACCCCCTTGAAGTCTCTGACAAATGTCTCGTGTGCAGGGGGAGGGCGGGGGAGACTCAATTTTGCTCTTTTAACGTAAATGATCGAAAGCCGCTGACGAGCTCTTATTAATTTCGTCCCCGATTTGCTCTCTGCTCCCTTTCTCTCTTGAACTTCCCTCGACTTAGTGTCGTTCTTTCTTCCTCTTATTGCCGGCCCCGTTTCCCGGGCTTTCTTGGCAACAAGGGGGCGGGGGGCTGTCCCCCTGTTGCACGCCCGCCTGTTTCCACTCTCTTCAATTCGCGGCAGTTTCAGGATAAATATTACATTTGACTCTCTCGGCGGCTTGAAGTCACCCGTACGACGCGCGGCAACGTACGCTGTCATCTCGCCGCCGATCGCTGCGCGGCGTCAAATAGATCCATCTGAGCACAAAGGCCCTTTGACGAGCGCTTCGAGGCAATCGATTTCCCCAAGCTTTGTTCTCAACAAGGCCTGCTTCTCGTGCCGCGTCCACGCACACTCGGTTCGCTATTACCGTATCGGCCCGAATATAAGACGGCCCTGATTATAAGACGACCCCTTGTTTTTCAAGTTTGAAAAAAGGCTTTTTGAACACCAAATTCATTTTTTTCCAGAAAATAATGACAGTACATCTGAAACAAATGATTCTAACAATATGTTTGAGAGGAAAAGCATTTTATTTTGCTTCATTCAAATCTTAATATCTCAACATTTAAATATGTAAACTAAAGTGCAATCACGTTCGTAAATGAATGTCTTCTGGTTTTTGAAATGTAAAAAAAATATCATAAATTCTCCTCAGCTGCCGGTTAACCTGGCCGATCTTCGACCCACTTTTCTCCAGATTGTCGCTACGTTTCTCCATTTTCTGTTATCTCTTCTATTATTTTCTTCTCTTTTCTTTCTTACCGCCAATTTTTATTTTTCTTCTTCGTGCTACCGCTATTTTTATTTTTATTCTTTGTGACAGGGGTTCACTTTGGCCTGGGGAGTCAAGTTCAGCATTCGCTTCAATAATATGTGGCGCCATCTAGCGTCATGAATGGGAATAATGTCTAGACCCTGAATATAAGACGACCCCCACTTTTTCAGTCTTATTTCAATGCAAAAAACACCGTCTTATATTATACGGTAGCCCTTGCCTTCAAATCCGAAACATGTGGAGGCGTGTGAATTACATTTGGAGGTGAAAGTGTTTGTAAGCTTTCTTGGGAATTGGGTGGAGTTGTAGTAAATCTAATGATCCGGCCCAAAAGACTGCACTTTGTTGTGCAGCGAGGGCTTCACCGTTCTTGACAGACACACCGATTCAGGTGTTTTTCTTTTTTTTTTTTTATTGTTGAATCAAATCTGAAAAGCTCACTGCTTCTTTCTACTCTTTGCGCATTCCGGAGTGCCCCCAAAGTGACAGCAAAAAGCCTGCCTGGACAGGAACGTTGGTCCTCTTATTTGTGTCAGTGAACGATACAGCTTTCAAAAAGTGATACAGTCAAACCTCGGTTTTCGAACGTCTCTGTTCTCGACCAAATTGGTTTTCGACCCAAAATTTCGGAATACGACCGAAAATCGGTTCTCGACCAAACTGAGCTCACTTGAATGCGCCACTTGACTCCTCTCGCCTTCCTTATACGAGAAAGTGACGCTTCGTCGTGTAGCGTTCCATTGTGAGCAGACGTGTTCAGTAAACATTTTTTTTTTTTAAAGAGTCTGGTTTCCGTTTTCCAACAAATCGGTATTCGAACAGCCTTCTGGAACGGATTATGGTCGAAAATCGAGGTATGACTGTACTCCGCTTTCCAAAGTAGCTTTTTACATGGTTTGCGTCTGCGATAAATAAAACAAAGCAAAAACTTCGTGTTGGTTGAGTGAAAGCGATAAAATGACGTCGCCCCAAAATGGGACTTTGTTGTATTCGTCGAGCGAAATCTCCAACCGTCGATGGATTGATAAATTCCCGTACGAGACCGCGTTTGGGACACGCGGCAGGATGTAGCGGCCGCAGAGCGCGATGTCTCGTCAAAGCCGTAGCTCGTGCGTTCGCGCTCCTTCCTCCTCGAACGCTGTCTCGGCGACTCTCTTTTGGCAGCGCGTTTGGCCGATGACGGCCCACAGGCAGCCGTGCTGTCTTCTCGGCTCAATCTGCCGCTTCGCCTCTCGCAGGCTCTGACCTCGCCGCACTTACGCCATTGTCACTCTCCTTTAATTCTTCTTCCCTGCGTCCTCGCGGTGTCGCCCTCCATTTCTCGTGTCCCCCTTCACCCACGGCCGGACCGCTGCGATAAAAGACGCTCGCCACGAGCAAAGACTTGTCATATTCATTCGATGGCCTCCGCGTTTTTGCTTCTGGTGCAGCCGAAAACCAGGCAAAAAAAAAAAAACCCCGTTGCTCTTGTGACAATGAGGGTTTAACCCCCATGCAGTAATTATCCCAAAATTGGACATTTCGGACACTTTGGACGATTTTGGACTGTTGGACAAATGACACAGACAAAACAGTGAAAAATAACTCCACGAAGCTGAAAGGGGGACATTTTTGGGACGCAATACCCTTCATGCAGCCGCTTAAAAATACTGCATGAGGGTTAAAGCCACCCTCCTCCTGTCCACCATCGCAGCCCCTCCCTCCCGGTTTCGGTTTGTGAACTGAAGCGGGGCAAATGGGCCGTGTTTGGAGGCCATTATGAATTTAGCGCCTCCCCTCGGCTGAGAGCCCTCCTCCCCCGGAGCGATTTCCGGCGAGCAAATAAGGCCCCCGGGGCTAAAACCTGTAAGAGAAAGGCCCCCGTCCGTCCTTTGCGTGTCTTTTTATTGGTGCAGTGAGCCTTGTGTCTCTCAGAGAGCTTGATTGTGCCTGTGACAAAAGAGCACTTTCGGCAATGCGAGTCCTCTCAGGGCTTTTCTCCGATATTGTTTGCCGTGTTCCCGATTACTGAATGCGGTCCTGATGGAAGCGGCCTTGAAGATCCATCCACTTGAGAATTCTAAGCCTCCTCGATTTGCCCAGTTTCCCTGTATGTGATTTGAGGTCACCAATGGCCCGGGAGGAGAGCACGGAGGCACCATTAGCGCAGTTGCCGTATTTTTACAGTAAATGAAAAATACATCCAAGGCACGACATTTAATAACTCGCCGTAAAATGACTGCACTACCGTCGGTGATCAATTTTGGCTTGATGTCAGAGTACGTCATCATGGACCAAGAACGCGCGTTTCCCATCAATATTTTCTGGAATCGGTGACAGTACAGTGAAACTCCTCTATAACGAAATCATGTTTGCAGCAAGAAATTTTTCACAACAGGGGGGTTTTCACTGTAGCAAATTTGAAACAGGAAAGTGGGAATGGTGTTAATGAATGAAGATTTTTTTCACACTAGGGGGTATTTTCACCCATGTAGATTTCGTTGTAGAGGAGTTCCACTGCATCCAACTTGGTGAGTGTCAGTTACGGATGATCACCGATGCCTGAACGCATCTCCGCTGTCAGCCCTCGTCTTTACGTGCATCTACATGTCGGTATTTGCGCATCTAGTCGAGCACAAGAACCAGTCTAGACATCCCAGCAATGATGTCACAATACTCCAGAGGCTTACCATATACAATTAACCGCCGCTTATTCATGGCTCGGAATGTTCTTTGATTTACTTGCAGAAAAGTCTCGCTTTGGTGTCAAGGAAGTAGGTTGAAATGAATTGAGCTGCTTAGTTTCGACAATAGTTGTGCTTTGCCACCATCGTATGGTTGGTATGTGTTGAGGATCTCCATTTAGACCGTCTGTGGCATCTATTGGCTTTTATAAACAACCACTTACTGGTGGATTTTAATGCTGTACAGTCAAACCTCGGTTTTCGTACTTAATCCGTTCCAGAAGACTGTTCGAAAAACGAATTGTTCGAAAACCGAAACCATGTGTCCCATTGGAATCAATGTACATTTTTTTAATCCGTTCCAAGTCAAGAAAAAAAGTTTTTTAGACCACTTGTTTTTTACAATTTCACACCATAAACTGTACACATGTAATAGGAGAGCAGGTAATATTTAAAATACTGTACAAACAAACAAATGTTTTATTTTCACCAATTCTAACATTCACATAGTAACATAAAAATTGAAGGAACATCTCTCTCTCTCTCTCTCTCTCTCTATCTGTCGTGGGGCATGCGCCTATCCCAGCTGTCATCAGGCAGTGGGCGGGGCATTTCGGCATCCCGAACTCCTTTGCCAACACAGACACAGGCACACTTGCCTCATATTTCCCGATCAAATCTTTCTTAAATTTGATAGTTCTGCGCACTATTTTCCTCTTTTCTTCACCAGGTTTACCACTTCCACTTGCTTTCTTTGGTGCTATGATTAGGGGCTGATACGCGATGCAAAAATAACAATCCGATATTACGTAGTTCTCACCAAACACAAATTAAAAAAAAAAAAAATCTTTATTGAACACTAAAGCATCGCTACACGAGGAAGCGAAGCCGAGAGGAGTGAAGTGACGCACTCAAATGCACTCAGTTAGTTCGAGAACAGAAATCGGATAGACTTTTTTTTGAGGGGGGGGGTGGTGTGTATTCAATTAGATGAGCAGTAACTCACAGCGTGGTCTTGAGAGTACGACCTTGAATTGCGGGTTGGCCAGCGGCTCGACTGTTGGCTTAAATGAGCGAGACAATCAGTGTCCGCTTGTCTCCGTGATGGATGTCTTTTTGAAGCTGGCGGAAGTGTACGCATATGTGTGTGTGTGCGTGTGTGTGTGTGTGTATGGGGGGGGGGAGTCACGCCACGATCCATGACGTCATAGCATTCCATCTCCCGCCTTCCCTCGCCTTGACTTTGGCTCACTCAGCTACTTTGAATCGACGAAGACGTGCGTCGGATCGGCTGATGATAAAAGCGAATCCCCGAGGTTTTGGCTCCATGTCGACGAGCGATGCTTGGTCAACAAGCCCGTTTAGTCGGTTCTAGCGGAGCGACAGAATGGCACTCGAAAAAAAGACAAAGGCAAGACCGCTGCTTCCTTTTTTTTTTTTTGGACCTTCCCGCTCGCGCGATCTCAGTCCTGTGTCTCGCGCGTCCGCTTGGGTATCCGCGCCTGCTTTCATCAATGGCGGCGCATTCGATGTGACAAACAGAAGGAGTGATTTCTGTCGTGTCTTCTTTCTTTTACAGGAGAAAAAGAGCATTAAAAGTAAGCCACGCCACCAACTGTTTTGTTTTGGGCAGAGGCATGCTTGGCTTGCTTTGCACTCCCCCCCCCCCCCTGTCGCTGCTTGAGTTTGATTTCCCCATACATCCTTTCATGACCAAATGACATCAACATCACGAACGAAAAAACAAAAAACCCAAAACAAAAACAAAACATCCATCGATATGACGTGTGTTCGCTCGGGCGGCGACGCATCACATCCGACTCCCTTCGGCGTATTTACGGTACAAGAGCTAATCTTGAGGCCGTCGCTAAGTCGGGTAATTGGTTCAAACCCTAATCAGCGGATTAAAGAGAATACCGGGCCGCTTGAGTCACAAATCTGTCCAGTGACTTCGATCGAGCGGCGATCGCCAGCTGTCAATCACCAGATAAGGAGGAGGAGGGCTCTACTCTCTCCTAAAACCCCCTCGCGCGCTCAAGCACGACTCAGCAGACATCAGCGAAACTCCAACGCAAGTCTTCAGTCGTTCATTTTACACCCTCAATCACCCCCATCCCCCCCACCCCCCCACCCCTCCCGCCGCCGCCTCAGCACAAACACATTTTGGAAGCATGACATGATTTCAAAACCCAAATTCACGCCCACCGTTCTTTAGTTGGGATGGCTGCTGTCCAAGCGGGCCGAGTTGTTTCCGTTTTCATTGCCGTGTGGTAACACTGGCTGTGGTGGCATGCATGAAAAGAAAACTTTGCCTTCATTTACGGGCTGCGTGGTGGAAGGCAAGTCGACTAGTCACTGATGATGTCATAGATTTATCTTTTTTAGTAAGTGGAGGGAAATGCTTTGAAGTAACTCAATTATTACAATAAAAAAAATAAATATATATATATATATATATATATATATATATATATATATATATATATATATATATATATACAGTCAAACCTCGGTTTTCGTCCATAATCCGTTCCACAAGGCTGTTCAAAAGCCAAAATTGTTCGAAAACCGAAACCAGGCTCTTTATAAAATAAAAATGTTTACTGAACACGTCTGCTCACAATGGAAAGCAACCCGAGGAAGCATCACTTCCTCGTTTAAGGAAGGCGAGAGGAGTCAAATGGTGCATTCAAGTGCGCTCAGTTTGTTCGAGAACCGAAATTTGTTCGTCATCCGAGGCATAAAAAAATCGCAATTTTTGGTCGAAAACCAAATTGGTCGAGAACCGAGACGTTCGAAAACCGAGGTTTGACTGTATATATATATATATAATTTTTTTTTTTTTTAATACAAATTAAATGAGTGCAGGTAACGGTCGCACAATCCAGCCAAAAGGAAGGAACCACAGCGGTGAGTTCCGCATGCAATTTCGCAAATAATCACGTACCTCTTCATGTGTGGCGGAATAATTTGCCGCACTCCTTTGATTTTGACAATGAAAGCTGAAAGGGGTGTTCATAATGCTGCTTCATTTTTTTTTTTTTTTTTTTCGCTTTACTGGTTGAAAATTGCCCATTCGGGGAATAGAAGACAATTGAAATCCAATCATCATGTGATGGGCTCGTTCAATTGGGCGCACTTCCCTCCTTACTGCAAGCGGTTCACGTTGTTCATGCCAAAAGTAAGGGACTCGCGACGAGATGAAGAGCTACCGAGCGCAAAGCGATCATCGTGAAAAAGTCGACGAATAGACGAGTCCAGCGGTCCTCAAACGTGATTCCGCAAGCGCCGCCTCACGAGGGAGCGGTTTCATTCCTGCAAATGTAACGTTAACTCAGTGTTTAACCCTCATGCAGTAATTATCCCAAAATTGGACATTTCGGACACTTTGGACGATTTTGGACTGTTGGACAAATGGACACCACAGAAAAAAGAGTGAAAAATAACTCCACGAAGCTGAGACTTTGCATAGGATGCATATCTATGTCTTGGCCAATTCCCACTGAACATTTTGAGGGGTTGAAAGTGAAAAAAAAATGAAAAGTGAAAAAAGTTGTTGCACATTGGAAGAGGGACATTTTTGGGACGTAATACCCTTCATGCAGCCGCTTAAAAATACCGCATGAGGGTTAAATCAAAGAAAAACGAGAAAATGAACTTCAATGATTTAATGAAAACGGAAAAGACGCTTTGCGTAAATTCAATACAAAAAAAATAAAAAATCTGAAGATGAAAATGTGACCAGATTATAATTTCAAGTTAAACGCGACACAACTTTTCTGTCACATTGTCAAATTTGGACATTTAACGTGAAAGCGATTCTTTCACGGAGCACACTTGAAAATCAGCGAGCGCGCCAGTACCACAGCGAGCGTAAACGTCAAGGCAGGCGGATTCTCACCTCTGTCAACACTTCAAAGAGTCAAGTGTAGGCAGAGCACCCATTCCTCACTGAATAATCCAACGCTGGGGGGGGAGACTGAAAAAACGCCCTGACCCCTTCTCTTGTTCTCTGTCCTCCCGCAGACTCGCGGCCTTTGCCTGACGTAGCCATGACCGGCAAGTGCACCCGGGAATGCGACGAATACGGCCACTCAGACTCCTGCTGGATGCCTGTGCGCACGTCGCCCGAGCGCCGGCCATCCAAATCCACCACCACCACCACCACCACCCCACAACAACCAAAGCTTTCTACTTTCATGAGCGGCAACGGCGGCGGCAACGGCGGCGGCGGCGGCGGCGGCGGCAGCAGCAACGGCGGCGGCGGCGGAAGCAGCAGCAGCAGCAGCAGCAGCCAAGAGCAGCCCGGCAGCCAAGAGACCCTGGCCATGGCCGCCATGGCCAACGGAGACCCCGCCTCCGGCCACATGCTGGGCGACCGCAATCGCAACCTCCTTAGTAAGAAGATGGCCTCCTCTTCCTCCTCCTACGATGCCTTCGGCTCGCCGCCTTACGGTTCACCTCCGTATGGCTCGCCCGGCGGCGGCGGGGAGGAGACGCTGGGCTGCCCCGCCGAGGAGATCCCGATGGCGCCCGCCGGGGAGTACAAGCCCAGCTCCTGTGGTACTCTGACGCGGCGGGAGGTGTACCTGTAAGCCGACGCCGCACCCCCCCCCCCCCGGGGGCCGGAAATTGGCGGCAAGGAGAACGCTACTACGGTTTACGGCCCTCGTTATTTTTTCACCGCCCCCTTTTTGCACCGGATGAAGTCGGACTCCAAAGACTTTCACAAAGAAGGTGGCCTTTTTTTTTTTTTTTTTTAAATTTTTTTTTTGAAGCGCTACTACTTGGATGTCAAATCTGGCGAGTTGGCCTCTCGCAACACGCTAGTCCAGCTGTAGATGAAGCGATTTATTTGACAGGCGAGCGCATTTGACAGTCCATGCATGCATCCACATTCATCACACACACAGTGAGACTAAAAAAAAAAAAAGGAAAAAAAAAAAAGGGGGGGGGGGGTCTGGGTGGGGGAGAGAGAGACTTTCTTTTTTTAAAAGACTGGCCAACTTTGCTTCGGAGCGTATCTGGGTTCGGACCGTCTTATTCTTTCGGATCTTGCTGCAACGATATCCTGGATATGCGTCCCGATCATTTTTGCTGGACTCGAAGAAACACACGAAAAGGACACGTTGGCAAAGACTGAGCTTTAATTAATTAAAACATAGCCCGCCGCGTCTTTTTCCGCCAAACTCTTTCGGCACGAGTCACGTCACCGTCGGGGACGGCAACGTGAAAAAATTTGTACAGAAACACTTGAGGCTATGCTTTTAGAGGGGGCGGGGGGCCGAGCCCCGTCGTCAAGCGCGACATCGGCGCCACCGTTAGCCGTTGTCGTGCGGCCAGCCCGATTCATGATTTTAACAATATATAAGCAACTTGAGTGGAGATGAAAATGAATAATGGAAAAAAAAAGAAAAAAAAAACGCGCCGTGTGTACGCCGGGCATGATGCGCGCGTGTATAAGCGACGCTGTACGTAGTGCAACAATTGCTTCACGATGGCGTCCTGTTTTCCAAAAGAGCTTTTACTTCATCGGATAGATTGAGCAATAATAAATATCATAATGTAAACATTTACATATTTACATATTTATATATATATATATATATATATATATATATATATTTTTTTTTTTTTTTTTTTTTTTTTGCTTTAACGATTCCTCACCCAAGCACTCAAAAGGCGACGCACACGCAACGGTCCTAATCAGCACGAGGATGCGGCTCTGCGGAGTCTGTGACATTTTTTTTTTTTTTTGGGTGGGTGGGGGGGGCGTGAATGTAAGAATCAGCTCAAGCAAACGGGAAACAATCAACTTTACGCTTTGATCATTTGTGTTGGACGCCAGAAGCTGAACTTCAAACATTCCACAAGGTGTTTGTCCATTGAAAGAGTGGAGTTGCAATTTCTGCATCTTTTTTTGGGGGGGTGAGGGGGGGGCTCTTTATAGTCTGTAAGTACTACCCGTCGTGGGAAAGACCGCGCTCCTTATACTTAGCAATTGTACACATGAATATCTACTTTTTTTTACTGCACGCTTTATGGAACTTACTTCGCTTAACGAGAAGGAAGAAGAAGAAGAAAAAAAAAACGACAAAACAAAATGTACAAAAAGTACCCCCTGTAACATTGGCTTCCACCTTGTTGCTTGCTGACTTTCGAAAAACTAATGAAACATTAGCCACGTAGTCCAACTTAGTACATCGGTCCATCTTATCACACAAGGGGCACTAAATTCTCCCCGTGTTTGAACAAACCGATTTTCATTTTCACCCTTTTGTTTACGACAGCTGAAATTGTAGAGATGATCATGAAATTGTACTCTGTATTATGACGGTTCTTTTTTTTTTTTTTGGTTTCGGTTTTTTTCTGGTGCCACTTTGTATTGTCCTTGGGAAAAAAAAACAAAAAACAAAAAAAAAAAGGATCGAATGAATGCAAAATTGCAATTGTGCCTTTTTATACCAGTCGGTATGATTCAACGTTAGCTTGGGATGGACCGGGGGACACGTTTCCGCACCTTTCTGGAAGTATTCGCCAGTCGCGGGTGTCGGTGAGCCAAACTTGAACCGGACTTGGGTCCCGTGTTGAACTTTCCCTTCCTGGTGTCGCGCATTTGCTGAGCGATATGCGGGTTCCGTTGCAAAACTTGCTTGTGGGTAGCGACCATGAAAAACGAATGCGTCGCGGGTTATTCGTCGCGCTCCGCTAATGTCCGCGATTTATCGGCCGCATCTGAAATCGGAGCGGCTCCGACAGATTTGTCCGATTGATTTTGGGAAGCGAGCGCGAGACATCGGAAGTTCTTTGCATGAAACGAGCTCTAGGATTGAATATAGAGGCATAGAATGATCAGTAGTTGAAGAAAAACAAAAACAATTGCTTGGAGACATTCAACCGCTCTTAGTTGAGGGCGGGGGGTCGGGGGGGGGGGGGGGGGTGACAGATCCAAACGGTCAACGTGCGATTCCACTCCAACGCCGCCCGAGGCGCGAAAGCCTCGAGAAATCCGCCGCAACCTGTAACCAGATTTGTAATATTAAGCATCGCTATTTGTCCTGCGACGTGGATGTTTGACATAGAAATCGAGGAAATTCTGACTTCTCTCGTCGTGAACTTTGAGTCACTATGCACGCAGCTTAGCTGAACATGGCAACGTGTGTTGAAAGCAAGTCCACTTCTATTTATGAGATATTTTATGTAAGTTAATTTGCTTTTGTACAGGTTTGTGTAAATAAATCGCTTGTCATTTTTTTGTCCCTGGGAAAAATTAAAATATAACATGGTAAACCTTCATTTGTGCATTTTGCCTTCAGGTGCATCCGCCGCCGGTCAGTCGCAACACCATGCGGCACGTTTCTCTCATCGGAAATGCGCAATGATGCGGAAAGATCTTTGAGACAACGCTAAAACATACGCATCCATCCATCTGCTTTCTAATCTGCTTAACCCCCATGCAGTAATTATCCCAAAATTGGACATTTCGGACACTTTGGA
This sequence comes from Hippocampus abdominalis, assembly GCA_018466805.1. NCBI lineage: Eukaryota > Metazoa > Chordata > Actinopteri > Syngnathiformes > Syngnathidae > Hippocampus > Hippocampus abdominalis. The sequence goes on from CM031695.1 coordinate 32,528,181, forward strand.
CGATTTTGGACTGTTGGACAAATGGACACCACAGACAAAACAGTGATAAATAACTCCACGAAGCTGAAATTTTGCATAGGATGTATATCGATGTCTTGGCCAATTCCCACTGAACATTTTGAGGGGTTGAAAGTGAAAAAAAAATTAAAAGTGAAAAAAGTTGTTGCACATTGGAAGAGGGACATTTTTGGGACGAAATGCCCTTCATGCAGCCGCTTAAAAATACTGCATGAGGGTTAAACTGACGAGGGTAGCGGGCCTTGCTGTCTTCGCGCAGGAGGTGGAGGACACCCGGAACCGGTTCCCAGCCCATCGCAGGGCAGAGACATACAACCGTTCACGCCCACATTCACACCGATGGACAATTTTGAGCGCTCCGTTAACCTGCCATGCATGTTTTTGGAATGTGGGAGGAAACCGGAATACCCGGAGAAAACCCGCCCAGGCACAGGGAGAACCCGCAAATGCCGGGTCAGGCTAATGATGAGAGTAAGGAAGGTTTGGGGCTAGAAGAAACCATGTCCAAAACCGAAAAGGAAGTCAGCCGTTTTGGTTCAAAGCTCGCATTTATTGCAGTGGTCAAGTTGCGACAAGTACATGCTGTTCGCCCTCCGACAACCATTTATTCATTTATTTTATCCATCACTTTTAAATTGCCTGTTTTATTCATTATAAAACGATAGAAATAACTATAGAGAAAATGATTAAACATTCCGCTCAGACGGTGTCATTCAATAGCACAGCAAATGTCAAGTATTCGAAAATAACACGGTAAACTAATAAGAAATGGACCCATGTAGGAATAATAAAAACAGTACAGTCGAACTTCTTTTCGACGTATCCACGTCTACGTTTCCACGGCGATAACGTTCACATTTCAAAGTCGCTGTTTCACGTCATTCACTTTCTATTGGTCAATTTTGCTTCGAACGAACACCTTGGTCACATCAACTTTAATGACCAGATTTTCCCCACAAAATAGTGAAAAGGCCTTCGGGACGATGAACCGTGGGAAGCTAACCTTGCTTAATAACAAAACGTACAGTGCGGGATTCCCATCCGTGACTGAGCTACGCTGCTGACCGCCTCGTACGTTGTTGTATTTGCGGTACCAAATGGGCCGCAGACCGGTGGTTGAGGACCTCCTGATTTCATGGATCACGGCCATGAAAAAGGGGCTTGGAAAGTCTGCGGGGAAAAAAAAAGATTTCCCAATATGAGTTCCACCAGTTGATCTTGGTCTTGATAGGACACATGGATAAGTCCCAAGGATGAAGAGGAAGAAGAATTTCTGAAATTGAAGAGGAAGGAAGCCATTTTGCTGGAGTCGATTTAACCCTCATGCAGTATTTTGAAGCGGCTGCATGAAGGGTATTACGTCCCAAAAATGTCCCTCTTCCAATGTGCAACAACTTTTTTCACTTAAAATTTTTTTTCACTTTCAACCCCTCAAAATGTTCAGTGGGAATTGGCCAAGACATAGCAAAATGTCAGCTTCGTGGAGTTATTTTTCACTGTTTTGTCTGTGGTGTCCATTTGTCCAACAGTCCAAAATCATCCAAAGTGTCCGAAATGTCCAATTTTGGGATAATTACTGCATGGGGGTTAAAGAAACGGGGGGCCTAAAGAATTAAAAAAAAAAACTAGCATCCTGTCGCCAGTTTCGTCGGTCAACACCAAATCAGCTCTGTGACAACATGACAAAGTCTCAAAAAAACTAAACAGGAAGTCAGCCATTTTGAGTGACCCCCCCCAAGCGTAGTACGTTGACAAACGGCCTCAAAATGCGATGGTCCAATTTAGCCATGAGAGGGCCCTGGTCATCGCTGCATGGACATTTCAGTAGCAAAATTGGCGAATGACCAATTGCAACCAGGCGACTTGTAAAGACACCGCTTTGAAGAAATCTGTTGTTGTCCTGATGCAAATGCCGCTCATTTCCCCGTCTTGTGAAGCATTGTGAATTGCAGGAAGAAGCAGCAGGGTAGCGGATTTTTAAGCAGAGAAGTGGAGTGGGGAATTAAGACAAATTAGAATTCATTTGAATGTTATGAATGTTGGGGCAATGAATACAAAGGATGTTTTGTTTCTTGAATGAATAAAACAGCGACTGAATCCGATAAATACAATTACAGCACAGAAACAGCTGGTGGCAGGCATCAGGAAGATCACAGGAATGGCGGCAAAAAACGATACCTGCTACCAATGGGGACTGCCCAAGTGTTATTACACATTTCACCCATAGGGGGAGCTTAAGACAAGAAAAAGCCCAAAATAGACAGCAAATGTCGTAAGAACAAAAGTGCGCAAGGGGATGAAACGTTTTTACGATCTTCGGCCTTTCAGCATCTTGGCCCAGAGGGCATTTGCTCACCTGCGCTACTTCGACCCTGACACTTCCTGTGGGCTGCCCATGAGTATTGGTGACCGCCTCGGTCTATATTTGGCGTGGTAAAGACCAGAGGCGAAGCCAAGCGCAATGCACCGTTACTATTTTGCGATTTAATTCTGCTAATAGAACGACAGCGCTTTCTATCTGGGCCGATTCCCCTTGATGAGACAGAACATCCGCCGTGAACATGTGCTCATACATAAACAAACGTACAATTGATCCCCCTGTGATCTTTGAAAACCAACCGCAAGCGGACAGCGAATTTGCAAAGCAACCTTACAGCGCAGGTGACACTTTGCTCATGAATAATTCATCAAAGGGTATTTGCATGAGGCACATTGAGGCGAGAAGGCAACCCGAAACCATGGCGGCCTTTGCGCCGCGGCTCAAAACCTTCACCGAGTGCAATCTGTGGGGTGACTGGAAAGGGAGACGCCACAGTTGCAAATATTTGCCTGGAGTATAATTGCAAGCCAGAGGAACATTATTTACAGTTTGAAGATTAAAATTATAAATAGACTGAAAGAAGAGGAAAAAAAACCCGGTGGTGGTACACCAGGGCTTGCCAGCCAATCGCAGGGCACACATTGACAAGCCACCATTGGTGCTCACAATCATACCTCGGGACAATCTTTTCGAGTGTTCTGTTAGGTTGCCATGGACATTTTTTTGGGAATTTGGGAGGAAACCCGAGTACCCAGAGAAAAGCCACGCGGGCACAGGGAAGAACATGCAAACTCCACGCAGAAAGGCCGGAGCCCGGAATCGAACCCTACACTTTCTGCACTGTGAGGCTGATTTGGAAACCAACCGACCACCGTGCCGCCTGCGTATAACAATACTTATGTCTCACACACACACACACACACAGCCCCACACACACAGACACACACACACATACAGTCATACCTCGGTTTTCGACCATTATCTGTTTCCGAAGGCTGTTCAAAAACCGATTTGTTCAAAAAGCCACGCTTTTTAAAATAAAAAAACCTTTATTGAACACGTCTGCTCACAATGACACGCTACATGAGGTAGTGTCACTTCCTCATGTGAGGAAGGCAAGAGGAGTCAAGTGGCGCATTCAAGTGCGCTCAGTTTGGTCGAGAACCGATTTTCGGTCATAATCCGAGGCATAAAAAAACGTGAAATCTTTGGTCGAAAACTGATTTGGTCGAGAACAGAGACGTTCAAAAACCGAAGTTTGACTGTATATACTCTATGTCGATTTTTTTTTTCTGCAAAAGATCAATTATGACTGCTGTACTGATAACCCAAGAGGTGATCTGAGGCTGTCGTACAGTCCAAAGTTCATGTTTTTTTTTTTTTTGGAATGTGTATTTTTGAAAGGAGGCGTCCATATTCCCAAAAAGGTATGTATGATTTCAGATTACCGTAATTTCTGGACTATAGACCGCACTTGATTATAAGACGCAGCAATACATTTTTAAAGGAAAAAAACATGTACACACATATGTCTATAAGTGCCCATATTGTTACATGAGATATTTACAAAGAAAGACGGTACACAGGCGGCCGTTAAAAAAGTTCTTTATATAGGCCGCTTCATTAAATAAGACGCAGAGTTGAAAGCGTGTGACAAAAGTCGCGGCTTATAGTCCGGAAATTACGGTATATTTTAGTTCTGCTTCGTTGTGTCGCAGGTTTGGAATTCCAGTCCATACCGTATGTGACAGACACATGGAAATGTATCTTCATCTCCATCTGTCCTTTCATCTCGTTGTGCACTCGAGGGGTGAGGCGTACGATCCCCGTGGCCGAGTTGTTTACATGTTGCTTCGGCGCGGATCCGGTGCGCGCCGGCGCTTCCTGACCCTCTGCGAAAACCTCTGCTGGCTGCCTTCCTCCCTAAACGAGGAAGTGTGTCGCACTAATGAGCCCCCCTCACACACAAACACGGGGTGCACCGGCGGTAATGCACCAACGTACCAGTCATGAGCCCGCGGGGATTTGATGACGCTGAACAGTTGAAATCCCAGCGGGCGGCCTGTCTTGGCAACAACAAAACACATGTTCGTGTGCCGAATGTTACCGGTGGTGGGACAGTAATTCATTTCAAAGACTTGGTTACTGCACTCAAACAGAATTTTTATCAGGTACTCGTATTTTACTTGAGTATAAGGGCCGGTGCATTTTACGACTAAGTACCTTTGCCAGAGCTTAGTTTTTGTTCAACACACAAATATATTTTGTCTATCTAAAGTTTGTCTTGAGCCCGCATGGGTTTTTTGTGACTGAACATTGGCGACGGCGATTCTGACGGCAAACGCTGGCTTGCGTCACTCGCGGAGAGAGAAACGTGTTTATCCGCGGAAGAGACGGCAGCCCGTGCGAGGCCTCCAACCTGGCACTCCAGATTAGCGTCTGCTCCCGCTGCCGCCGTGCCAATCGGCTCGACGCAGGCGGAGGCCGTGGCAGCCCACCCGCAAATTTGCGTGCGAGCGCCGGCCAATCTCGCAACTGTTGCCACCCACACCGTCGCCGAGGACCAACACTGAGAGCCTGAAAGCCGAGCGCGGGTGACAGCTCCTCGCGAGTCGACTCGGGGGTGTAAACAGACAGACGTGGCCTCCAGGGGCAGAAAGTTGGGGATGCAGCGGACACCGAGTACATGCGAGGAAGGTCTCAGGAAGCAGAAACATCACAGACTTGACTGTGTAGAACGTATTTTTCAGTGACGTCCCCTCTCCCGCGGCATCGGGTTCAGGGCTCCTCAAGAGCTAGTTCTCTGAGACTTTGCAAAGAAAGCGCTCATTTCCACAACAGTCCGGCAAGACTCAACAAACCAAAGCTCCGGAAAGAAGAGACAGAGATGGAGTCGTGTGTTTCTTAAGAGACAGTTGGGTGTGTTTGGAATTTATGAAACCCGCACACCAAAGACTGCCTGTTGGTCTTTGAAATGGCATCCGTCATCATCTCCCAAATTTGTTGGCCTTTGTTCCCAACAACACCGTGAAGCGTAAGCTTCCTGTCGCCTTTCCCCATTGGCTGAGTCGGTGTTCTTTTTGGTAGACACGACATTATGTGCGGAGTATAAGTGTTTGTCTAGAGCAGGGGTGGGCAATCCCAGTCCTGGAGGGCCGCTCTCCTGCATATTTTCCAACTCTACCTGTTACCGCACACCTGATTCCAATGAACAGGTTAAATATCAGGCCTCGTCAGAGCTTACTGATAATCTGATCATTCAAATCAGGTGTGTAGCAACAGGGAGACTTGGAAAACATGCAGGACAGCGGCCCTCCAGGACCGGGATTGCCCACCCCTGGTCTAGAGGCACACCGATGACCAATGCGAAAAAAATTCCTCAGGAACTACTTCATCTACTGATGAGACGGACTTCCTTTCCACCACGTTCGCTTACTCATCTGGCCGATCTGTGTGCCCCCCTCCCAACATTACACGTGGACAGCGATGAAGGCGAGAAAAAAAATCAAAGGCGGACAGGGGGCCCGGACCGACCATTTGGCTTTCCGGTCGTGTCTTCATGAGCCGGCAGTTAAGATTCTGCTCAGCCGGCTCGCTCCTCCAAGGGCTCAATCGGGCGGGAATGAGCAAGCCCGCCGGTGATAAATGGCCCAGGCCGCCGTCAATGTCCTTCCCGTAGAACCTGGGCATTAATTACACCCAACTGGTATTGCGCCGTCATCAATATCCGTCTGCTCATTTTGTGGCTGGCATGACTTGGAGTGGGACTTTGGTGTGCGGAAAAGATGTGTCCACGCATCCCGATTTGAACATCTTAACGGAGCTTGAAACACTCCGATTACCACTCTTAAGCGTGTGCGGCGGACTCAAAATGACCAGCACACACAAAAGGACGATGGTGAAGGAGGAAAACGAGACGGAGCGACTCTTGCTGACTGGCATTTTTATTTACGTCATAATCCAGAGTCCAACATTAACTCGTATCTGTCAACTTGTACGTTTTCCTCGTATTTTATACGTTTTTTGTTTTGTTTATCGTTTCAAATCATGTACGGCGTGTTCCAACTTTTATACAGGGAAAACCGAACTCACAAAGACCATTTTGGCTCCAATCCAGATCGTCTCACCTGCTGGTAGCCAACGACAATGCCGTCGTCGATCGCTACTATTGTCACGGCAAACCAGCAAAAGTAATCATCAATCGTATATTTTTTTTTCATCGCTGCGTACGGTCGGATTGATAAAGAGTGATGTGCGCATGCGCAGTAAACTGTTGTATGGGTTTTTGTTGCTTTGTAAGGGGAATCGTAATAATTTATAAGGGCAGCTATTAGCCGAGGTTGACAACTCGATGTCTTATCTTATTTTAAATATCGAAGAGTTTGAACGATTAAACGATTGGCTCTTTACAGGTTTCGGGTTAGAGGGACTGCTTTGTTTAGGATTAGATTGGGGAAGAGCAAATCCCTCCGAACACACCCGCACACCATGAGATAATTACTCGCAATCTTTTCCAGATATCTGAGAATTGGACCTCCCTGACTTTGATCGCCAGGGAGGGAAAATGCCGATATTTCGCTTAATTGCTGCTAAGTGCGCACCCTCACTTTTGCCGATAAAACAACAACAACAGTCCACACGCAATAACAGAGCGCCGGTGTGCTGTTTCTCAAGTTTCTCAAGTCATTATCTCCCGACAAACTTCCAGAAATATTATCAAATTGAGCAGAGACAGACTGTCTCCGCCAACCTTAAAAAACCTCCAAAAGCAGACTCCCAATCTGTCAGTCAAAACATACCGGAGAGAGAAATGTCAGGCTGGAGAAAATCTGCAAGAGTATATTTCTGGAAAGATGAGCTGATACCACGCTGGAAGCTCATACGAGTGGCTCAGCCTACGGGGGGGGGGCTTTTTACTTGAATGTTTCTGACTCAAAGCCAACAAATCAAAAACACGAAGGGGAATACTTGCGCGCAAATACGGCCTTTGATTCTTCCTGCTCACTGGCATTTCAATCGCTGCGCCTTAAAACACTCCCAGTCCAAGCAATAAATCCCTCACCCCACCAAAGTCGGTGCAAGGTGACCTGAGGACAGGAGCGCCTATTCAGCGCTTGGACGGACAGTCTCGGCAAGAAGGTGACGAGAGCCCCACTCAGGAAAGTGACTTTGGCTTCAGACCATCTGGCCTGTCACTTCGCCGACACCTTTAAGTCCATCCCGACTTGCCCCCGTGCAACTTTCGCTTCTCGCCATTGATCAGCTGACGTACGCCGCAAGATGGACTTATTGTCGATGTCATCGGGTCGACGGGTTCCAATGACCAGAAGCATATGTCGAGCGCGGTGTCCGACAGTGACGCTTGACTTTCGGCAACCGGACAATTTGAAGCTGCGCTTAATAAATGAGGAGAATTATTTTCGAACCTTTGGCAGAGTTTGCCCATTCCTGTGTGATTCATTTCATTCATTCATTCACTCATCTTTCGAACCGCTTCATCCTCACTAGGGTCGCGGGGGCTGCTGGAGCCTCTTCGGGCAGTAGGCGGGGGACACCCTGAATCGGTTGCCAGCCAATCGTAGGGCACACAGAGACGAACAACCATCCACGCCCACACTCACACCTAGGGAAAATTTAGAGTGTTCAATCAGCCTGCCATGTATGGTTTTTGGAATGTGGGAGGAAACTGGAATACCCGGAGAAAACCCACGCAGGCCCGGGGAGAACATGCAAACTCCACACAGGGAGGCCGGAGCTGGAATTGAACCCGGTACCTCTGCACTGTGAAGTCGACGTGCTAACCACTGGACTACCGGGACGCCCTGATTCATTTCAGATTTTCCATAAAATTCACGTGCTAGGATGAAATTCAACATCAAAAATATCTTGATATGTGTACTGTTGGAAATATGACACTTTCAGATCCCGTTTAAATGCTACGCACAAGCTGAGTGCATAATGTTTCTGATTTTATCAGAGTCTGACGACATTTGTGCCCTGCACTTGACTCGAAACGGACACGGACATCGTCTCCGATTTCATAGACACGTCCCTCTAATTTTGCATGAAACCAGTGCTACGCATTATGAATACGTCTTCAAACTGAATCAGTGAGTCAGCCTATTTAACCCTCATGCAGTATTTTGAAGCGGCTGCATGAAGGGTATTACGTCCCAAAAATGTCCCTCTTCCAATGTGCAACAACTTTTTTCACTTTTAATTTTTTTTCACTTTCAACCCCTCAAAATGTTCAGTGGGAATTGGCCAAGACATAGATATACATCCGATGCAAAATTTCAGCTTCGTGGAGTTATTTTTCACTGTTTTGTCTGTGGTGTCCATTTGTCCAACAGTCCAAAATCGTCCAAAGTGTCCGAAATGTCCAATTTTGGGATAATTACTGCATGGGGGTTAACCCTGGAGAACACACAGTGTTAAATTTGGCCCCTATAAATTCTGCTACTCAAATGCTACCCTTAAATCCCAAAGGGTCAAATTTGGCCCTAATCCTAAATTAGGATTAAAGTATTAAATATTTGAAAAAAAAAACATAATTTGGTGTTCAGTGAACATATAGGAGTCATTTAATGTATAATTCATCATTTTCCTAAGAAGAAAAGGGTCCTTGGGTTAGGGTTAGGGTTAGGGTTAGGGTTAGGGTTAGGGTTAGGATTAGGGTTGACAAGAAGTCATCGTCCCGTTTTGGTGAGATGGCGTGTACCACACTAAGCATGGACCAGAGGAAGCGAAGGCAGGAGTTGTCTCGGGAGATTAGAAAGAAAATGATAGACAAACACATGAAAAGCAAAGGAGAGAAGACAAATCTCCCAGCAGCTTGTGACTGTGACTACAGTTGCACTTATTCAGGGATCTAACGTCCACACACCCACACACACACACACACACACACTGAAGGCAGTGCAGAGAATACACTGTTGGGAATAACTTCATCCAATTCCACGCAACAAATCGAAGAATTTAACTTGTGAATGTAGGTCAGCAGAGGAGGCCTTTTGCCACCAGTGGATCGAAACGACTTGGCCGTCCTCATCCTTGCAATGTGTCGAAATGCGGCAAAGTCATTCGTGCTCGTTGGTGCCGTTGAAAAAAAATTTCCACTGATTCCAGATGCCAGAATCCACCACGGTATTATTCATTAAGACAAGTGAAACGCGGGGAGGCTACAAGTATATCTCCAAAGGGGGCCGACCATATGTTTAGTGTCAATATGACTTCACGGTTGCCCATGTGGAAAATAGCTGCGGGCCACAGAAGCGCGCATACTCACGCGGCGCCGCGGTTAGATAAATCGTCTTGGACTGAACAAAGAGCCACCTCTAAAAATAATTCCCATCTCCATTCTTTTTAATTGTGAACGGGAGAAATGTTGGATTGTTTAGCGCGACCTTGGGGATTTTCCAAGGGCGGCCCTGGCATCAAATCGGCAGGAGAACTGATACCGTTGCGTGGAAATCCACCCATCCATTTTACGATCCGCTTATCCTCACCAGGGGTCGCGGGGGGTGCTGGAGCAGTGTCTTCGGGCAGTAGGCGGGGGACACCCTGAACTGGTTGCCAGCCAATCACAGGGCACACAGAGACGAACAACCATCCGCGCTCACACTCACACTCACACCGAGGGACAATTTGGAGTGTTCAACCAGCCTGCCATGCATGTTTTTGGAATGTGGGAGAAAACCGGAGCACCCGGAGAAAACCCACGCAGGCCCGGGGAGAACATGCAAACTCCACACAGGGAGGCCGGAGCCGGGATCGAACCCACGACCTCTGCACTGTGAGGTCGACGCGCTAACCACTGGATCTGGAACTGGGCCGCTGCGTGGAAAATGTCTGGGGAAAAACAAAATCATCACAAAGGGAGATCAAGTTCTTTTCAAGACGAAAAGCTCGTCTTGAGCGCGTGGGTTTTGCGCCAAACAATTCGGCACCGACACACAGTCAACTCGACACCTTGAATGGATATTTGGATGGACTGACGAGGGAAAGTTTTCCCCGAATGCATAAAAATTGGGGCGGTCACTCCATTTTTTGCTCACGGCCGACGCGCTTGGGTTGAATGCTTGTCTTTCAGCAGCCACCTCGCAGGAAGTCGGCCACAGGAGTGCTGCTGAACCCGCTGGCAAAAAGTGCCTTTTAGTGTGTGCGTCATCCGTTTGCGGAAGATGCAATTTGGGGAAGAGGGGCTCACAAGGAGAATGTGCTAATTGGCTTGGCATTTCACAAAAGGCAGATTTGACATGGCGCTCTTCCTCTTGCTGCGCTCGCTCGCCACAGGAAGAGGTGGGCGAGCTTTGAAGGCAAGCACACAAGTGGTTTGTTCCGTAGCGAGTTTTTAAAAAGCTATTGTTGCGGGGAGTTTTTTGTTTTTTTTCTTTTCTCTCCCCCCCCCCCCCCCCGGTATGGTTCGACTTACCTCCCGAGGCTTGCTTGCATCACACGGTCGACGGCGGTAGAGCTGTTTTCAAAGACATTCCCAAAAATTCCCTCTCTGGATTGAATGGGTGCTGTTGATCAAACTTGGTTTGCAGATTTTTTTTTTTTTTTGCGAGAAGATTAGAGCACTTGTTTGTCTTGAACATTATTTTGGCACCTGGTACAACTGAACTGTGTTGAATAAATGCTTTGTGCTGGATTAAAAAAAAAAAACAACAACAAAAAACAAAAAGAGAGAAGAAAAGTGGAAGAAGCGATATTATACACAACAAAGCCTTCCAGGGGCTAATCAAGCGCCTATGGTTTTGTTTGCTCGGCTGAAGCAGCTCGCCAATTACGAGCCGGGCGGATATCAAGATGCTGACGAGCGCCGGGGCGCACGACCGGCCAATGAAAAAAGCCGCGCCGCCGAGACGCCTCATCAGACTTGTCAACCCCCGTGTCATACCCCCTCCGGGAGTTATTCGGAGGTGCCGATGGACTTGATTTCCGACCGCCATGAGCTCAAAGTCAAGAGCTTCTCGAAGTTCAGTATTTGAAATATAAAACACGTTTTTTTTCCCCCCCCCCACAGATACACCCGTTGCCGATCAGAATCAATAAGTAGCCTTCGAGGGGCAGCTCGACCATTCCGTTAACGTTTTCTCACCTGCCCTTTGGCTCGTTTCTGCAGCGTCCGCGTGTTTACCTGACTAGCGATTATTTGTCCAATGTGCTTCCTGTACATCTGCTAACGGGAGGTATATTTGAGTTGGGGTTTTTTTTTTTTTCAATATCATCATGTACAGTCAAACCTCGGTTTTCGAACGTCTCTGTTCCCGACCAAATCGAAAAATTTCGAGTTTTTTGTGTCATTAATATTCTTCCACAAGATGGCAGCGAGTCCACTTCTTGCTTTGTACAGTGAAACTCCTCTACAACGAAAGCATGTTAGCAGCCAGAATTTTTCACAACAGGGGGTTTTTCACTCTAGCAAATTTGAAACAGGAAAGTGGGAATGGTGTGAATGCATAAAGATTTTTTCACACTAGGGGGTATTTTCACCCATGTAGATTTCGTTGTAGAGGAGTTTCACTGTAGTCCCCTTCACAACTCAAGATTTCACATTGAGTAAATACATTTATGGAGGAAAAAGAAAAGGGAGAAGGGTTCATCTTTCTTTAGAAAGCGCTGGATAAAAGTATTACTTTGGCGCCAACTTGGGAGTCAAAAATTATGTCGAGTTGCATTCATGAATTTCATTCATGTGACCGAAAATCAGTTCTCGAACAAACTGACCTCACTTGGATGCGCCACTTGACTCCTCTCGCCTTCCTTACACGAGGAAGTGACACTTCCTCGTGTAGCGTTCCATTACTGAGCAGACGTGTTCAATAAAGATTTTTTTTTTTTTTAAAAGAGCGCGGTTTCGGTTTTCGGACAAATCGGTTTTCGAACAGCCTTCTGGAACGGATTATGGTCTAAAACTGAGGTATGACTGTATTTTTCTTAAGGGCAGCAAAATGTTGTCACAGTTTCTTTTTGGGAGGGGGAAGATGGAGGTGGGGTGGGGGGGGGGGGGGGGTTGTACATTTGATATCCCCGTGTTATGACGTGTGTCCATAGTCCGAATGCGATATCGACTGTGAATAGCCCCCGGATCGTCTTAAATCAAAAGGTTTTGAATCTACTGTCATTTTTCCGTGTGGAGTTAAGACTTGGATTAATGCAGCGGCCTTACCTTCCCCTCTCGCGGCAGAGAGAGCAATTTGCCTAATTGTGTTACCGCCGTGGGTGGCTCTCGCCGCAATGACACCTCCCCCGCTGCGTGCACGACATCGGGGAGGCCTGGCCGGCGCGGTCCCCTGAGGGCTTGCGATGAAAGACGGTGGGGAAAAGAGCTAGCTAACACCTAGCACATGAGAGCAAAGTGACGATTTCTGGAGTCTTGTTGAGGGATCAGAAGCGAGCATCACGTTACGCTGATCGGCACAGCTGGCAAAAAAAGGACTCACATTCTGGACTTTAGGAGAAGGACTACAAGTACCGTCTCAACTGGTGTACTTCAGTATCAAGAAAATCAAGCATTGCAGCATTCTCGCGGCGTTCCCAAGAACGCCTCCCTTTTAAGCTAGCGGGTGATGATTTGGAGGATTTGGAGGGCTCCTAACTACGCTGCTCTTCTTCGCACTCAGCAAATTGGTCCATAATCCCGCTGAGCACGCGCGTCGGCTGCTTGTACATGCAGACGGGCATCTTTCCTCTGCTTTTAAGGGAATCTCCTCCAGATGAAATTCCCTAATGACCCTTGGAGGAAGTTATTATTAGAAGCCCGTGTGGGGGAATCGGCCAAATGGGCAGTTTCCCTGCTCGGGGCGGGGGGGGTCAAAAGCGTTGTCTTTGGAACGTGAGACGATCCAAAGCAGGGGTGGTCCACGGGCCCTTGAGCACAAGAGTTGGCCCGCCCCTGCTTTCAATTGAATCCGTCTGCCCAAGAGAGAATCCCCAGTGGCGCGTATCCTTTGATCATCCGTCCAAGAGCATGCCGTTGTCAAAGGAAGATTCTAAATTAATCTGAAAGGTCAAACGGCCCGCTAACGAGTAGCTTGCAGCGCTTCCATCCACGTCATCTTCCATCGCAAACCCCGACGGCACCTTTTCTCTCTCCAGTCGGGCAAATACGCACCGATCACTATAAGTGTCTTTTCGTAGGGTTGGCGCAGGCTCCGAATCACTGTGTTCTGCTTTGGGCGAGGGCGGCGGGGCGCTGGAACGCCCACCGCCGCAAACCTCGAAAAACCAAAACGGGCCTTCGGATGCTTCCGGGAGCTTTGAGGGGAAGATCTGTTGATTGCGCCCGATGAAGATGGGCCCCGAGTGAGGGTCTGCTGACCTCTTGCTCACATTGGGTAGAAACACAAAATACAAATATTTGATGATCGTACCTCAGGGATCTGTACTTAAGTATTTCATTTTTATTTTATATCTTGGCAGGATTATTGCAATGCCTTTTAATCTGGAGTCAGTCAGCCCACCCTGAAACATTGCTATGTATGGGTGTTAAATCAGTACTTATACTCATTTTGTCTTGTCTTACACCCGAATCTGTACTCCTACTCAACGCATTCAACCCCAAAGACCCCATAGTTTCCATGTCTTTTAAGAGTCCAGGCTTTCAATCCCAGGTATTTTTTTTTTAAAGGAGGGTCTGGAAATGGCTGACACGGGGATAAGTACAGTGTGAGAGCACTCTACTTTCCCACATCTGTTTGAAACAAATCTCTTGCTCGCTCGGATGAAAACAATAAGCCAAATGAGGTTCGCGGTGCAAAGATTCGGAATGAAAAGGTCTCTGTTGAGCAATGCAATTTATTTTTGACTATTACAGTCATAATAAGGAGGAAGAGATTTGCACTCAAGCAAATGGCCTGTGCCTAAAGCAAAACAAAGCAGTCAAGCAGACGTTGTGATTATACCGCATAGTGGAAGGCGTTTCTATAGGGTCGTCGTGTACATACGACAGATTTGGGCAACGCAATCATGCCCGAGAAAGCCTTGGCGCTTTCCTGCAAAGAGAGCCTTTTGTCACGTTCGACATTTACCGTCACGGCGAAATATTCAGGCGTGACTCGGCGGTAATTGTGGAGAGAGAATAATGACAGGGGACGCGCAACACTAGCACAAAAGCGTGTTGGCGATGACGGGTCCTCGTGCACGCCCCCCCCCCCTTCCCCCCGCCGCGCTCAGATCGAATTGGCAACAACGCCTCCGCTCGTTCTCTTGCAATCCGCCGTGAGGCGAACCGTCGAGCGTGTGCAAACCATTCGAACTTCAACACCTCGTGCCTTGAGTCGTCATCTCTCAGTGTGGATTGGTACAAGCGAGGGCCACGCAGGGACCATTTCCATCCATCTTGAAACCTTTGGAGATTGACACCTGCAGAGGTGACATTCAAGCTAAACAGCTCCCGGTGCTAATCATTCATTTAATCCGCCGTGCGTGATTGCGAGTGGCAAAGGTAATATTAGAAGAATGCGATTTCCATCTCTATTACCCGTAATATCCAAATTTCCAAGATTAGTGCAAGTTAACCGCTCCTTATGGAATAAACCTTCCATCTGGATGAAATAAAAGGGTGCTTTGCATCCATGAACACACACACACACACACACACACACACACACAGTAATTCATGGGATAACAACTTGACTATGTCCTCTGGGAGACCCGTCAATGTGACTTTGTAAACACACCGGACCATGTTTCTGACCCCGGAACATGCTAGAAATATTGAAAAGATCAAGTTACAGCTTACAGAAAAGTCAGATCCAAAAATGATCAGCTCATCAGCAACCTTTGCAGAAGCCTGATACCGATCCTGATCATTTGAAAAAGGAGTGTTGGCGGATGGAGACGTCTCAAACAGGCTTGATGGGGGGGCTCTACCTACCGGACAGACTTATCGAGAGTACATTTTTTTTGCATACTTTATGAACACGTTGAAATAGCAGCATTGGAGGCAATGGCCTTAGGTAAACAATAACAACAACAATTGAACAAAATTAGGAATCTTTGGTCTTTCTGAAGCTCACTGTGTTCCAAAATGTAGAGCCTGTAACATACGGCCGTTTTCGGCACAGTCCAAAAACATTGATGAACATGCGGACAAAAATGTTGGTATTCTTGTGAGAAAGAAGGACAAATGCACTGAACTCGCTTGAAACGCCCTACCGACAATGAAACATGGAGCAAGCACATTACGTTGCAACGTTGCTTGATCAGGCTTTGGTTGTCTTGAATCTGTCCGAGGTACAACTAAATTGCAAGGATATCAAGGCATTTTTAGAGCAAGATATGCGATCTCGATTCTGTTTTGGGGCTGCTTTGCTATGTCAGGTGTAGAATGTTTTGAACCGGTGGCTCCTCTGGAAAAAAATTAAATGGTTCCCTTTTTCTAGTGTGCACAATTAAATATCAGAATGCTTCATTTTGGTTATACTCTGGGGCCGCTTTGCTAAATCAGGCCTTGGGCGACTTGAATCTGTGCAGGGTACAAAGATATTTTCAAGACTATGGAGTCATTCAGGAGTGAAATATGCTCTCCTCCAAGAGGTTAGTGACCTTCAAGTTCCAGGGAATCACAGTCTCTCAGGACATGAAGTGGGAGGCCAACATGAACTTCATCCTGCCCAGGATGTACCTCCTGAGGCTGCTGGGCAAGCGCGACCTGCTATCGGAGGCCTGGTTCGGGGCTGCCACAAAAAAGGACAACATTCGACTGCAAGCGACAGGTCAGACTGCGGGGAAAAAAAATCATTGGCACTTCTCTAGCCACTCTCGAGGACTTGCACACTGCAAGAACCAAGACAAGGGCACGGGAGATCCCCCACACCCTGCCCACCACCTCTTCCAGCTACTAGCTTCAGCCCAGCTACTGAACCACGCACGCCAAAACCAGCTTCTTCCCTCTCGCCATGAACTCCCTCAACTGTGACTCAAATCTATAACGGCAGTTTGTATTTTTGTGTACCCCCATGGAACAGTATTACCGCACTGATCGTTAATGTAGCTCCAGCTCTCGAAACTTTGTGTTGTATCGCACCACCGATCACTTGATCTCTGCTGAATGACTCTTGTCTATGGTAGTTGCTTGTTATTGCAATACGAGTGTATCTGATACTACCGGAGACAAATTCCTGAATCCCAAATAAGGATCCATTGAAGGAGCTGAAAAATTAAGTTTGGAATAGCATTTTTTTTGGCTAATGCATTACAATTGTGTGTGGGGGTTTTTTTTTCATCATTTTCTTAGAAAAATGTTTGTCTATATGTGTGTCTTGCAAATAAACCACACGGTATGACGCAGTGGATGAGAGCACAACTACATGTTGTGTTTTAATGGGTGAAATAACAGTTATTGAGCACGCCATATGGCGACCTCGTTCGCCAAGCAACAAGAACACTGCCACTTTCTTGGACTTTGTCAAGACCTTGATAATATAGAATAGCATTTGGCAGGCGAGTTAATTATAAGCTGGCCCCTGACACTTTGCGTCAGAGGAGCCTCGCCATCTGAAGACGAGGCGAACAGGTTATAACTGTAATCCAAACTGCCACAGTCACTTTGAAATACAAGAGTTGGCCAAGCACGAGCGGTGCACGCGCAAACACACACGCTTGCTTTCACGCAATGCTGCAAACGCTACCGAAACAAAGCAGCGCAACTATGGTCCAATATTCAAAGCTGTGCTTTTTTTCAGACTGGGAAAAATAATTGGGATGCACGCACGTATCTACTGTACATCACACTGTACGTTTCCAGAATATCAATTTCAGATCTTACCGCACTGCTCAGACCTTTTTACATGAGCAGTGTGCTAATTGTTGACATGAAGCCATCTGTGGGAGCCCATATTCTCTCAAAATGTCGCGTTCTAGGTCTGCTGCTGAAGAAGTGAAAATGGCAATTCAAAGTACGGAAATGGGCATTCATCGTCCCTCCAACCGGACCAATGATGACGCTCTCCAATCTGAAATCTGTTTTATTTAGTTCTTTCAGTTGATGTCGAAATTAACCCTCATGCAGTATTTTTAAGCGGCTGCATGAAGGGTATTTCGTCCCAAAAATGTCCCTCTTCCAATGTGCAACAACTTTTTTCACTTTTAATTTTTTTTCACTTTCAACCCCTCAAAATGTTCAGTGGGAATTGGCCAAGACAATAGATATACATCCTATGCAAAATTTCAGCTTCGTGGAGTTATTTTTCACTGTTTTGTCTGTGGTGTCCATTTGTCCAACAGTCCAAAATCGTCCAAAGTGTCCGAAATGTCCAATTTTGGGATTATTACTGCATGGGGGTTAAAGTGACATTTTAATAGACACAATATTGTTGTTTTCATTGAAAAGCACATTTCAGGATCACTCGTATGAGGCCTGGCTCACTTCAGTGAATGGATGGTCATTCATTTTACGGCCCTATTTGAGTTAAGTTCTTTTAAAACACAAAGGGAGCAATTTTAACGGAAATTGTTCAAATCGGACTCAAATAGGACTCTCACGTGACTGTTTTTTGAATGGAAAGCTACTCAACTGAAAAGAAATTTAACTGAGGCAGTAGATTGCTCATCGGGACTGCATTACGATTTGAGTTTGGTCAACCCACCCCACCCCCCAAAAAAAAAAAACATTTGGATTGACCGACGGATGCTTTTCACTTGTCAACCATTTGGAATCCGGTTTGACTTTGCTGCGAATCTGTTTGTTAACAGCGCTTGGAAAAATCTGGCCTTGCCAAGGCTCGCTCTTGCAGATTTAATTCAAACAGCTGTTCATCCGCACGCAATATGCCTACAGCATTTTTTTATTTTTTTTTTCCCCGGCAAAAAGGGAGGAGATCTGCCCAAGAGGATCCGGAGACCCTCACGGGCAGATGGGTTCCAAGAGACGTGGACCAAAGTCAGGGACTAGTTTTGCCGGCGACTTTGCCAAGCGTTGCCAAGCGTTTCCAAAGGACCAAACTGTGATGCTTTTGCTCCAACCATGTTGGACGATGGGCGACCGTGTTCCACTGCGGGTGGCAGGGCAGTTGTGCGGCGCCCTCAGCGGTCCCGCCAGCAAGGCCGAAATCACACCGAGCAGATTGCTTGGCTGCTAAAGAGGCGCCGAGGCTCATGGTTCTCGCCGCCCCCCCCCCCCCCCCCCCCCCGGCCCGGTCGTGCCTCGCAGATGCTCAGGTGCGGGAAGCGGTTGGAAGCCCCCGCCGGTGGAAAGGACGCTTGGAAGGGAGAGTAACAAGCATGGCCCCCACGCTGCTCCCCAAGCTGTGGTGTCGATCTGCTCCCTCTCGCTTTTACTACGAACTTGACTTGCCTTCAAAATGGGTTTGACGGGACCACACGAAGGAGGATCGAACGTTTCTCGATTTTCTGTTATCTCTTCTATTGTTTTCTTCTCTTTTCTTTCTTACCACTATTTTTTATTTTTCTTCTTCGTGCCACCGCTATTTTTATTTTTCTTCTTCGTGACAGGGGTTCGCTTTGGCCTGTGGAGTCAAGTTCAGCATTCACCTCAATGATATCTGGCGCCATCTAGCGTTGTGAATGGGTAAAATGTCTAGACCCCGAATATAAGACGACCCCCACTTATTTCAATGCAAAAAAACACCATCTTATATTCGGGCCAATACGGCATTTCTCTGACTGACTGTTTCAGTTAAAATGTCCAGGAATCAGACGTAAAAGGAGTAGTGTCAGTTACGGAAGCTATTTCTTGGTGCATACACAAGGCGGCCGGCATTGTCAGGCGCCCCCGTCCATTTTGGTCGTGAAAATACGCTATATGTCGTAATAACGTTCATTAACATCCAAAATACAGTCCATACATACTGACTAGAGGGGAGGGAGCAAAATGATAATAGCTAATGATAGCTTAAAAAAATGTATTCAAGAAAAGAGTAACAACGTAATTGTATCAAGTCAGAGGCAGCAGGAACGACGAGAGAATGCACTTGATTAAATTGAAGGGCAAAAAAGTCTCGCCCATTTTCTCAGTATCTTTTTCCATTTTCATTCCTCTTGTTAAAACATTTCGCGCTTAAGTTTCGCGCATTTATCATCCTGGCGACGAATCACAACCTATTTCCACGCATCGGCTGATGGAGATTGCCGCAGAGTGCCTTCCGCCTGATGCAATTGCGAATTGAGCAGAAGAACACCGCCTTGAGTTCATCATCCAAATCGGCAGCGCGTCCTTCGCCGAAGAGTCTTTCGCAGCGGAGAAAGCGGGGAAAAAACGAAAGCGAGGGAGCCGTGCTAAATGGGAATTAATTCAGCGCGAGACTGGCAGAAGGACAAACAGAAGGAGCAGAAGATGGAAGGTGAAAGTGGCGCAAAGCACATGCGATGGCGACTCTTTCAAAACAGCTCATCCGGACTGGTCTGCTTGCAATATGATTCGCATTTGGAAAGAAATACCAAAGGCTGCGCGGAAACGATGGGAGGCCCGCGGTGCCGGCTGGTCCGCTGAAGTGTGTGAGCAGACCGGCCTTGGGAGACCACGTCTGAAATGTTCCCGTTGAACACGCCTCATCTCTGGAGTCGGACAATAGCAACTGGAAGGCTCTGGGCTCAGTGCTGTGCCATCTTGTTTCCTTCCCTCCTTCCTGCCTTCCAACCCATTGACTTTTGTCAAAGTCAATGCAATAAAACAAGGGTGTCAAAATCAAGGCCCGGGGGGCCAGATCTGGCCCGCCACATCATTTTATGTGGCCCGTGAAAGCAAAGTTCCATGACGCCTGCTAAAGTCTGAATCAAAATTTCAAATCGTCATATATAAGCCACAATAGCGGTCATTATTCTTGACTTCTGAATTTAAAACTAATTATCCATCAATTTGTTGTGCGCCGTGTATGTAATATGTGGAGGTGAATAAACATTTGTAGGGTTTCCAATAACGGCCCTCCATGGGAAACGCCAACTACAATGTGGCCCACGACAAAAATGAGTTTGACACCCCTGCAATAAAATAAGGAGGAACATTTTTACTTGAGTGTACAAGTACATTTATTGGCCGAAGATAAAGAATACATGCCTGTGGCTATTGAGCTATTGACTGCTGAAAGGTTTCAAATACAGCCACATTGATTGGCACCGAAGAGCTCCTGTTGGCATGAAGCTAGCGGACTCAAATGCTAAGCTTTGTGGTTGTTTGAGATACGCAAAGCGGAATCATATTTGTCTAATGTTCAGTTTAATAGTAAACTACTCCGCTCGGATTGAAAAAGTGGGGGGCACGCTACATACCTGCCCCAACACGGTTTTTGCACCACTGACCGATTGGCTTGGCAGGGGGAAGACCCAGAGTGAAAGAGTCACTTTCAAGCCACTGACGGCGGCGTTTGCTAACAGCGCTGGCTTCTGATAAGTGACACTGGTTGAGAAGGTGTTGGTTTGGGGGCATGTCATTTTGGTGCTCAGGTTGAGCACGAAAAAAGAAAGAATTTTACCGGAGTTGTTTTGCTCCCGTACTTTTTGCTTACCCAGCGTGCCGCTTTTCGGATAGGGGGGGGGGAAAAATGTACGGTCAGTGAAGGTCATGTGATGACTGGCCACTCTGCATCCATTTGGCCAGGTGAAGTATGCGAGCAGAGCAGCCAGAGAAAATAGTAATGGTGCTCTTCATATTCTCAATGGCATAATTGAGACGCTACCTGAAGGGTGCCATCTAGACCGACCTTTCGGCGGGTCAAGAGTGAGGCCAGAACGCACTGCTCCACGTACTTAAAGGTACGCGCGGCCTCCCTGTCCAATGACGAGGACAAAGTGGACAGATCATCGCAGCCGGGCAGATATTCACACCTGAGAACTCCCACGGACTTTGCATAGTTTCCTGTGCTGCTTTGGACTCGATCCAGACAACCAATTGCACGCTTCCTCTTTTGTCAAGCCTCTCACACCAACAGGGGTAACTTGCAAAAACCTTCAGCTGATGAGCTCAAAGAGAGGCTTTGGTCCAGGGCCAACTGGACCAAGGCCGACCTCACGCTGGCCGAGTCGGGTTAGAAAGAGTGCTTTGCTCGTTCTGACACGAGAAGGATCGCAACAAGTAAGATCTTTACAAGCCATCAAAATGTACATTTTTCCATTCAAAGTGTGGCTGTCTCTCAAGACCAATAAGGCCGAGAGTTATGCTCTCGTGAACTCCACAAGGTCTCCGGAAGAACGTAGCTTAAGAACGCAAGCCTCTTCACAAATTGGAACGGCTGCGTCACATGTGCCCCCCCCACCCCCCCGTCCCCCACTGACTCTAATGTCTTCCCCTGGTAGCTCCACAAAATGCATCTTGGGATATTTTCATAGCCAAGTCTTCGCAAGCATCTGACCGATGTGTCTATGGTGGAAGCTAGCTTGGAAAAACAGCATGCAGGTATTCCGTGCGCTCTTTGTTTGTGCGTATTTGCAGTTTGGTAGTATAGGCTACCCTAATATTGTAATAACAAGCAACAACGATAAACAAAGACATGACGTAAAAGTCTCGAAAGACTTTCCAAAATGTAAGGATACCATTGTGCAGTCGTAGCATCCAATGACAGTTGGCCGACAATGTGCGGAGTCATCCAGCAGAGATCAAGTGATCAGTGGTGCGATGCAAGGAATTCAAGGAGTTAGACTCTAACTACTTCTCACCATGAACTCTTAGAGAGTTCATGGCGAGAGGTCAAGAAGCTGTTTGATTGTCTGCTGGTTTTTGCATGGTTCGGTTGCGCATACCTGAAGGGAATAGTTGGAAGAGGTGGTGGGCAGGGTGTGGAGGGTCCAGTAAGATTTTCCGTGCTCTTGTCCTGGTTCTTGTGGTTTGCAAGTCCTCGAGAGTGGGTAGGGTGGCGCCAATGATTTTTTTCCGCAGTCCTAACTGTCCATTGCAATCGGATTTTGCACTTTTTTTTTTTTGTGGTGGCCCCAAACCAGACTGTGATCAAAGAGCAGAGGACTGATTTGATGACTGCAGACCATGCTTCCTCAAGAGCCTCAGGAAGTGCTGTACATCCTCTGTTGGCCTTTTTTGAATGACTGTTGAAAGTTATCGTACGATGCGGAATGATATGCAATGGCATGGTGGTCCTAAGGTTGCACGATGCAAAAAGGTGAGGAATACCCTGAAATTTGACGAGCTGGCAACCAGTTCAGAGTACTCCAGCTCTCCCATGAATCTCGTAAGGATCAAGCGATTCAGATCAGTGATGGCTGGATCCGAATAGGTTCAAGGTTGATGAGCTAAATTTGAGGTAAAAGCAAGTGCAATTGTGAGTAAACTGGAGCCTCCAATATTAGAAGATGGGTCCTCAAACGCGGCGTTTGCTAAACAGCAGCTGCCGTTTGGACCAGCTTTGCTGTCACTTGCAATTTGCTTTCATTGGTGAGGAACGGGCAAATGCGCACGGCCTTTCCGTGGCTGAATGAGGATGCGTTTTTGTTTGGCATTTTGAAGTCTCCCTTTACGGAGGCGCCATGCAAATGGGCCACTAATGAACTCAAAGTATTCTCTTTGTGGAGAACTGATTAACCAAGGGGCTGCTTTGCCGCCCATTTGCATTTTTCTCAAGTCCGAGTTCTCCAGTCACAAATTACAGTGCTATTCCAGGCCAATTACGTGGAACAAGTGTGCCATTAACCAGTTCTGAACATCACAGGCGTTTGCCGCCTTCATTTTCCGGAGAATGCTTCAGGGCCAAGGGCTTCTTCAGACACAAGAGGGCAGGGAGGACGCCGGATCAACGTTCAAAGGAGAAGCGGGAGAAAAGAGAGCTCTTTTGGCGCAATATAAGCAGGAAAGACTCGCAATTCACGGCCGTGCATGCGGGTTAATTCTCCAGTGCGCAGTTTATTTTTCTTCAGAGCATGAAGGACAGTCCTGGCTAATCACGTGTTTCCTGCCTGAAGAAAAGGCAGAGGCCCCTCCCACTACAGGTCAATGCTTGGAATTTAATGAGCCGATCACGTTCATGTATTTATTTGAATTGAATTGAATACAACTTTATTGTCAAATGTGTTGTACGTATGTGTAACATACAGCACAGATGATTTGGTGCATCTTTGGCGAATGAGGAAGAACTAGTAAAGGGAGAAGAAATGGAAGGTTCAGACTACAACTTTTATGTTGAAGGTCTGACTTTACAGCCGTTTCGGGGTTGAACCTAATCAACTCAAGTGTACGTATTTCTAGAGCACTCTAAAACAACCACCGCTGTATACCATGTGCCGTACATGGAGCAAAAATTATTCGTACAACAAACAATAAAACAAATAATTAACGACGACAGTGGAAATCACAAAAAAAAAAAAGTCCAGCTGAAACTCAAGTCTCATGCGGAGGCAAAAGCCAAAGGCTAAAAATGGGCTTGAAGATGGGCAGCGAGCGGGCCTATATAACATTCGGCGGGAGGTCATTGCAAAGAGAGGGACCAGTAACGGAAAAGGCTCAGTCTCCTCTGAGCCTCCCCTTAGTGTCATGATTCGGTTTGGGACCAACAGGTGGCACTGTAGGATTCCTCCCTGCAGCTACACACCTGTTGGTCGTTATGTGATTAGTACCAGTAGTATAAAAGGACTCCCGGCACGACCACTCAGTGTCGGGTCATTGTTGCTTTGCGCTACTGTCATGTTTGTTTGTTTGTCATGTTTAGATAATGTTTTTGGTATTGATAGTTTTGAGCTTCAGTCATGGTTTTTGTTTGATACTTTGGACTTTGTTTGTTTAAGATTTAGTTTTGTGTTTTATTAATAATACAATCTTTCAACTACACCCTGCTGCTCCCTCTTGCCTGCTTTTTGGGGTCCACCACCACCTCGCAACGTGACACTTAGTTCTCGGTACCTTTTAATCATGTCTGGTCCGCAGACCAGTTGTGGAGGAGCTCAGAGAGGGAAGGTGGGGCGAGGCCATTTCAAGATTGGTAAACAAATAAGGGGAATCTTCAAAACAACTCTAAAATGAGCGAAGTGAAGTGAATGCCAGAGTCGGGAGTGATGCGCCCCCGTCTTACGAGTACCAGACAAGAGGTGAGCAGCAGCATTTTGGACCAACTGGAGACGCTTCATGGAGGGATTGGCTGACTCTATATTTTGTTGGTTTACAAAACAAACAAGCAAAATAAATCACAAGTAGGTGAGGGTCTACTGTATTCAAAACACACTTTCATACGGTATACGTGCGCCCGCTGACTCTAGTCCGTGGGCCGAGGCATCGGAGTCTCCAGTCGTGCGAGAAGCAAGCAAAAAAAAAAAAACAACAACAAAAAAAAGCAGGAATGCTACATTATCATTCGACTCCCGACGGGAGGCGAAAAGAGTGTTACTTTTCACATCAAAAAGCAGCGCACAGCCACTTACAAGAGAAGCTCGGCAGGTGCTCGGCAACACAGCGACGTTCCTCACCCGCGCCCCGCTTTTTTTTTTTCTTCTCTCCTTTTGCGGAACAACAATAAAATAAAAAAGAAGCCGCAAAATCCAATCTCACAACAGAGACGACGACGCCTGTTGAGGTGACAAATGTTTCGGGGGGGGGGGGGCCGTCTCCAGCCAGCTTCCAACTGTTCTATTCATGAACTTTTCCCGCCCGGCTCGGCCGCCACCGTCGCCTTCCCTCGCTTTGTTGCCGTGGAGCAGAATCTCCGGGAGATGCATTTTTCTAGCAAAGTCTCCTGCCGCTGCTACACCTGATTTCACAACGATAGGGGAAAAAAAAAACGAGCCGGCGACGGCGAAGGCTCGAAAAGGCAAACAGAAACACTGTTCCTCCCCCCGTTTTTTTTTTTTTTTTCTTCCCCCACCCAGATAATGGAGCATGATTAGTAAACAGCGATCGGCAGCGGGGTGCACCAGTAACAGTGACTGGAAGCTGCGTCATTTCACGTCGCAGACCGCCTGGCATTTATTCACAAATAGAAGTCACGCCAAGCGATATCGCAGATATACGGCCGACGCGTGCGGCGGCGGGGGCAATAAAGTGACTTGAGCTTGTGGATTGTGTATTTTTGTGGCAGGACATTAGTCATGCGCTGATAAAAATCGGGGGCTCCGGGGCATTTATGCGAGCCGCCGACAATAAAGCCTACTTGTAAAAAGTTTAGAAGATCGAGCCAATGACTTTATTGATGTTAACACGTTATTTATTTGCCGTTAAATCAGGGAGACATCCATGCTAAATGCCACCGAGGCCGCCGGCAATAAACGGCGACACGGTAATCATTGACTGGGCACACATAGCCGTGTGAGGCACGGTCCTCCGAAGGGGGGCGGGGGGGGCCTGGTGGGGGGGTTAGGCGGGGGGGGGGGGCGATAAAGACGAATACGACAAGACAGAATCGCAACCAAACGGCCATCGGTTGCCATAAACGGCAATTATAGGACAGCGGTGCATGAGGCGAGTAATAAGCGCAGCCCAACATTTGAGGGCCGTGGAGTTCGTGAAGGCAAAATATGTGCTCGTCATACTGATTTGGGAGTCCGAGTCAGTGGGAAGACAACGATGGGCCTGTGTTTCCCGCCGAACTGACAAGTGCTACCCCCCCCCCCCTCGCCAGAGAAGAGTGCAATTCAATTCAATCCATTCACACCTTCTTCGTCTTCACGTGCCAGGGAGGAATTGGAAGTGATCACATCCTATCCTTCCAAAAAGAACAAATCTTGCAATACAGTCAAACCTCGGTTTTCGTCCATAGTCCGTTCCAGAAGGCTGTTCGAAAACCGAAATTGTTCGAAAACCGAAACCACACTCTTTTTAACCCTCATGCAGGTATTTTTAAGCGGCTGCATGAAGGGTATTACGTCCCAAAAATGTCCCTCTTCCAATGTGCAACAACTTTTTTCACTTTCAACCCCTCAAAATGTTCAGTGGGAATTGGCCAAGACATCGATATACATTCTATGCAAAATGTCAGCTTCGTGGAGTTATTTTTCACTGTTTTGTCTGTGGTGTCCATTTGTCCAACAGTCCAAAATCGTCCAAAGTGTCCGAAATGTCCAATTTTGGGACTATTACTGCATGGGGGTTAAAATAAAAATGTTTACTGAACACGGCGGCTCACAATGGAAAGCAACACGAGGAAGCGTCACTTCCTCGTCTACCCAAGGAAGCGTCACTTCCTCATGTAAGGAAGGCGAGAGGAGTCAAGTGGTGCATTCAAGTGCGCTCAGTTTGTTCGAGAACCGAAATTTGTTCGTCATCCGAGGCATAAAAAAACTCGAAATTTTTGGTTGAAAACCGAATTGGTCGAGAACCGAGACGTTGCATCACAGCGGGGTCGAAACGGCAAACGCAAGACGACGGCCATGAGTATCATGCTGCGGTCGCCTAAATAGTTTGCCATTGCCAGGACGGGCGAAGACCTCACGGTGTGGAGGTGGCGGGGTTTGATTTCCACTCCAGCCTTCCTTTCCTGTGTGATTTTTGCATGTTCTCCCCGTGCCTGCGTGGCTTTTCTCCGGGTACTCTGGTTTCATCCCACATTCCAACATGCGTGGCAGTTTCAAGGAACACTCGAAACTGTCCCGAGGTGTCATCGTGAGCACGAATGGCTGTTTGTCTACGTGCGCCCTGCGATTGGCTGGCGACCAGTTTAGGATGTAGCCTGCCTACTGCCCGAGGACTTCACCCCACCCCCCCCCGCGACTCTCGTGAGGATAAAGTGGCTCAGATCATGGATGGATGGATGTTTGGCATTGACAGGCTCCCTCTAGTGGTAGGTGAAAGAATAACTTTATTGGTTGCAGAAGCTTAAATGTGCTTTTTTTTGGTTTTCCCCTTCAATATTTTTCAAATACACTTCAGGTATATCTCATTGAACATGAAATCCACTTTTTTTTTTAGCCACAGTCTTCAGTTCTTGCTTGTTCTTTGAGTATTCGTCCTTGAGTTTTGTCTTCAGCAGACTCATGTCAGGTGATTCCCATAACATGCCACTTCTTTGCCTTGAATTTCTCTTACTCGCGAACGAATGTAACGTTGATCATTACGGTGGTGCGGTGCGGCGAGAGCCAATTTTTCGGGAGGTGTTGAACAGCTTTGATCGACACTGAAAGAGGCACAAGGAAGATTTTTTTTTAGGGGGCGATGCTATTCCGCACCATCCTGACACCAAGGCAACAGATTGTCTCAATTGTTTTGTTCCGTTCCACTTTGCACCTGCAGCTGTACAAAGGCAACTCGCAATCATCTCATTTTTTTTGCCATTTGCATACGACAGTAGGAAATTATTCGTCAGAGTGAATGTCATCTCATTTAGCGCCGCCATACTCCTGCATGCTGATATGATCTTCCACGACTGGTCGCCGCGCGGGTTCCGAGATATATTGTTTGGCGGCGGCTCCCTTTTTAAGATCTCTATCTGCAGAAGGCGCCTTGGTTTTTTTGGGGGGGGGGGGGGGTTTAATTGCTCCTCCCACGATTCCCTACCGTGTGCTGACACCGAGGGCATTGGACTATTGCGATATACTGTTGGCCTGCCGCCACGTGCCAATTGATGACGTGATCGCTCTGGCCACACGACGCATACCAAAGCAGTCTGATTTGTTGTATCAACCGTACTGCATTTCAGCCTTTGCGACCCCCCCCCCCCCCCGCCTCCACCTCCGCCCCTTGGAATGATGAAGTAGATGATTGCAAGGAAACGCTGTAAACAGGGTGCTGCAAGGAGCACTCGAGAAAGATGGTGAGTGCCAACAGAGCCAATGAAGCTCCAGAAAAGTCCAACGTAAGCATGCGGCGTGGTGCGCAACAGGCAATATTTGAGCCTCCAAGTGTTTGTTGAGGGCTTTCCGTGCCAAGGCGGCCCAACCTTTGCAACTATCTCCCTACCTGGTATCTGTGATGCTGCTTCCCTGGACAGTTTGAAAAACTCAAACATCATCTGTTCACCAAAGCAGACGTTGAGGAACATGAAAACAGAAGCGCACACGCACACACTCTGCAGCGGTGATTCCCAACCTCAACTTGCCATCTGATTCCATTCCATTCGTCTGATAAGTAGGGATTGGTACAGTGGAACTCCTCTACAACAACGAAATCATGTTTGCAGCAAGAGATTTTTCACAACAGGGGGTTTTTCACTCTAGCACATTTGATCTCTGATGTAAACACACGCACACAAACGTATGTGTAAAGGCAAACACAAACGTTTGGGCACCTTTATTTTTATTCCAATAGTGCATAAGTATGAGCATACACTTATTTGACACTTCATATAGTCAGTGCAGAAAGAAATAAAAGTTAACGAAATAAAGAAATTTACGCTCAGCTTTCACTTTCACTTACATCAATTTCTTGAATAATGTCTTTTATTTTGCTTCCTCCGTCTTTCATTTTGATGACTTTTACCCTCTCTTCCAGCGTCAGAGCTCTTCTTTTCTTAGCTACTTGACACCCAAAGGTCCGATTTGTAGTCATTTGAGCAATGCAACGTTCTTGCTGCGTCTGAAACTAATAATAACAAATACTTCCTGGATTACTGCGCCTGTGTAAACCAGTGTGGTGGTTGCTGTTGCCGTTTCTGAATGAAGCAGTAGAGGTCGCTATTGGATTAAACTTTGATGTAGTGAATCACGTCGTGAGGCAAGAGCAGAGAAAATGATTTTGTATAACGCAACAGGGTTTTTTTTTTTCGTTGTATGGGAGGCAGGAGAGTGGGAATGGTGTTCATGCATGAAGATTTTTTCACACTAGAGGGTATTTTCGCCCATGTAGGTTTCGTGGTAGAGGAGATTCACTGTAATTGCCGATAGCAGGTATCGGTATTAGGCCGATACCTGCCTTATTTTAAGGTGTCATGTGCTCATGGGGACAGAAGATACCAGACACTGATATTTAAAGCAAAAAAAGAAAAAAAAATGTTCAAAGAGGTTCAATGTGAGCACCATTGGTCACACGACACACATCAAGCAATGTTCCCTCGAAATTTCCATCCATCCGAGCATTCACATCAACTCTCTGCGCATTCCTTGGACCATGGTGAGCAACATCAGACTTGCACACGGTGGCCAAACCCATATCACACCCTGTCCTAAACCTGCAGTTATAACAAGCTACGTGATGTGGTATGTGATGAAAAAATTCTAATCACCTTTCTCTAAAAATAGAACACATCATTGAATAGAGATTTATGACAGGAATAAAATCGGCCCAAGTTCGTTACTGTACTTTTATTTTACCACACACGTCATTTTAAGCACAATTAATGAAGCTACTCTCTATAACTATGGTCGCACATTGTCCACTCAGAAATAATGGAAAACACGTCGTTTTATAAAACACACACACAAAAAAAATCCTAGTCAGCTGACCTTGCAAAAGCGCCAATCGGGGCTCGTCAATGATGTCCATATTTGGACTTCCTGATTGGAAGGAAGGAGCGTCGAAATGTCACGTTGTGCGCCGAGAGGGTGAAAGAAGTGCGCAATTGCTCAGGTGCGCAGCTTAGCGGGAACGTTGACATCAAGCCGATCAAATTCGTGCCAAACGCGTCCCAGCATTGCATTTTTCAATGGTTGCAACAGCTTCTGTTGCAGATTGTCAGAATACAAGTCTCTTGCTGGATGGTGTCATGAGACAAAGTGAGCGGCAGAAGATGGCTTTAAAGCCACAGAGGGCATTTTTTTCAAAATAGGAACCCAAAAGTGGAGCCGCGCAGTCGTTCGTGCGCTACAAGATGGGCATGAAAACGTTCGCCTTCCAAATGTCACTCGCTCGCAATTTGCATCCTGCGAGTGCAAAGAGCGTCAAACGGCTTTTTTTTTTCTTTGCCTATTGCCGCCTTTCCCATCCTGTGAAAATGTCAGCGGCTCTCAATGAGCCCGTTCGAAAACGACCGCTGCCCACCCCGCCCCCGCCAACAGCTGCATTGAAATACAATTGCCTATTAGGTACACGGATCATCTGCAAACGCAGCTGTCGGCGAGAGAAAAGGCAGCCGGTTGGTTGCCCAATCTGGGCGCAAACTGCTGCATCACCAGGATTTTACAGGCCGGATGGCAAAACAACCAAAAGGAGACGTAAAGCATTCCACCGTTTCACTGAAAAGCACTTTGGGGCACTTTTTAGCTCACTCCCTGGGCCTTTGAATGGCATTCCTGATAACTTGAATTCACCACGCCAGCACAAAAACGACGTTTGTCACTGACATCTTCGCAGATGCGGTCGGGCACTATAAGGTGAAAAATCCGAACCGGAAGGGATGTGTAAGCTTGAGGCCGCTCAGCCGCAGAGCCCTGCGAGGGAGGCAGCGCTTTGGATCGGGGCCCGGTAACAAAAGGTTAGCTGGCTATAAATAGACGATCGCATCAGGGAACGGGGACCGCTTCAACTGGCGCTTGCGTGCCCCACAAAACGCACATGTCAGCATCTTACCTTGCGACGCTGCCATCTTTGCTTTCACTGGACAGCTCCAGTGAGCAAAACCTGCTTTGTTCAGCGAAAAGGTCGGTGCTGATGGACAGTCTGCATGGATTGGATGGATGCATGGATTGAGGAGCC
Organism: Hippocampus abdominalis; assembly: GCA_018466805.1. Taxonomy (NCBI): domain Eukaryota; kingdom Metazoa; phylum Chordata; class Actinopteri; order Syngnathiformes; family Syngnathidae; genus Hippocampus; species Hippocampus abdominalis. Next base: position 32,558,975 of record CM031695.1, read on the forward strand.
GACGATGAGAAGAAAGGAGCGTCAGCGCAGAGCGACGATGCATATGTGGAACTGGGAGTCGCGGCTTGGAATTGAAGCGGATTTACATGGGACAGGAGAAGAGAGCCAATCTCTCTTTTTCGTTCATGGATGCTACAGCTTCTTGTTGCTACAGCTTAGCTTGTAGCAGACGTGTGCACATTGCCGCATGACGTCTTTGACCCACTGGTGAAAAGGACACTTTGATTCGCTCCTCTTTCATCTATTACGGCTTCAAACAACAAAGTGTATGCAGGAAAGTGGTTAAGATTGCACAATTGTCTGTGTTTCATGTGTTGTCTTGTATTATTTTGTCATTTTTTTTGGTCAACTTTTCTTTTGATGGCGGCGCGGACACCCGCAGCGGCTCCTCTTGTTTTATGTTGAGGGGGAAGAAATTTCATCTGTGCTGTATGTTACACATACGTACAGCACATTTGACAATAAAGTTGTATTCAATTCAATCATATTTTGCCGAGAGGTTTTCCAAAGCGCGGCCCGGTAGTCCAGTGGTTAGCAACAAGGTAAGAGGGTTCGGGCCTGCGTGGGTTTTCTCCGGGTGCTCCGGTTCCTCCCACATTGCATTGATTGTGCGAGGTATGAGTCCGTCTCTCGCGAAGCGGCAAGACGGCTATAGAATAGAGGATAAAGAAGGATGGCCAAAGCCTGAGAATGACTGAGTGTCCTTTCGCGGCAAGAATGATGAAGTGGCACAGACGGCGCAGTTTAGCCTGCCTCATACATAGCAAAGAATTCACGAGAAGCCTGGAAACGAAACGGTAGCCGTGGGTTCTGTGCGCGAGACCAATTTTAGAAAATATGCAAATATCGGGTGAAGGAAGTTCATGGGCCTCTGTAACACTGGATTTTAGATCACTGTGACTTGAGGCCTTCAAATGACCCCCTACTGTTGCCGCTCGGAAGAGTTTACCACATCGTTTTGCAAAAACTGCCACACAAGCAAGCAAAAAAAAAAAAACCCCACAAAAACATGCAATTCATCAGGAGAGCCTAGACTACACTGACTGTTCTGAGGCTCCGGTAGGGAACTCAAACTCCGTTTCATCTGCAGGGCATCAAGGCCTGTCGACATGTCAACTGTCAGAAAGATTTTTTTTCAAATGAATTCCGTGTGGCATCACAAAAAAAAAAACGAATAATGTCTCCTCTTTACTTTGGTAACTGTTCCAGCTCCACAACACCACTCGGCGCATTTCAAGTGATTCCGAGCCGCCGTGCTCAGTGGCATGAATATTCCACCTCAGTGTTCTCAGCCAGCCGTCTCCAGAGAGGCCGCTGCTCATCAGGCCTGATGTGCTCAAAAAGCTGTGGCTGATGCCAATCATGCTGCGACGTGCCCATGCCAGGCTTCAAGGTGATGGGGGGCCCCCCGTTCGCGACGATTCCCGTTTGATGGAACCTGAATTTGTGTCTCACGCTGAAGGAAATTCAAAATCATTACAGTGAAACTCCTCGACAATGAAATCATGTTTGCAGCAAGACATTTTTCACAACAGGGGGTTTTTCACTTTAGCAAATTTGATATTGGATGTAAAAACACACACACTCACACACACACACACACACGCACACACACACAAATGTATGTGTACTCTTTATTTTTATTCCAATAGTGCCCAAGTATGAGCATACACTTATTTGACACTTCATATAGTCAGCGTAGAAAGAAGAAAAGGGGAAGAAATTGCGAAATTTTACTTTCACTGACATCAATTTCTTGGATTACGTCTTTTATTTTGCTTGCTCCGTCTTTCATTTTGATCACTTTCACCCTTCTCTTCCAGCGTCAGAACTCTTCTTGTCTCTGCTGCTTGACATGCAAAGGTCCGTTTTGTAGCCAATTTAGCAATGCAACGTTCTTGCTGCGTCTGAAACGAACAATAACAAATACTTCCTGGACTACTGCGCATGTATGAACCAATGTGGTGGTTGCTGTTGCCGTTTCTGAACGAAGCAGTAGAGGTCGCTGTTGGATTCGACTTTGTTGTAGTGAATCTCGTCGCGAGGCAAGAGCAGGGAAAAATATTTTGTATAACGCAACAAAATGTTTTTTTTCGTTGTATGGGGGGGCCGGAAAGTGGGAATGGTGTTTTTTTCACAAGAGGGGGTATTTTCGCCCATGTGGGTTTCGTTGTAGAGGAGTTTCATTGTACAGAGTGTACTTGCATCACAAGCCGTCTTCCCCCCCCCCCCTTTTTTTTATTGTGAACAATAACAAGCCCGTGAAATTGTGGGTGATAACTGCCAGGTATCCAGAACTGGATGATGAGGGAGGAAGTGAGTGGGGCGGAATGGACAAGAGCTCCATGCTCGGGGGAAAAGAGATCAATGCATATTTTAATCGTAAGTGTGGCTAAAGCTGGCCGTTGGCGTCCGTGTCAGCCGCCGCAGGCGCGCCATCGACTACGCTGACTTCACTACCTTGATATTATTACGACATACGTCAAACTGTAAAAGCCCAGCGAGCCATTCAAATATCGTCAACACAGCATTTGGCCGGCATGTGTTGAAACCCTTTTCCGGTGCTGCCGAAGACCTTCGCTGCCGCAGGCTCCAGACCGCGGAGACGGTCAAAAACATGATTTCGGTGAAGGGAAAAACGGGGGTATTCACCCTGTCCCTGGATCTGCAATCCAGTTATTGGGTTGACGCACTTTGTATCTGGGTTGTTAAACCATCGACTCTCGTTAAAAAGTTTGACATGCGCAGTCGCTTGTCTTCAAAGCGACAGATAGGGCCAAGGTGGGGGCGCTCCATCCCGGCTGAATCTCTTGTAGCGACGCCACTCGAGTGAAAGCGCCACTCAGCAGTCGATAGTCCGCTGCTCTCTGTTGTGCGTGGGTCAGCGCGAACATGTACGCACGCACGCATCTTTTGGATCCAACCGATCAGCGCTGACGCAACGGACGTTACGCGTCAAAGAGCTTTGATCTAGGACACCAGCTAAGCTAGCCTAGCCGAGACAACAGCTAAGCTAGTTCAGACGACACGACGCTCGAGGTCGGACGGACACACTCTTTGGTAATCTGTGTTTTCTTTTTCGACTACAATAGTAGTCTCGTCCATGGCGTCTTCTTTTGTTCCACGGGGGTTTAGCTTAAGTGTTTGTAAAGAGACCAAATGTCTTTAGTCGAGTTGCGTCGCTACACTCTGGACAGGTAAACCAAGCACTTGAGCATTAGCGCGCCGCCTACCCAGTGGCACGTCGACCTCGAATGAAGTCAAGCTCGTCAGAGTCCACTGCTGGAATGGCTGCTCATCCATCCCAAGTTTGAGGTTCGGTCGGACCGTCGCTAACATTAGCTGCGAGCTTGCTAATGTAAGCTAACTCAGTGTGGTCATGTTGGCTCAGTCATCTGACAAACATCCAGACAACTGTTTGTAAGATGCCATCATTTCATCATCATCGTGAGTAGGCAGGGACGTTGACGGGATCCCCCCCCCCCCGAGCTCGTTGTCTTCATCACGTGCAAACGAATCCAACATGGGTCAGGTTGAAAAGCGCCTGTTGACGATGACCCGATTTTACGATTCAATGTTCGGCTTTCCGTCATTCTACGAGTTGACTGATTAGAGACGGGTGCTGAGCAATTTCACACCTGATGAGCATGTTTGATGTTGGCTTGCATTTTCGGCCTACAAATGGTGCAACGGACGCAGAACCCGAAGTGTTTTCGAGCTAAACGTTTCCAAAAGCAACAATGGAAGTTCAGGAGCAGACGGCGGTGGCTCTTGCAAACCTTCCTTTGTCCTTTGCCCGACAAGTAACAAGTATTTTAGATGCCAGGGTGGTCTGATGGCTCATCAAACTGCCCCCCCCCCCGCCCCTCCCCCGGGGCCCCCGGCACTTTTCGTCAGGTGACAGAGCACAAGGGGACGGGTCATTGGGCAGCACGGAGGAAGAGTGGGCAGCTCACCGAGGGGAGGACAGAACGCCATCAGCTCTCTCGACTGTGCTCTGATGCCATTAGGCACGGCTGGGCACGTCTCGCCGTGCCAAAACGCGCACGGGGGACCCCACTTTTCACCTGCACGAGTGTTTGCGAGCGCACAAGTGGGCGGCTGCAGCGGATACGCAGCTGGGGATGAGTGCTCTCCACTGGATTCTCCTCCCGGGTGTCGCATCAGTCCAAGATATTGCAGCAACCCAGTTTCTCCACACAAAAAAAATGGAAAGTGCTTGGGATAAAAGCCGCAATCGACGTTGCCCGTTATTGTTCTACGAAATAACGGTTTCAGCTTGAAGATTTCGATTGCGGTCCAACAGGCAGAGGGCGATGCCAGACGAAAGAAGGTGCTCAACTCGTCAAGAGGAGACGGCGAAAGGTCAGGATTGCGATGGAGGAAGTCAACTGCGGATCGGCTGGTAACAGGGATAGAAAAGCAAAGTATCCGTGTAGCACTCGGCCAAACGCATCATCAAGTGGCTCACAGGAAGTAGAGATAAGGAATTTGATGTCAGCTTCGGAACCACCGACTAAGAAACCCTTCAACGCAAAGAAAGTTGAAACAACTAGCCTCTGGTAGCTTACGGCCCACAGACAACAGGAAACCCCTTAAGTGCACGGGCTAACACTTAGCATTGATGTGGTGGTGGTGGTGGTGTGGTCCCCTTCCGACAACAGATGTCTGACCTCAAACGGTGCAGCGAGACACAGACAACAATATAACAATAATCACAGCCGTATATTATTTATCCTCTGCGAAGAATGGCTAATCATGACTGCCACACTGAGGAGCCGCTGGTTCTCCAGTCCAGCATCACTCTCGCTGTCTTTCTTTCACTATTTGGGGTCAGTTTGGTGTGTATTTCGGGTTTCGAGTCATAATCTAGGCAAACTCTAATGTTACTATAATTTGTGTTGCTATTTCAGGCATGTCTTGGCCCCTCAGGTAAATAACGAGGATTAGTTTGGTACAGGCGGCCCGGTAGTCCGGTGGTTAGCACGTCGGCTTCACAGTGCAGAGGTTTGATTCCAGCTCCGGCCTCCCTGTGTGGAGTTTGCATGTTCTCCCCGGGCCTGCGTGGGTTTTCTCCGGGTGCTCCGGTCTTCCTCCCACATTCCAAAAACGTGCATGGCAGGCTGATTGGACACTCGAAATTGTCCCTAGGTGTGAGTGTGAGCGTGGATGGTTGTTCGTCTCTGTGTGCCCTGCGATTGGCTGGCAACTGATTCAGGGTGTCCCCCGCCTACTGCCCGAAGACAGCTGGGATAGGCTCCAGCACCCCCCGCGACCCTAGTGAGGATCAAGCGGTTCGGAAATTGGATCGGATGGATAGTTTGGTACAGGAATGGCTGGCTGCTCACAATGGAATGTCAAATGAACACACTCACGCGAACTGAGACGTCGCAACGGATGCATTTTTTGGCAAAAGCTGCGAGTTCATTGAACCCGCCGCCTTCCCAAAGCGGCAAACTCGAAGACATTGCAAAGGTCACGCCGGTCACAAGTCATTTCAACAGCAAACACGGCGAGGCCTAAACCAACAAACCGACCGGCCCAATTGACGAACCGCCCAAGCCCAAGCCGTGAACCAACGAAGATCAAAAACGATTCAGCGTCAATTTCCCAGTCTGGGCTGGAAAAGCAAAATCGGTAAAAAAGGGGATCAGGCAAGCCGATATGGACGACAAAGTGGCATAGAAATTGCTTGGCAGCAGTAAAAGAAAGACAAATAAATCACTGATGACTCATGAATATTGTATGAACAGCTTGTGCATACGTCTCCCCTCCCGTAACCTCGCATTGCAAGAGGCGCCCTTTGTTCACGGCAAGGGTAGGAAGGAGAAATTAAGAGTGAATATTGCACAACGCTAAGAAGAAACCCTGAGAAACAAAGAAGAAAATCACGTCAAAGTTGGAGGTTAGCTCTGATTAAAATGTGCTCGGGTCCCAGTGGGACGCCTTTGCAATTATTTTGCAGGGGAGAAGCCATAAACGTGGAAAATGAAATACGGCCTAATGAAGAACACCGACGACAACAGGGGACGGGGGGGGGGGGGGAAACGGGAGACGATTTGTCTTCCGCAATTGTGCGATTAATCACAAAAAAAAAAAAAATGATTCCACGCACATTTGGAATTTTCTCTTGAGAAATCATTTTGGAAATAACTGATCATCTCGACACGAGAGGCGTTTGCCGCCAATGAGTTCAACAACGGTTTTGACAAGTTTTGCCTTGGGGGGGGGGTGGGGGTGGGGGTATCAGCACACTTTTCCCCAAACCAATCCACGACTCGGCATTATGCAATCTCCTCCAAATTACATCTGTTTGTGCCAAGAAACATTTACCTTGGAAGAAGTAGGGGAGGGGGGGGGGGGGGGTGCGGAGCAATAAATCTTATTTTTTCTTTCTCTCCTCGGCGCACAGATGTGCCTTCATTGCAGGTGCATCTGCCCGCGCCCTCCACCGACATGGATTGCCGAGGACGACTGAGCATAATTAGCCCGGCGAAAACCCATCTTGACTCCACGTCCGCCCACCTGATCAAAACCGATAAATAAATGGATGACCCCCGAGCTTGCATTCAAATGAGGGATGAAAGCATTCCGTCAAACATAAGGTCCGCCATAGCAACGGTTAAAAAAGTGATGAAGAAGGAAAAAGAGCTCATTTTGCAGCGCGGCCTCAAATCCCCGCTTCCTGTTTCCATCGATCAGAGTTGAAAGCGGCCTTGACTGCTGCATACAAATGACTTGGGGCGGGGTGGCGCCAAGCCATCGGAAACCGCTGCCGACTTTTGATTTGGAATCAATGGGCCAATTTCGACACTCCGAGCGACGAGGTTTGCAGCATTTCGCGCGGCGCCCTGTTTTCGCGCCACAAGGTAAGCCGCTCGCATGTTCGCATTTGGTTGCTAGGATACCGACAGGTCTTCTCCATGCTGCTTCCTGTCCAACTTTAGATTGAACATAGGAAAAAAAAAAGTCCAAATACAAGTCAAGTTATATTTATTTAGAGAGCACTTAAGAGTCACGATTTAACGTGGCAATGGGCTGCCCCCGTTGGTGTGACCGCCTTTGGCCAGCGGGGGGCAGTATAATTAAGGCACGCAGACATGAAGAAGACGAACAGCAACTTCGTGATAACGTACCTCGGGGGGCATAACGAATCCGTACGTTATAACGGTAGTGGGTTGAAACCATTTCCAATAAAATGGCCGCCCACTTCGATGTAACAGGACGAACGTTTAAAGATGTAAAACAAACTACGTGAAACTTGGAGATGTGAAGCTTACAGCGGTGAAAACGTAAGCGAGATGCATCGAAACGCGGTCGGACTGTCTATCGACTTCAACCCGATGCTCTGACCTTCGAAAACCACAATGACCACGACTAAGTGTTAGCATGGCAACGGCGTTGTGCATTGTTTGCTAACATTACGCTTTCCATTATTGTTTATTTCAACTTGTATTAATTGATGTTGACAGCGATTTTTTTTTTTTTAATTTTAATGAATGGTTCGCCAAACCACGGTTGTGTAGCGAGTTGAATTGACACTTTAGGGCGAAGTAACGTACCAAAAACAAAAAATGCCTGAATGACGGCCCATATCTCCAAGTATTTCAAGTTCTCGTGACATTTCCTGTGGTTTTTGAGTCTTCTTAAATGGCTTTGACCAAAGCATGTCGTCATCATCGTGCCCGATGAAGAACCGTGAGCAGGCTGCCATGATGGCGATTATTTTCGAACGATTACTCAATTTCACAGACGATTGTGGAGGTTGGCATTTTATGTGCAAGTAATAGGAGAGCGTTAGCGGTATTATAAGGTGTCACTTAAGTTCACCTGCTCAGCCATTTATGGACGTGTTGGGGATGGGGAGGGGTGAGGGCGTGGGGGGGGGGGGGCAAGGCAGTTGTCAGGAAGCAGGTGGGGGACAAAGCTTTTTTTTTTTTCCCTGAAAGCAGAAGGTCGGAAGATCGATGGGAGTAAAGTGAGTGTCCGCTTGTGACAAAGTGTCCTTGAGTGAGGAACCAAGCGACTGGGTGGGGCGGGGGGGGCGGGGGGGGGGCTAAGATGACTCCTGCATTACCTCAGCCAAGCATCACCGGTTATCTATTGACCTGCCGTGTAGTCAGTTTGTCGCATCAGCAAAAAAAGACCCAACCAATTTGCCCAAAAGTTTTCAGATACATTCGGGTATGCGGTGGTATACAAGTTGAATTTGTGGTGAGCATTTAATGGCCATAAACCTCGTCCCAATCCATGAGATAAGATCAGCGTGAGCAGCTGCTCCGTGCTTTTTGGTGACTGTTTTCATTTGGTATTGGCGTGTTGGACTGTTGATGCCGGCCTTCACTCATGCATGCAAGTCAACCTGTGGCTCGCAAAACAAAGCAAAAATAAGAACCACTTTGTTCGTTGTACAGTACAGTCAAACCTCCGTTTTCGTCCATAATCCGTTCCAGAAGGCTGTTCGAAAACCGAAATTGTTCGAAAACCAAAACCACGCTCTTTTTCAAATAAAAATCTTTATTGAACACGTCTGCTCACAATGGAAAGCAACACGAGGAAGTGACGTCACTTCCTCGTGTTGCTAAGGAAGGCCAGAGGAGTCAAATGGTGCATTCAAGTGCGCTCAGTTTGTTCGAGAACCGAAATTTGTTCATCATCCGAAGAAGTAAAAATTCGAAATTTTGGGTCGAAAACTGAATTGGTCGAGAACCGAGACGTTCAAAAACTGAGGTTTGACTGTACTTGGCTACTGGAGGCACGGCTCGGTTCGGACGGAGCACATGGTCGGAAAACACGCCTGGTCAGCGGAAGCGAATCTCACCAGTTCTGCAAGGCATGAAATCGTCTCTCACTTTGGAAAGGGAGTCCTCCCATACTAAGCTCAGCCCAGATTGTCAAAGTCGACGATTTTGACAGATCGTCCGCGACAAAATCACGGCCAACAGATTGAAAGATGATCGTCAACGGCTTCGGAGACGCGCACGACATGTTCTTACATCGAGAAATGTTCCTACTGTAATCTTCATCGTAGTTGCCGACCATTTTATTGGAAATGGTCACATCGATCTACCGTCACAACGTGCAGATTGATTCTGTCGCTCGATGTACATTGTAACCGCAGTACTTGCCAACTCTTGTCATCTCTTTTGTCGAGAACGACTTTGTAAATATGTTGTCCAAACACTCGGCATGACCAGCGGCCTTTTCGTCCGCCGACGCCTTCACTTTGCTTGCCGATCGGCCGTCGTTCCCATTTCCGTCAAACACAATCTTTAGCATCGTAAAGATACTGCGGAGCACGTCGACGAGGAAAAATCTCTCCTAACACACCTTTATCGCACACGATCATCTAGTTGGTCTTTTAGCGCAGTGCTTCTCAAAGTGTCGGACGTGTACCAGGCTCCCTCTAGTGGTACTCGCGAGTGGTCCGTTGCAAAGTTCGAAGCAGTGAATGCCTTGCGTGTCAAACGCCACCCTACAAACAAAAAAATGCTTTTTGAGATGGTAAAAAGTGAGAGAACCAATCGGACAGTCGGATCTTTGCCAGGGCGTGGGAAATGCTGTGATTTTAAGATTAGCGCAAGCTAATAGCCTTGATTTTGTGGTGAATATGTCAGCGAATGCGGTACCCGAGGCCCACAAGAGAGACAGAGCTCTAAAACATTCTTTTCCAATGACATATTAATATGTTACGGATCATTTGATCTTCCTAACATCCGTTTTCCTCTCCCACCCCCCCCCCCCCCCCCCCCCATCGGAGCCCCTGAGAGACTGAAGCGAGTCACGCAGGCAGGCGACTCATCTAATGCGCCATCCGGCGAATGCTGAAATATCAAAGTGTCGTCTCGAGAGGATGTCTGGGGGAGCGGGGAGATTGGAGCTTGCGGCCTATAAAAGTGTCTGTCCGTGGGGGATAGAACATTCAGGCGCCCCTCTCGCTCGCCTGATGCTGGAGGGTCTTGAAAGTGCCTCCCCCGGCCCCCCCCCCCCCGTTTTTTTTTTTTTTTTTTGCAGCTGGGCGCTAAAGAAGTGGTATTACTGAAGCTCATGAGGCTCGGCCACATGATTCAGTGGGCGATTGTGGGGGGGGGGGGGGGGGGCGCTGCTCGGGGAGTGGAACAAACTGTCGCGAGAGAAAATTGGGTAGAGCGACCATCAAGACGTGTGGGTTGTGTACGGGCACGCAAGTGTGGCGAGGGAGGTCGTTGAGGAGAATGGGAACAAGTTAGCTGGCAAAAAATAAAAAAATAATTTAAAAAATCACTGTGCGTGCTTGTGTGTGCCGTTTATGATGGCATTTGCCTGCGGTAACGCTTCTGTGACCTTTTCGGCTCGTTTAAAAAAAAAATAAAAATTATTTTTCATTTTAATTAGGACTACTCGCTAGGATGAAACCACTGGCAGATTTAGAGTCCCAGTGTGAAGCAAACCAAAAGGGGACTATGGAAGGTAGCGAATACCTTCCATGGTCCGCTACCTAAAAAAAAAAAAAAAACTCCGGGAAAAAAGTATTCGTGGCAGAGACTGGAAATGTGCATTAACAACACGCACGATGGTAAATGTGATAAGTACGGGGCTGGAATCCTGTTGGTACATTTGGTTCTTATAGGTCCGGTGATTGTGTCAACAGAAAAGTGAGTGAAGCATTTCAAAAAGTGTGAGGGAAATTAGCATGCCCAATGCACATTCAGTTTAACCCCCATGCAGTAATTATCCCAAAATTGGACATTTCGGACATTTCGGACACTTTGGACGATTTTGGACTGTTGGACAAATGGACACCACAGATAAAACTCCACGAAGCTGAAATCTTGCATAGGATGCATATCTATGTCTTGGCCAATTCCCACTGAACATTTTGAGGGGTTGAAAGTGAAAAAAAATAAAAAGTGAAAAAAGTTTTTGCACGTTGGAAGAGGGACATTTTTGGGACAATCCTCAAGGACGTACCCTTCATGCAGCCGCTTAAAAATACTGCATGAGGGTTAAATTCATTTCTCCTTTTATTATTTATAATTTTATCCGTGGTTTTATTGCTCTTGTTTTGATTGTCAAGTGTTCTTGAGTGTTTTGAAAGGCGCTTGTAAATGAAATGTATTTTTATTATTATGAATGTCTAAAGCAGGGGTGTCAAACTCATTTTTTGTCGCGGGCCACTTTGGAGTTACGGCTTCCATCGGAGGGCTGGTGCATAATCTCAATGTTATTTACTAGCCATGACAGTTTGACATTTCGGTCCGGATTTCAGCAAGAATCATGATAGTTAACACACATGATTTGCTCCTGTGGGCCCAATAAAATGACATGGGGGGGCCGGGATCTGGCCCCCGGGCCTTGACTTTGACGCCGGTGGTCTAAAATATCAGAAGGAAAGAACATTTAGCGTGGAATGCTATTGCTACGTTTGGCTCTGACGGCTTCGTGCGTCTGTCAACACAAAAGCAAGTGATGCTTAACGCCCATGCAGTAATAATCCCAAAATTGGACATTTCGGACACTTTGGACGATTTTGGACTGTTGGACAAATGGACACTACTGACAAAACAGTGAAAAATAACTCCAAGAAGCTGACATTTTGCATAGGATGTATATCGATGTCTTGGCCAATTCCCACTGAACATTTTGAGGGGTTGAAAGTGATAAAAAATTTAAAAGTGAAAAAAGTTGTTGCACATTGGAAGAGGGACATTTTTGGGACGTAATACCCTTCATGCAGCCGCTTAAAAATACTGCATGAGGGTTAAAAAGAGAGGGGGGAAAAAAACTAGTACTGATCTGAGAGAAATTTGCATTACCGATCGACACCATCATAAATATCACGCTAAGAAAAGAACATTTTGGCTAGAAATCCCGTTCCAGTCGCCCGCGATCGCTTTGAGCGTCAAAACAAAAGGGAACGACGCAGACCAAAGTACTCCATCGAGAACCGAAGGTAAATTTGCTTCCCCTTCCAATTCCACTACACGGAATACATCCAGAATAGCACTTTACAAACGAAATCAGCACTTATCGCCCAGTTGCCACTTACTCTACCGATTATCCAGTCCACGCTTCCTCATCACTAAATGTAATGAAATAACTCGCCCCGCACCATCCATATACTTTTCATGAGCACCCAGCGCTCCGCCATCATAATTAGCCTGAGTGTTATGCATTTTTCTGTGATTTTTGAGGGAACAAGCGACCCCGCCGTCGCTTATTTGCTTGCTCAAAGATGCCAAGCTCATGAATAATTGAGTGGAGCTAACGGATGCAGGAGAGAGAGAGAGGGAAGCGTGGCCTTTGGCATATTCGGTAGAGTACAGTGGCAACTCGATAAGTGCTGGGATTTCGCTGTAAATGTGCTATTCTTGTGATGTTTCTTATTGTGGAAATTGGATTGAATTGGGAATGCAAATTTACCTTCGGTTCTCGGTGGAGTACTTTGGTCTGCGTCGTTCTCGCTCAAAGCGATCACGGGCGACTGGAACGGGATTTCTAGGGCGTGATATTTATGATGGTGTCGATCGGTGCTGATCAGCTAGTTTTTGGCCCGTTTACCCTCATTCAGTATTTAGTGATGAAGGGTATTACGTCCCAAAAATGGTGCAACAACTGGATTAATTTCAGTATTCAACCCCTCAAAATGTGGAGTGGAATTGGGGAAGGGCGAGTATCGATATACCGATCCTATGCAAAATTTCAGGGTTTGTGGCGGCAGCCAGAGGTCACTTTTTGCGGGTGTTTTGTCAACAGGCCAAAATCGTCCAAAGTGTCCGAAATGTCCAATTTTGGGATAATTACTGCATGGCGGTTAAATATGTCTGTCAAGTGGACTGAGTCTTGCTCCTGCTACCCTTTTAACTCATTCAAACCCTTTGACGTCTAAAAGCGTCAATGAACGCATAGTCCCCGCCTTCCCCATGACGTCTAAAGGCGTCAATCACGTTTTTTCATGGGGGAGGGTGCCAGAGAGTCCGATGCAACGTCTCACTAAAGGAGCAGGTTTGACTGCAATGTTAAATCGTAAAAAAAAAAAAAAATTGGCCAGCAGGGGGTAGTGGTGCAAAAATCACCATTGTTCAATGTGCACGTTTCGTTCATAGAGTTTTGTTCTGTGCAAATAAATTATTTTGCTATAAAAACATTTTTTGTAATGTTGTTTTGTAGGAGGAACACATTATTGAGGTATTTGAGCTGTCACAAAAGCAAAAAATAGGGTCAAATTGAACAAAAAAGCAAAAAGCTCATTTTCTCTGGATTTCTGAAGAAAATCGGCCTTTTCCATAAAACTTTGCAATTTTCTCATGCTGATTGCCAACGAACGGCGAAAGATAGAAACAAACTTTGTTTTTCTTCTGAAAGAAGAGTCTCACTTTCTTCTGACTTATATAGCCGTAGAGCAGAAAATTCTGTGGGCCTTGCAAATCAGTCAAAATTCAGTCAAATGTGAGGGATTGATGGGGTTGCTCCAGTGAAAAAGGGTTAAAAAAAAATACGCTAGCTAAATTTTTTTTTTTAAAGCGAGCGTATGTTTTACCATGCCTGCGTCTAATCATACAAAGCGTCTTGTGTGCGTGTTAAATACAGAAATGGCCCCCGTAACTGACACTGTGTCTTTTAATACGGTGCACCGTATGGGCGTGAAAATACAGTGTATACACACACACACACACACACACACACACACACACACATACATTGAGACATAGCTTCTGTTATCGGCGCCCCATTAACTGCACTTTTTCCTGCTATTCTGGGGCTTATCTGTACCGGACGTGCAGCACTTAAGATTCGCCAAGGGGAAGGTTACACTGAGAGACTCTGTGAAATTTGCCTGCACATTAAGGCGAGTGCTGACAGCACTTTCTCCCGAGAGTCACGAAAGTAACACCGTTCCAACAGCGGGGGGGGGGGGAGGCAGCAATCCGGGAGCAGAAGTTTGGTGGTTTCATCTCTTTGCGAGCGATGACTTCAGCAAGGATGAGGCTGCCTCTGTTTTTTTTTTTTTGGGGGGGCGGGGGGGGCTTTTTTTTTCTTCCCTGCCACGAGGACATGGAATTCATGCATTGTGACAACCTGAAAAAAAAGCAGTCAGATAATGAGACCTGAGTGCTGTCAGGCAAAATAGAAAAATCACCTCCAGCAAAGGGGGTGCCCAAAGTCCAGTCCTCAAGATTCCCTATCCGGCATGTTGGACATGTTTCCTGGTTCCAAGGAACAGGCTTGTTGTCAGGCTTCTGTAAAACGTGCCGATGAGCTCTTCATTTGAATCAGATGTCTTGGAGGAAGAACCATGTACAACAGGCTAGACTAGAGAGGGGGGGCTTTGGAGGACCGGGCTTGGGCACCCCTGACCTCCAGTCACAGGAAACGGCAACGGAAACGGTCTGCCAGCAAATTCTAGCAGCACGTTTTGTGTGCGGCATTCTGTGCGGCAACACGAACTGATTTGCTGATTGCGCTCTCGAGTGCCTGCCCGCCCACCAAGGGTTAAATGAAACAACAAAGTCAACCGTTGGATGATCTTGCTTGTTTATGAATGCCAGTCTGTGAGCCGGCATGAATGTCAACCCCCCCCCCCAACCCTGGAAAATGGATAGATGAATTATAAGGTGTTTTTTTGGTCAGCATTTATTTCAGGCAATGGCATTTTGCAACAGTACATCAAGAGGGACCATTGCGAACAAAAACCTTGACTTCTGTCTGACAGACGATCTGCCAAAGTGTCCAATCAACGCAGCGACTGGCAAGGACGCAAACTCGCACGATTATCAGGCGTGTTGGTTTGCGGTCCAGAAGCTTCAGATTGCTCAGAAAGGACGCGGCGGTGGCCCCGCTTGTTAGTCACCTAGCCGGAATCGGCGCTCTTCTGCCACAAACTTGAGATCAGCTGCGATGTTTTGCTTACATCCGCAGCTAATTGGTTCTCGCGCCTGGAGTGACCGACCGGAAAAATTGGCCTCGTCAGCGGCTTTGGGGCCGCGGCTCCGCCCCCCCCCCCCCCCGGGACTTTTATTGTGTCGGAAGTAGGGGCGGCATCCTGCCCAAAAGCTGGTCCGAGGCAGCTTCTTAACCTTTTCCTCCGAGGAACAGACTGCTGCTGAATGTACAAAAAGTGGTCTGACATTAAGGAAAAAAGCTGGCAACGGGCAACCCGTTCAAGATGGACTTTTTAATGCTTTTCGACAAAGAATTGCACCTACTCACGCGTGGAGAAATCAAATCAATCTTTTGCACCTTCATATATGGCGGGGTTCCTCTGGAGGCGGGCTCCAATCGTGTGACGTGTGATCTGAAAAATAAAATTGTTCACAACCAGGTTTTTTTTTTAATGACGACCAATCATGAATTACGGACAGCGCTATCGTGTTGCATGATTGGCAGACATATGGTTTTGAAGCTGATGCCTGTTAAGGGTAGAAAGGTCTCGATTGGGTGCGTTATGTCATAAGTGGCCGCCAGGGCTATTTTTCCATCCATCCATCCATTTTCCGAACCGCTTGATCCTCACTAGGGTCGCAGGGGGGTGCTGGAGCCTATCCCAGCTGTCTCCGGGCAGTAGGCGGGGGACACCCTGAATCGGTTGCCAGCCGATCGCAGGGCACACAGAGACAAACAACCATCCACGCTCACACCCACACCCAGGGACAATTTAGAGTGTCCAATCAGCCTGCCGTGCATGTTCTTTGGAATGTGGGAGGAAAACCGGAGCACCCGGAAAAAACCCACGCAGGCCCGGGGAGAACATGCAAACTCCACACAGGGAAGCCGGAGCTGGAATCGAACCCGGTACCTCAGCACTGTGAAGCCGACGTGCTAACCACTGGGCTACCGGGCCGCCCGGGCTATTTTTCCATGACTCAAAATAAAATCTCAGTCAAATTGTTTATTTTACCTCTGCAGCATGTCTGCGACATTCTAAAGAGTGAAATCCGGCGATTGGTTGCAAAGGCTAGAAAATCACGACCCTTGAAATAAGTCAGCGTTTGACCATGCAGTCGGAGCACCCAGATGCTTTGACATCCCGAACTGGAACCCCGTGTGGGCAGCCGCAGCTGAAAACGACTTTGACACCCTTGCCTTCCAAGCTCATCTGTACAATCGAAAGTTTCTTCCAGGTCACTCGTATTTCGTTCCACGGTAGCAAGGCAAATAGTTGCATCGCACAACACACACGGACGCACGCGGCGCTTTGGATCCGCCGCTCAGGCGGGAGCCCGCTCGGCGGAAACACTTACAACTAGTATGGCATCATTAGCGCGCTAGCTTGCAGGAGGCTACGGGAAAAGGCGTACCTCACACGGCTCCGGTAGCTCGGTGTCTTGTGAAAAGCCCGGGGGGTTCATTATCCAGACACGGATCTCAGTAGCCAAGCACATTGTGAACCAGAGGAACGTTAGCATGCTGATGATTCAGCTGCCCGGATCCTTCACTCCAAAGGGATTTTCTTGCCTCGCCGTCCTGGGGCTTGTTTCACCGACATCCTCCGGGCGCCGTGTCATTAGCTTGAAGGGAGGCATAACACGCGGCTTTAAGCCTCACGCTTTGTTTGATTTTACTACCCCGCGAGCTTGTTCGTGGGCATTTTGGGCTCACAAAGCAGGACTGGAGTGCAGGGAAGCCACTCAACGCCTTTTTTTAGGAAATTAGGGCGATGACATGGCATCCGTCTTGAAAGGGATGCAATTGAGGAAGAAATCCAAACTAAAAGTCTTTTTTTTGCCACTGGAGGGCACCCATCAACGTAGCTCATTACGTAGGTCGGCTTTCCTCGATCTTTATGGAGCTGGATTTTTTTAAAAAAACGGCTGCCCTTACCAGCCATTGATACTGAGGGCAAAATCTGACATTGTGTACCGCCCCCGAACTTGCCATCACTTGAAGGCAACCCGAATTGTTGTAGGAGGGGACAGTGGAACGCAAGTTCATCCGATGAGAAGATTCATGAGGTCTTTGCGTCACTACGGCTATGATCCGTGCTAGCGAGAGGACTCTTAGGTCAGAGTCAGCACTGACCGACAAAGCACCCGGACCTTCCACAACAGACGCAAAGGCCTCGCGCAACGAATCGGCCCACTTTCATTTCAAACCATCCTTGAATCATTTCTTATCGAAAACCAAAATCGAATCGTTTCTCGTGGAGAGATCCACGCCCAGATCAATCAGTCTGATTTCAACTTAGCCCTCAATTGTTGGCAAAAATAGTGTCATGATTCTGTTTGTGACCAACAGGTGGCACCGTAGGGATCTCCCTGCAGCTGCACACCTGCTGGTCGTTATGCAATTCATGTATTGCGTTAAAAGGGACTGCCGGCACGACCGCTCTGTGTCGGGTCATTGTTTGTTTCTTTGCTGCTGTCATGTTTGTTTGTTCTGTCATGTTTAGATCATGTTTCTGTTACCATTAGTTTTGAGCTTCTGCCATGGTTTTTGTTTGATACTTTGGACTTTGCTTGTTTTAGATTTAGTTTTCTCTATGTTTTAATACAGTTTGTCCAGTACACCCTGCCCCCCCCCTCTTGCCTGCTTTTTGGGGTGACCAACACCTCGCATCGTGACAAATGGATCATCGAATGCATGAATGGACACGATCTTACACAAGTAAGTGCAGGCGTCAGGTCGTCTTAACCCTTTCATCCACCCTGGAACCTGATAACATGGTCAGCTGTTAACTGTTGGAGTGCATCTTTTCATGGGAGACCAGTGAAGACATTTTTTTCAAGGTAACGTAGCCCGTGGACGGCTTATAACATTTGCTGCCACATTAACCCCCGTGCAGTAATTATCCCAAAATTGGACATTTTGGACACTTTGGACGATTTTGGACTGTTGGACAAATGGACACACAGACAAAACAGTGACAAATAACTCCAGGAAGCTGAAATTTTGCATAGGATGTATATCTATGTCTTGGCCAATTCCCACTGAACATTTTGAGGGGTTGAAAGTGAAAAAAAATTGTGGTGCACATTGGAAGAGGGACATTTTTGGGACGTAATACCCTTCATGCAGCCGCTTAAAAATACTGCATGAGGGTTAAAAAAAAACCTCGACAAACAGCCATAAATGTCTAAAATGCAACAAAAGTGAGTACAACCCTAACTGAAAAGTGAACGCGTTCTGTCTTTCCTTTATTTCCGGAAATGGGAGGGTCACTCTTATATGATGACGAGTTTGACACTGCTACGCAGCTGTGGGCAAAGCCACTGAAGCGGTCCATGGTGCTGACCGGTGTGTTGTTTGCGGATGACTGTGAGAGTACCAGGGTGTGAAGCGTCACCACTTTTGTTGTTGTTGTTTATTTTTTTTCAAAAATCTTTCACAAGATCAAATAGAGAGTATTTGTCGGCTGGCTGGGAGGTCCATCTGGAGCCTTGGGACACTCTTGTCATTGAAGGGCGCGCAGCGTGGACATGCACACAAGGAGAGGCGCGACAGATGCTCAGGGAAAAAAAAAAATACAAGTTAAAATGCACTTAAAAAAAACACACAAAAAACACGGAGGTAGACGGGACGGGAGCTGAAGCTGGCAGCAAAGGGCGACGTCTCCTTGACACACGCCCTCTCCTCTTTTTACCACCTTCTCCACAACAAAGCGAAAGCATGAGTGGTTTTTGGGGGTACTGAATACAAGTGAAAATACTCTACAACGAAATGGGCAAAAATACCCCCTAGTGTGAAAAAATCTTCATGCATTCACACCATTCCCACTTTCCTGCCCCCCATACAACAAAAAAAACCCTAAAGAGAAAGCACGAGTGGTTTTTGGGGCTACTGAGTACAAGTGAAATTCCTCTACAACGAAATGGGCGAAAATACCCCCTAGTGTGAAAAAATCTTCATGCATTCACACCATTCCCACTTTCCTGCCCCCCATACAACGAAAAAAAACCTCTTGCGTTATACGAAATCTTTTTCTCTGCTCTTGCCTCGCGACGAGATTCACTACAATGAAGTCTAATCCAACTGCTTCATTCGGAAACGGCAACAGCAACCACCACACTGGGTTACACATGCGCAGTAGTCCAGGAAGTATGTGTGTGTGTGTGTGTGTGTGTGTGTGTGTGTGTGTGTTTACATCTGAGCTCAAATTTGCTATAGTGAAAAACCCCCTCTTGTGAAAAATTTCCTGCTGCAAACTTTCGTTGTAGAGGAGTTTCACTGTATTTCAATTCAAATGACTTTTTGACTCTTCGTCCCCCTTCATTTGAAGACCGATTTGGTGCTTCAACTCAAGTACAGCACATGAGTACTTTGGCAGTACCTTTGCGTCAAAGCAAAGGCAAGCCGATGCGAAAGCGTAGCAGCAGTGCGGCCGCGTTTCCCGCCACCTCAGCGCCTTGACATTGTGCGGCTGTTGCCGAAGGGGGCCCCGGCCGTGGCCCCGGATGAGACGCAGCGCCGAGTCCACTCAGCATTCCGCAGAGCCACCACACTACACCCCTCCCACTCCTTGCTGCCGGTAAATTAGTCGCAGCAATGTGCTACCCCGCTTGTCGCCCCCCCACCCCCCCGCCCCCCCTCCCCCAGCACCACCCACCCCCGTGTGCTGTGGCTCATGCCCTTGAGGAAGGCAAGCGTGCACCGGCATGTGTGTGTGTGTGTGTGTGAATTGAATGTTGGTGTGGAGTGTTAAAAGCATTCCAAATCTGCAGAAACAAATTAGCCCTAATCACATTTAATCTCTCCCTCAATGCAGAATCTGACTGGAGTGCCGCATTTTGAATCAAATCATTTCAATTAGGGGCTGGGATGTTATTTCCGAAGACGACTGCGACTGACATTCGTGAACCCCAACTGACACGTGACGAACGAAGATGTGGGAGCAGTTTTTTGGGGGTGCCGCCCGGCTCAGTTCCTCATTCTTGGAGTTCAACGACGTCAGGCGCGGACGTTGACTTCCGGCACCCTTTCAAGATTCGTCCAGAGTGCCCGGCTTGAATGTCAGATCTACCGAGGCTTTGAACTAACGAGCCCCCCCGCCGCCTGTCGAAAGCGCACCGGAGGTGTGACTTTGCTCGCCGGTGGAATCCGCGACAGAGGGCTCGTTTGTGGCGGCTCATCATCATCCCCCCCCCCCCGCCCCCGGTAGCGAACCGCAGGTGATGTCTTTGAATTAAACTTGAAACGTACAGTAGGTGGGCAATCCCTGACCAATGGGCCCATATTTGTATGCGCCGCGACGTGGCTGCCGTGCGCTTCCAGTCACAGAACGACACCGACAAGTCACTACTTTCCCCAAGGTGAAAATGGATCCGCAGATGAAAATTTCCAACGACGGCACGGACGGCACAAAAGCGCTACTGTCGACGTACGCGAGTCAAACGACTCCCCTCGTGGCGCCGCGCGCACCTGAATGCACATCTCGCCTTTACAAGCGTCCCTCGCAACGACTGGAAATGCAACCTCCTCGCCAAAAAAAAGCGGCGAGTACCTCGGCGTTGTACTATTGATGTGCGGTTTGGGTCGATGGCTCGGGCCTGCCCGAGCCGCCGCTTCGATCAGACACAAAAGCGCATGTTGCACGCTTTTGTTCTATTGAGCTGTGGCACATCGATACCTTCTTTTTCATGCGACACAAGTATGTCGGAGTAATCAAAGGCACATATAATCGGGAACAACTGGACCAGCGGGACGTTAGGCTCTGTTTGCAAGAGGCTCCCGGTGGCCACAACAGCCCAAAAACGGAGAGCGGAAACGGGATTTGGAATCCACCGAATCGTTGGCTACATTTTCCGATGAGGTTTTGTGGCATTGATTCTCCAATCCAACGTGGACGCCAGACAGCTTTGGAGAAACCGCTGTGCCACCGGCCTCAGCACAGATTCTCTCACTTCAGAAGCTTTCTGTTCACAACTCTCTTGCGGCAAAACACACACCAAAAAAGTCAGGAACAGAAATGCCAAAGTGGAGATGGGAGAGATGTTTGAAAATCGACATATCTGGAGTAGGCGGCCCGGTAGCCCAATGGTTAGCACGTCGACTTCACAGTGCAGAGGTACACCGGTTCAATTCCCGCTCCGGCCTCCCTGTGCGGAGTTTGCATGTTGTCCCCAGGCCTGCGTGGGTTTTCTCCCACATTCCAAAAACATGCATGGCAGGCTGATTGAACACTCTAAACTGTCCCAAGGTGTGACTGTGAGCGCGGCTGGTTGTTCGTCTCTGTCTGCCCTGTGATTGGCTGGCAACCAATTCAGGGTGTCCCCCGCCTACTGCCCGAAGACGGCTCCAGCACCCCCCGCAACTCTAGTGAGGATCAAGCAGTTCGGAAGATGAATGAATGACATATCGAGAGTGCGCATCTCCCAAAACAAGACAATTTGAGCCGGTTTTTGATCGGTTTGGAAAGGATTCGATTCGAGTCAGTGAGATAACGACTTGATTCGATTTGGTACGGCTCAAATGGAGAGCTGGTGATGTCATGACTTTTTGTTGTCATTCGACACACATTTGGATGAAGTGGTCAGTACCTGCCAAGATATCTGTCTCCAACAAAAAACGAGTCGATATGTATCACAGGGAAACGATTTGGTTGGATTCGATACGCTCGCATCTTTTGAATCAAGAAAACCTTTTCCCGATTCAAAGAGTTTTTCGTGACATCATGACTCATACATCTGCCTCTCTTGCCACTCATGGACCGCCTACAAGTGTTTCCTGATTCGTTCGGTCAGGGTCAGGTGCGTTCATCTTGTTGTACTCCAGGGCAGGTTTGTCATCCACACGGCGACCGCCGTGGCAAAATCTTGAGAGAAATTCGACAATCTGACCAAATCATCACTGCGCGTACCCCCGTTTGAATCACCAATCCACGTGAGTCGCAAAGTCAAAGGTTCAGTGGAAGAAAACCAACAGCCCAACTTTGGACGCAACAGATATCTGTCAGCCCAATACTTCCCTTAAGAATCATTGTTGACATGAGAGAAATGTGCTCTCAAAGAGAGATTTAAAAAATGAAAGCCTGCAGTGGAGGCAAAACCACTTTGACAGACATTTGCAGGCTTTGTCGAGCAACGGTAACAATGGGCAACGGAACTGCTGCTTCGGCAGGCGTAACAACAGATGCCGCAGCCAGCGCCGTGCCATTTATTTTATTTTTAATCATGCAAAGCCCCCCCCGAACCTCCCCCCCCCACTCCCGAGTCTAACGACCAAAACAAAATGTGACAACGGTAATGATAAGCGCTCATGATTAAGAAGGCAAAGCGCAAGCTAAAGGCTTTTTGCAGTGACACAGACCGCATTTACGCGCCATATGGTTGCCTGTTGAACTCCATAAGTCAACACAAAAGATGGCGGCTGGAGGGTGGGGGGGACGCGGGGGGGGGGGGGGGGGGGGCTGCCGAAATAAGACTTACAATTAACCTCATCTGAAGCAAAGCTTACTTTTGGAGTCGAGCGCGAATCGGACAAGCGTCACGTCGCGCTCAAAGCTTGAAGCAATCAGTGAGTAATTAGCAGCCTGACAATTTGCAAAACGTCCAACGCTAAAATAGTACGTCGGAAATTAGAGGCGATGATCATCAAAGTGGAAAATGTGCCAAAGAGTCGAAAGAGCGAGGCAGATGGCTGGGCTTCATCATTGGCCTGTTCGGCAACGCAGCCCCCCCTTCCCATATGACCAATTATCAGGGTTTCACCTTGGGCTGGTGTGTGGGTGTGTGGGTGTGTGCGTGTTTGTTGGCGGAGCACAATTCTCTTCGGCGATGACAAGTTTTGGAGTTTTGGTTTTGAGGCTGGGCTTGACTGATTCTCTCAATTTGAGCAGCACCCCCCCCCCCCCCCCACGGTTTGACCGCGCCGTTTTGGCGCCATTTGCTCGTTTCAGATCAGTGGCACTTCCGTGATTGCTTTCAGCAAGATGCGGTGCGCTTTGAGGGCTGGCTCACTTGCTGCTCGGAATACGGCAGGGCAGTCGCACTCTAATTTTGTGGTTGTGAAAATATAACTTTTTCTGTCCAAAGGTTTACTCTTCAGCCGATCAGAGCCTTTGTGACTGGCTCATGACTTGGACTCAATTTGGACTTGAAACTGCCTGCCTCTCGTGTGACCTCAACCCCCACCATTTTCTTCTAACACCCCCCGCCTGGCACCGAGATGCGAATTTCCTCGCCTTTGTCGCAGAGACAAGCGATCGTCGGCGGGCGAGAACTTTCAGGGTGCCACTGCTGCCAACGCATCAGAGGGGGGGGGGCTCTCGAGACCTTCAAGAGAGGTCCATTTGTAGAGTGCCAATGACACTACTTACCCCACCGGTACATCGAGAAAGAACAATGACAGCTTTGATTTCACAATAACTCACTGGGCTGATTAAAGTCGGCATCGCACGTTCCGCGGAAATACAGATTTTTTTCCGGACTATTAGTCGTACTTTTGTTCAAGCGGCGACGTCCGGGCAGCTATCACAGCACTTTGTGTGGGCGCACTTTTTTGAAACCAATTCACAGCACTTTCGGTGCACTCCTCAGCCGACCGATGCCGACGTCGCCATCGCCGCACACCAACGGCTAAGTTCAGAAAAAACGCGTAAGAAAATCTTATAATACTGTATTTTCAATTTTCGGAGTTAGTTCATTGAAGTAATCGTTAATTTACGTTTTTCGGAGGCGGTCTACAACGCCTCTCGAGTCGAACGGAAGGAGCATCGCTCCATCTAATGGATGCATTGTAGATTGTGCCTGATAGTCCAGTGCGTGCAATATATGAAAAAAAATGACAAAATAGGCCATACATTGAAGGTGCGCCTTATAGTCCAGTGCGCCTTTTAGTGCGGAAAATACGTTATCTACGGAGTTGAGAATGGAACACAATGCTGCAATATACGTCTCCCCATTCGCTGACAATTGTGCCATTTGTAAAAATCCAGGCTCAGTCGGACTCTAATTTTCAGAAGGAAAAGATTCCTGTTCTTGCTATGGAAAGACAGCATTTCCTTTCACGGGGATACGATGACGAAAACACGCTCATCGTTGACAGCGGCTTGGTTTCTGCCGTTGTAGCAGTCCGAGTGCGTGTTGAGGATTTTGCACAGCTTACGTTCTGGCAAATCAACAAAGGGGGGGGAAACGGTACGTTCGTTCAACGGCGGCGCGCATGGAAATTAAATTCCCTTGCATAAAAGGAGCGAGCTGCTCTATAAATAACGGCAAAACGTCTCGATAAGGAGGGAATGGAAAACACGCTTGCCGCGGTCAATTGGGGTCAGCTCGACTCAGACAAAAGGGGGAAACAAAACAAAACAAAACCAAAAAAAAAAATGATAGACCGCCACCGGCAAAACACAACAATTACATTTCGCTTCACCATCAAAAAGGAAGTCGTTTGGCTCCTCCGCGGCCGCTCTTTTGTTCTCGTCGACTCAAGCGAACAGAAATGGAGATGAAGGGAAGACATTTCATCAAAAGGTGGCCAAATTCACGACGGTCTCCAGGCAGAAAGATTTTAGCGTCTCCGTCAAATGCCGTTGCCTGTCTCTTCAATCTATTGGGTGCAGAGGTTAATGTATATTTCACGTAACGCTATCGAAAAATCGAGGTAAGTGATGAGATGAAGATTGAATCGCACGCCTCGCAGAGCATGACTTGCAAATTTGGGCATAACTTTGCATTAGCGCAGACAAAGAGGAGACTACATAGGAGGGGGCCGGTGCTCTGACAAGAACTTGCCTTTTTCCAAATTATGAACCGTTGGGCGTCGTTCCTTTTTTTGTTTGTTTGTTTGTTTGTTTTTTTAACCATGGATCCTAGGAAAAGGACTTGGTATCAGTCTGTCGTGGTGAAGAAGGAGCTGAGCGGAAAGGCGAAGCGCCCGATTTAGCGGGTCCGTCCACGCCACTACCCTCACCTACGGGCAGGAGCTGTTGGTCGTGACCGAAAAGAACGAGATCCCGGATACGAGTGGGCAGTTTTTCCTGATGCATCCCACCCCTATTGGGCCACTGAATGGGAATCGAACCTCCGGCGGCGGCATGTGCTGTACCATGACATGATCAGAGCCTTACAACCTTGAATCAGACACCCTTTTAATTCGATTTCACTGAAAGAGAACCCCTGGGGAAGACCATATTGTCACAATAAAGTGCGGCATTACCTAAAACCGGATTTAGTGGCGACACGATCCGCCGGTGCTCGCTGTGAGCCATTTAATTAAGTCTCACGGCTCTTGTGGAAGACGCTGTATCGCCGCGTCCGTTGCATCTAGAGCAGCGCGTGGGCAGGCACGCTCACACCGTCGTCGTATCGCACGGTCCACCCAGCCAGCAGCCAAGTCTGCCAAGGACGCGTTGACCAAAACCGAAGGGATCTCTTCATTCACTCCATTTGATGTTCCGCACCAGACGACATCTGTCACAGCGGGCCTGAGGCTTGCTCGGAGAGTCAGCGGGGTCAATAGATGTAAACTGACCCATATCTCACCGGCCCATTGTGTGCTGACACGCAGCCGCAAAGGCAAGGGAGGAAAACCATGAATGAAATTATCATCCCTTCGCTCACTCTGCTGTCATACAGAGATTGACAGATGAGGCTGCACGGGATAGAATGGCCTACGCGACCTTTTCGTCTGCAAGCGTCCAAACATAGCCATCCAAAAAGCTATTCTCCATGAAGACACTTTCGCTGGCCCAGTCATGTCCGGCGGCAAACGCCGGCAGGAGACAGGCTTGGGGTCCTCCTTCAAAGCCCTCCTCGGGAATCCCAAGCCCCGAACCAACGGGCAAACCTGGCCATTCCCATCTAAATAGGTCTTTGGATGACCTGCTTTGAGTCCCAGAACTGTATTTGATACAGTCAAACCTTGGTTTTTGTCCATAATCTGTTCCAGAAAGCTGTTCGAAAACCGAAATTGTTTGAAAACCGAAACCACGCTCTTTTTAACCCTCATGCAGTATTTTTAAGCAGCTGCATGAAGGGTATTATGTCCCAAAAATGTCCCTCTTCCAATGTGCAACAACTTTTTTCACTTTTAATTTTTTTTCAGTTTCAACCCCTCAAAATGTTCAGTGGGAATTGGCCAAGACATAGATATACATCCGATGCAAAATGTCAGCTTCGTGGAGTTATTTTTCACTGTTTTGTCTGTGGTGTCCATTTGTCCAACAGTCCAAAATCGTCCAAAGTGCCCGAAATGTCCAATTTTGGGATAATTACTGCATGGGGGTTAAATAGGTCTTTGGATGACCTGCTTTGAGTCCCAGAACTGAATTTGATACAGTCAAACCCTGGTTTTCGTCCATAATCTGTTCCAGAAGGCTGTTCGAAAACCGAAATTGTTCGAAACCCGAAACCACGCTCTTTTTACAATAAAAATGTTTACTGAACACGTCTGCTCACAATGGAAAGCAACACGAGGAAGTGATGCTTCCTCGGGTAGACGAGGAAGCGTCGCTCCCTCGTGTAAGGAAGGCGAGAGGAGTCAAATGGTGCATTCAAGTGCGCTCAGTTTGTTCAAGAGCCGAAATTTGTTCGTCATCCGAGGCATAAAAAACGTGAAATTTTTGGTCGAAAACCGAATTGGTCGAGAACCGAGACGTTCGAAAACAGCGGTTTGACTGTATAAGGTCTGAAGTTGAAATTTGGACCCTATCATCCAATCGCTGTAATTCATTCTGTTTTTGTCCCTTCCATGGTGAGGGAAACCGCCAAATTGTACCCTCTTCTTATTGGGGAATGCTGGTTGCACACTACGCACTCACGAGCTGCGGCTAGTGCTCCTTCAGGAGTTGGACCTGGGTCATTTTCCAACCCCCTTTTCGAACCTAAGACTTGTTCAAAAAATCCGCTCCAACACCCGCGCACTCCTCTGAGAGCGGGTTGGTTCACAGAGGAACAGTGCATTCCGCTCTCATTAATTCCTGAACGCAGCCACCACTGATGCACCGCGTTCCCGATCGGAGAGCCTCGTGCCTAGCGCCGTTTTTGGTGCACTCTGAATAGCCGAGTGACAAATTTGAGCAACGCTATTAAGTTTACGAACAGTCACCGTGAAAAAGTGCACCCTGGGAGAGTATTTCTGAATGCACAAGTCACTGAAAGACTCACGCGACCCCCTCCCTGCCCTTATAAACCCACACGTTACAGCTGCAAACACAAACACGGGGTACAATAACTGTAGTGGAAAAGAATGACTACTAAAAAGAAACAATTAAGAAATAAATCAATTGGCATCAAAGGGGACAAGACCGATCTCTGACGGTGCTATAGAACATTATTAAAGATGTAATAGCACGGTGACTTGATTTATGTGGGACCTTGGGCCCTGCTATATTGTCTGCGTAACATTTGTCGGTCTCTCAAAATGTGTAAACATGAGGTACATTGATTGCGATGTCGGACGCCATTTTAATTTCCCCAGATAGAGGGGCCAATTTCTTTGCGCTTGTCGCGTCGACACCTCGCCTGGAGGTTTTAAAATTGCCAAAAGGAGGGAACGTGTGCTCCAGAGCGGTAATTAAGAAGATTGTTACTCGGTTTTGCTGGGACTCATTTGGATTGGTGTTTCATACGAGGCCATTTTTGCTTGCTCACCGAAAAATGAGCTAGTAGTGTAGTCGGCCAAAGTCTTCATCCCAAACGTGAGAGAGAGCTTTTAATTCCTGTGACGTACGTTAGCAGTCACAGGGACTGAGACACCTTTTTGAAGCCGAGCGTTTTTGACTCGCTGTGGATCATTTTTTTTAGAATTCTGAGCCAATGCAGTGTTATGCAGTGCGCAGGCAGCCATTAAAAAGCTTGGAAAAAAACAATTGGGTTGAAATGTATTGCACATGAAAGATCATTGTATAGTAATCCCTCGTTTATCGGGGTTAATGGGGACCAAAACCACCCGCGATAAACAAAAATCCACAAAGTAGCGACCCCCCCCCCCGTATAGGTACATGTACATGTATATGAGTATAAAAAATATTTATAAGGCCAAATATAATGGTACACATGCAATTAGAAGTAAATTTTGTAGTAATTAACATTACTTAATGCTATATACTAACAGATTTAAACATGTATAAGTTAGGTTTGGTTCGTGTATGAATAACAAAATACAGTAAATATATACATGTAGTACTGGATATGTTGCTCTATGTGACTCGCTGTTGTTTTGCTGACTTTCGCTGCTTCTCGCTGACCGTTTGCGGACTTTTTGCGGACTTATTTGTATTTATTTTTACGAATATGTTTGAAAAAATCCGCGATGCACTGAAGCAATGATCCGTGAAATAGTGAGGGATCACTGTACATTCTTTTGGAATTGATTTTTTTAAAGAAAAGACACACTGTTACTTTTTTTGGGAGGGGGGGGGGGACAAATGTGCCAGTTCGTTTGTTGATTAAGTAAAAATAAAATTCAATCATGAATTCTGTTTCAAGGAATTTATTGACAGTAATTATAATTCAAATAAAAATATTTTAAAAATAAAAAAAATCAACATATTTTTTTATTTAAAAAAATAAAATAAATAAAAATATAATCGACTCCAGTAATTGCGAAAATACACTTATACTATATACTTATACTATTCTTTACAGTCCCCCCCCCCAAAAAACCCCCCAAACATGCAATTACAAAATTGCAGGGTGAACTTCAAACATAGCATTTTTCATATTCTTTACATTGAATAAATGACTCAAATGTTATATTCGATCAATGCATCCAAATATGAAATCGTACAAGACTCTGAGGAGGCAAATCATTGCCACTTGTCCTCCCTCATATGCATCAAAATGTGGTGCGCTCCTCTAAAATGCCTGTTGGCATTCCGTTGCGTTTCCATCATTTCGAATGGACACAAAACGTTCCCGCATTGTGTTCCGCGCTGTCTATTCAATGTCGGTGCTTGACATGAACGGCAAGCGAGTCTTTGCGCCGACTCCCACGCGGATCAATGCTCGCGCCCAACGGTAGCATGACCTTGCGTTGCAGGATTGTTATCTCAGAAATGTTTTGGACATTTCGAACCCTCCGGAGCCAAAAGCGCGTCTTTCATTGTCATGTTACAGCCAATTAGACTCTACCTCAGCCGACACCAATGGGCGGTTGGTCATTGTGAGTGTCACAGTCACCGGTTCTATGCCCCGATTCTCACATCCGGAGACGCCAGGGGCAAAAAAAAAAAAAAAAAAAGAAAAAAGAAAAATACAAGTCATCCCGTCCGTCATCTCTGCAGGGCCTCTGGAAGCGCGGCCAACTGATTGCAGCCAAGCGGGCCGAGCCAAACGCCGCTTCTGTCCACCAGCTGCCCCTGACGCCCCTTTTTCACCCGTCAGCGGGGAGTCACGCGGAGGTGCCACTAGAGTCACTCTCAAGGCTTATCATTCAAGTTTCACGCAAGTCACTAAACTGTCGAGGTAATATTGCCTATTGGTCCGATGGTGAGAAAAAGTAACTTCACATTATGTTAAAAACATTTTTAAAAAATGCAGATGTTGAAATGTAAACAGACAAGACATGCCGAGTAAAGTTCAGTCGAATCACGGGTTACAAACGCCGCAGTTCAGAATCAGAATCATCTTTATTGGCCAAGTATGTAGAACACGTAAGGAATTTGTCTATGATAGTACAGAGACAAACCCTAACCCTAACCCTAACCCTAACCCTAACCCTACGATAAACAAGGACATGACAAATAAGTATCGAAAGAAAATGTGCAGAGTATTGAGTAGAGCTAATCAGTGGTCAGTGGTGAAATACAAGACGCAGATAATCGTTGCACCGTTTTTAAAGTGACCAGTCGCAGTATTTGTGAAACAACTTGAACAATTCAGCTTCAAAGAATACCGTATTGGCTCGAATATAAGACGGCCCTGATTATAAGACGCCCTCTTTTTCAAGACTCAAGTTTGAAAAAAGACTTTTTGAACACCAAATTCATTTTTTTTCAGAAAATAATTACAGTACATCTGAAACAAATGATTATAACAATATATTTGAGTGAAAAAAGCATTTTATTTTGCCTCATTCAAATCTTAATATCTGAACATTTAAACTAAAGTGCAATCACATTCGTAAATGAATGGCTTCTGGTTTTTTAAATGTAAATGACATCGTAACTTCTCCTCAGCTGCCGGCTTAACCTGGCCGATCTTCGACCCACTTTTCTCCAGATTGTCGCTACGTTTCTCCATTTTTTGTTATCTCCTATTATTTTCTCCTCTTTTCTTTCTTACCACTATTTTTTATTTTTCTTCTTCGTGCTACCACTATTTTTATTTTTATTCTTCAGCCAGGGGTTCGCTTTGGCCTGGGGAGTCAAGTTCAGCATTCGCTTCAATAATATCTGGCGCCATCTAGCGTCGTGAATGGGTATAATGCCTAGACCCTGAATATAAGACGACGCCCACTTTTTCAGTCTTATTTCAATGCAAAAAACACCGTCTTATATTCGGGCCAATACGGTATATCAGAAATTGAAGCCTATGACTATTGGGGTGAGGGGGTGGGGGTGTGTGGGGGGGTGGGGGGGGCGGAAATACATTTCATTTATTAGCGCCTTTCAAAACACTCAAGGACACTTTACAATCAAAACAAGAACAATAAAACAACAGATAACATTATAAATAATAAAAGGAGAGACTAATTTAAACTGAATATGCGATTTTAAACAGCAATTTTAAATAGTTGACGCCGGCAGCATCGCCGTCGCAAGGAGCACTAGCTGACCCAGCCAGCGGATCGACTGCCGTGTTGGCATATCAATATGTTTATAAAGAGAGAGAGAGAGAGAGAGAGCTGAAACTTGAGTCAAGTCCTCCGTTGGCTTTTGCCAATCAATTCTCGAGTCCCAAAATTGGCAAATGAAGTCTGACTCGAGCCGAGTCGGCCGCTCAAGTTGCTCCCCTGCGCCGCCACGTGTTCCAAACAGCCTCAACTGCAGCAGTTGGGTCAGGTCAATTCAAGCTGTAAGAAAAGGAATGAATTCGGAAAACGTCCTCCTTCAAGAGCCCTCCCAGAGGCTTCATTTATTCCCCGTGCACTCGGGCAGGTGGGGCGGGGGGCGCAAATGACTTCTGCTCTGCAGCATTGCCACTTCCTGCCTCGGAAGCACATGGCGGATTGGCGAATGGAGCCGGGCCACCATATTGATCTGGCACTGACTGACAAATGTCAGGGAGGGGGACGTGTGAGGAGAAGCTGGGGGGGGGACTCGAGGTCACCAAACCGCTCGTCATGTCATCAAATACTCTCCGTCGCCACGGGATGGACAACATCTGCTCAACTGCCACCTCGCCAGTCCGAGACTCCCGCTTGACCCCCACTTGGGCGTAGGGCTTGCCTAAAATGGCGGCCAGTACTGCAAATCTCAGGCAGTAAAAAAAAAAAAAAAATAATCACGCAAGGCTGCCCTTTAACAATTAAAGTCCCTTCAACCACAACCGAGCGTTCGCCGACGATCAATGCGCAAACAACCGCCATCGGTTCGGCGAGCTCAAATTCCAAACGGTGCCGCTCAAGCAAAGAAGCCGCTGGATGAGATTTTTTTCTAATGAGTCCACTTGGATCCGTCATCACTCTGTCATGATTAAAAATCCTCCCTCGACACCGCGCCGGTTCACGCGGGGGGAGTCCATCAGCGAGTGGGACTGAACGGCGGGGGCCGACTTGGCAGGAATCGATCCGCTTTTTTGCGCCGATGACAGCCGGCTCATTTCCACAAGGTGATTCGGCTGTGGATGCGGCGCTCTAATTAAGCCATCCATCAAACCGCGGACAACGTTGTGAAAATAAATACAATTAAAATGTCGATTGAAGTGCAAAAAAAAAAAAAAAAAAAATCATCTCCATACCTGCTGGCTGCTTTCATCAGATAGCGCTGGAGTGATGTCATCTAGATCGCAACGGTCCCGTTTGCTGAGTTTTGAGTCACCGGTTTTTAGTCCTTCAAAAGAAACCATCAAGGTGTTTCTTGCCACTCGCGCTTGAAACTAAATATCAAATAAAGACAATGATGGTTTGGTTTTCAAATTAGCACAGAAAACTGGACTATTGTTTTTTTGTGAAGGAGCGGACAGAATAAAGTACACTTTTTGCTAAAGTGCTGCCGTTGGAGTCATTAAATCGAGACCAGAAATATGATATTTGTCTTCCTTGAGTTGGCGGGATACTGGGACCCTAATTTATTCGACCGGGCCGCCCTCGTATTTACATATGCGGTACGTTACGGTTCTTTCCTTTGTTGACTGTGCAGCATGTGCTGCATCTCGTTGGAAATAAGTGAGGTTAAAAACTGATTTTTTTTTTTTTTCTCCCTTGTATCTTATTGCACATTTAATACCTAAACCTCAGGACAGTGCGGCTATTTCCATCTCCCACTTGAGACGTAAAAAGGATTTTCAACCGTAGATAACGTTCTTTTCAACCCCCAAGGACGGCAAAGCCTTTTCTGTGTTTCTCAGGAGCTAGCTTTTGTCTGGAATATATCAAGGCCAAAGCGGAAGTGAGCAAGTGCCGTGCCGGAAGAGCTGCTTTAATATGCACGTAGAAGTCGAACTTTGTTTCAATGTGCCCCGTTTAGGTTTTCACCGTGATAACATTCACATCTCCCTTATGAACAAAAATTGAAAATCGAACAATAACAAATACTTCCTGGACTACTGCGCATGTGTAAACCAGTGTGGTGGTTGCTGTTGCCGTTTCCGAACGAAGCAGTAGAGGTCGCTGTTGGATTAGACTTTGTTGTCGTGAATCTCGTCGCGAGGCAAGAGCAGAAAAAAGATTTTGTATAACGTAACAGGGTTTTTTTTTCATTGTATGGGGGCAGGAGAGTGGGAATGGTGTTCATGCATGAAGATTTTTTTCACACTAGGGGGTATTTTCGCCCATGTAGGATCCGTTGTAGAGGAGTTCCACTGTACACGTTTTTTAATGGACATGTTTTGACGAGGTACCTTGTGATGTGGTTCGACTGAATTCATAAATGAAAACAAAAATGTCGCCCAAAACATTGTAAAAATTGAGTGTCGAATATTGTTGGGGATGGGGAGGGGGGGGGGGGGGGATTAAAACGAATTGTCAATTTTATATAATGAGGTCATCCCATGAGAAATTGTTGCAAAAGCAAAGCGCCGTATCGGCCAAGGAACCTCCGATTCCCCCTTTTGCGGATAAAAGAGCCTAAATGATGACATGAAAAAAATAAGTCAAGGGCGGTGTGCTACTCGAAAGGGAAGGCGGCTGGAGGTGGAGCCGGATATGAATATGCATGTGCATATTTATCCAGAAGATGATGACTTGCTGGAGCATTCATTAATCGTTTTTCATCATTCATTCGCCGCATATTGTCCTTCTTATTGAATTTAAACAAACCCATTAACGGGGATTAACTTCCCTGAATGAGACTTTGGTTCCATTCCCAATTGCTTCCAAAAGGGGCCCCTTGTTCCGTCAAGTGGAATTACTTGCGAGCGCCTGCAATCTCCACGGAGACGAATTATCGAACACAAGGGTGTGCTGCTGCGCCGCTGTGCCGCCCACCCCCGCCCCCCCCCCTCCGCCATCTCCATCCTCCGTCTTTGCCACTTTCCCTCAAGTTAATTCATAATTTTTAATTTTTTTTTAATTAGACAGCCTTCATTATTTGCTTTTTGTTGTTGTTGTCGTTATTTCCCTCCCTCATGTGCAAACGCCCAATCATGCTAGCATTAGCGCTTTTTTTTGTTGTTGTTGTTTTTTTTTTAAATAACGGCCACCATCACGATCTCTCCGGATGATGTTGTCCAGTTATTTTCTTGGTCCTGGTTGCCGCTTAGTACGCGGCACTAATTATAGCCCGAGGAGAAATGCTTTTCTAGACCCTGACCTCTTCCTTTTACTTAAGGCCAACGCGGAGAATGAAAACGGGGCAAAAACCCGAATGAAAAGAGAGCGGAGTGAAAATAAAGGACGCTTTGCTGCAGATTAACCATCAGGCAT
This sequence comes from Hippocampus abdominalis, assembly GCA_018466805.1. NCBI lineage: Eukaryota > Metazoa > Chordata > Actinopteri > Syngnathiformes > Syngnathidae > Hippocampus > Hippocampus abdominalis. The sequence goes on from CM031695.1 coordinate 32,592,857, forward strand.
ACATTAATAATAATTGGATGATGGGAAGCGAGTGGAGCCTTGAGCAACAAATGCACTTTTTTTTCTTTTTTTTTCTTCCTGCCGAGTGCTCAAAATTATGTTCAGGCCTGATGTTGGTATTTTTTTCTTTTTTGCTCCAAAGAATTAAGGAGAGCTGTTGCTACCTTGGGGGCAATACAGAAAGCCCACTGTGTAATGCTGACCCAAATCTGTAATTATAGCGCGCATTGCTTATTCCTTGGGTATAGGGCAATCCATTTTACTTGTGCGGAATTCAAATTGCATGCCATCTATTGTGTATTCAATTTTCAAATCAAATGTCTTTTTTTTTTTTTATTCCTTGCTGTGTGTGTGTGTGTGTTTTTTTTTTTTATTCCTCGCTCTAGCCGTCTTTCAAAAAATTTCATTTTGGGTTTCCACAGCCTGAGGTTTTTTTTTTTTTTTTTTTGCTAAGCTCAAAAGAAATGGTGAGGAAAAGCTTGATGGCACGGAGAGGGAAGGAAAAAAAAAAAAAAAGGCATTTGAGCCATTTCGCTACGGGCAGATACATCAGTAGACTGTGAAATCACACCAAAACAAATAAGACGAACATCTGCCGCGATGGGGTCAGCAGTCATTTTGACATTTTCAAACACACCACGATGACGGAGTCGGTGGACAGAAGGCAACCGGGGATCGCGCGGAATTCACAATGGCCATTGTTGGATTGTGATCTTCGAGACCGCAGAGGATCGGGCCCTTTGTCAGCTTTGACCGCAATGGAGTTAAAACCCCCAAATTTATCTTGGATCTTAGATGTAGCCCACTTTTTTTTTTTCTTCACTCGCTTTTTGCCCTCGAGACCTTTGGTGAAAAAAAAAAAAAAAAATCCCAAATGATCACGGTTGTGTGAGTACCATCTGGCAGCGTGTGCACTTATCGCAGCCGTTACATCGCTCCCTCGCTTGTCCTCTTACCCCACGAAGACCAAGTCAATGGGAGCCATTCAAAAAAAAAAAAAAAAAAAAAAAAAGGGAAGCGGAAAGCTGGGGTCGCCACTCACATTTAACCCCCATGCAGTAATTATCCCAAAATTGGACATTTCGGACACTTTGGACGATTTTGGACTGTTGGACAAATGGACACCACAGACAAAACAGTGAAAAATAACTCCACGAAGCTGAAATTTTGCATCGGATGTATATCTATGTCTTGGCCAATTCCTACTGAACATTTTGAGGGGTTGAAAGTGAAAAAAAAATGAAAAGTAAAAAAAGTTTTTGCACATTGGAAGAGAGACATTTTTGGGACGTAATACCCTTCATGCAGCCGCTTCAAAATACTGCATGAGGGTTAAATGGCAGGCCTGTGCTGGGATTGCTTGTTGCGCTAAATTACATTTTTCCATTGCCGTGAACGACTTGAAACATGGAAACGAGAACGCGTGTACATGTTGGCAATCCGCGTAATATTTTTGTCATCCGCTTAAGCGAGGACGTCGCGGAATGCCTGATCGGGAGATGGATTCGACGTCGCTGAATATTGCGGTAATCTGCTTGGCCAACGGCGCCTTACGCCAGAGGCTCTTGGAAGCAATTTTGTCAGCGGACACAGATCAAATTTGGGAATACCGAGAGCTAGATATCGACATTGGATATTAAGCTGCGTCTCGTCTCGATTGTTGCAAGGTCTTGCTCTCTGGTCTTCCCGTGGCCAGTGTTCAAAGCTTGCGTTGAGTACAAAATGTGTGCAGATCAAGTCCTGACGAGGAAGTTTGATCACATGACCAGATGCCGGCCAAATTGGGTTAGCTTCCGATCCATGCGAGATGCGATAGCAAGGTTTTGCTACTGATTTATAAAACAGTACATGACTTAGCTCAGGGGTCGGGAACCTATGGCTCGCTCTTTTGATGATCTGGCTCGCAGATAAAAAAAATATTCTCGTTTGTTTATGAATGCCATCCATCGATCGATTTTTCACTGCTTATTTCCTGTTTGGGCTGCAGTTGGCTCCAGGAGCCATTTTGATTGGCTGATACTGGCCAACGTTGCCGTTTGCTGTGGAAACAGGTATACGCCCCCTTTTGAATCAACCCGCTCGGCCATTAGCTCAAAGCTAATCCTTAGCGAATAAGATGGCGAGTTTGTTAGACTTCAGGATGAATGGACCAAAGGATTCGCCTTTGCGGAGAGAACGGCTTCTGCGGTGCGTCTGATTGGCAATGACAAAATACCATCGATGAAACGGTCGAATGCAGAGCGGCACTTTGACACGCCGCATGCTAACGTTCGGCATCAAAACACTGTGCGAGAGACGGCCGAAAGGAAGCGTGCAAGCGACTGAGCAGTGTGCAAACTAGCCAGCAGTAACTTCGCGTATGGACCCGGCAGGCAAGATGACTTTCATTCCGATAGTTTTGATGGATTTTTAGCAATCGCATGGCCTCTCACTGAAATACATTTCCAAATATTTTGTTTTTATGGCTCCCTTAGTCAAAAAGGTTCCCGACCCCTGGCTTAGCTGGATGGTTCGTTTGTTTTTTTTTCTCACCCTTCTGCGGTTTCAGGTCAGGGGATGTCGTGAATACTTTGGGCTCAACTGTGGGCATGTGAAACCCTTTGAGACTGTTTGTGATGAGGAGCTGTAGAAATAAATATGACTTGACTTTTTGCAATACATTATGAATTGATTTTTTTTTCTTTTTCATTTTTTTTTTAATTTAAATGTCCTCCTGATTGATTGTGATCAATGCAGTGGACGTCGCAGATGCATGCGCCCGTTTCTCCCGGAAAAAAAAAAAAAAAAAAAACATCGTCATTTTGCGGTGTAAAAATTATCAGTCCTCTCACAGGCACCCTTTTCCCTCCACAATCTCTCGTCGGTGTAATTGATGGGCGCGCGGAGCTATCGAGTATTTTATTGCGGCCGTCTTCCCTGTAATTTCAATCAAGACTTAATGGGACAAATCAATAGGACAGGCTCTAAATGGAAAGACCACAACGCTGACTCTGTTTGATATCTGTCACGAGCGCTCGGCAGAATTCTAATCAGCCTGGCGGCGATGTTTGAAAAGCATATATAGTCCGTCCTCGTTCAATTAAATATCGAGCACATTGAAACTGAAGACTTCAACGCGACGCGCACGCTTTCAATTAAGAAGCCGATGGCCCGTCATTGTAGTCAATGAAATGGTTCGTGCACGTCTGCCGTATCCTGATCATAATTTGATAGTCTGACCGGTTCCTATTCAATAGAAAGACCAAAACCTGGAATCGGACTCGGAGAAGGAGTATGAAAAACATTATTGGCCCTGCAGCCCCACAGTTGTTTGGCACTGGAGGATCAGAGACAGAGGCAAGACAAATGACGCGATTGGTCGGGGATGCCCAAGAATGAGGGGCAGCCATCTCGTTACCTCTGCGTCCCGCGCATCTTGGACGCATAATTTTCCCGCCAGACGCACAGTTCCAAATAATGTGCGTTTTTGAGACGCGAGGAAATTCCTCAGTCAACGATCGCGGTTTGACGATCGCCGCCATTGTTGTTTTGATCTCGCGTTAAGTAAATCTCGCGTGATGAGATTTCTGTTCTCGCGAGACGAGATCGGCGAGATCGGCCGTCACCGCGTGGAAAAGCGGACGATTGCCAAGTCGTGTAACGTTAAAACATTGACTCTCTAAATGCATCATGGGACTTATAGTTTTCTGATCAGCGAGTCCCTGGGACTCGCAGTGCTCAAACTGGAAAATTCTCACTGGAGGGGTAAAGATTACTGGCTCTGTCTGGCCAAAGTTGAGGACCTCATTTTACTGGCACCGCCAACCCGAGGATAATAGAAAGCGACGGGCCAGAGATGATCTGACATTGTCGCAGGAAGTCGATATTCGGGGTCATGTCAAAATTCGGGTTTCTGAAACATTCGGAAAAACCCGCTGACATGCGTGAGCGGACAGTGTAAATACCACATTTGAATATCCCGATGGAAACGGCGACGCACAGACAACGTTGTGACACAAATATAGCTGGTATTTCCGCCCGTTACTCTTTACCGTCAATGAAACGTGACACTAACGCCGCTCGCCACGGGAGTAAAGCCGTCGGTTTCCTCCCCGCATCTCGGCGGTTGGGCAATGACCGTTCACCTCCGCTTGTGGATTTCCAGCGAGTTGATTATTAAGAAAGAGCCGCTTCAGGTTTTTGCGTGGATTTGCACAGCCTTTCAAAACCAGAAGAGTCGGGTTTTGAAAGGGCTATTGGCTGCCATGTAAAGCCAAAGACGAGGACTACAGATTCCGGCCGGCCCCGTAGCGCAAAATATGAGCAAAGCACAAGTTCGGTACTCGGTCTCTGCAGAGCTTTTGCGCCACCGCCTGCCATCTCATCGGCGCGGACGGTGTCATGAAATAAACAAGCCGGTGCGAGTCACACCCCAAGATTTCCTGTCGGTCAAAGCCAAGCGGAACATTGTTTGTCCGGGCACGCTTCCAAGTCTTCCATTAGGCCTTTTGGCCCAGGTAAAGAGTCATTAAAGACGGTGCTGCTGAGTCAGTCCGCCACATCCCCAACCCACACCTCAGCGCTCGCATTGGTTTTATTTATGTTGCGCTCTATCACATTTCTCCCAGTGAAAAGCTCTGTTTGTATTTATCCGCCGCAATGGAAAGGCTTAGCGCGATTGTTGAGAATGAAGAGGAACGGCGAGGGCGCCCCCATCGAGGCGCCCACTATTTCCATCGAGGAAGCGGGAGGAAGCTCGGGCGAGGGAGGAGAGGGCGATTAGGAGCCGAGTGCCGGCTCTTTGGTTGACGTCTAAGTCAGCCTGGCTCCCTTTTCCGGTAAATCTGCAATCAGCGGTGGCAGGAAGGGGTTGGGGGCTCAGGTATGAATTGATAGGCGAGGTGGAAGGGAGTATTTCAAAAGTGCAGGCAGCAATAAACACCGGCAAGCACATAAACAAACAATAAAAGAGACGGCGAGGAGGCGGCGGCGATGACACCCGCCTCTCGGCACATATCTCTTCCTTTTCGCTGATCCGTCCCTCGTCCGGGTCTCGGCCGCATGACTATTGGTTTGCAGGGGAGCCCAGGCAGACAGAGAATAAAGTCCAGACTGGGTGCTGAGGCGGCATTCAGACAAGATTACAGAGCAGGCTCTGTGATCAGCCTCTCCGTCATTTTTTCTCTTGCCGCTACCGAGTTGAGCCCATCTCACTTTGGCGATGCGATTAGCCAGGTGGGGAAATAACGTCGACGGCGTCAACTCGGACAAACCACCGAAAGATTTGGGGGCGACAGCAAGGTGGAAATGAGGCTCGAGGAGACTCCACGCATGCCATTGGTAGTCCTTGAGCGAATAAATCCCAACAGGGAAAAAGACACAGACAGATGTTGACTTGCTGCTAATTATTCTGGATTGTTCGCTTCCAACGTTGCGAGTTGAGCATGAAACAAGGCAAAAAAGACAGAAATCACCAAGCCTGACATCCCATCTGTTCACCAAAGCGGTACGCTCCCTAACATCAACACATCTTAGCCAGCAGTTTGAGCATTTGGAAATCAAACCTTCCGCGAGGAAGAGAAGATTCTCTTCTTTTCCCTCAGCTTGTTTGTAGCTTTTTCTGGTCTGATGGGATCAGCTCGGAGATCATTTTTCAGTTTGAGCCCTGCGAGTCCCAGGGACTCGCTGATCAGAAAAGTATGAGTCCCATGATGCATTGAGAGAGTCCCAAATTTCGAATTCTGAAATGGTTATTCAATCGCATATGATAATAATACACAAAAAACAACACTATACATTGATAATAGGTTTAGTTCTTACAAAAAAATGCTGCAAAAATTTCAATCATTCAGGCATACAAGATCCACAAAAAAAACTATCCAACTTTAGCTGCTTCCTCTGTGATATCTCCACAATAAACTTTCGCAATACTTGTTCGCAACACTTCGTCTTAACGTTACACCACTTGACAATCGTCTGATTTCCACGGGGTGATGGACGATCTCGGAAATCTCGTCACGTGAGATTCCTTCACGTGAGATCAAAACAACAATGGCGGCGATTATCAAACCGCGATCGTCGCTGGGAAAAAAGTTTTACCGTAGTTTTTTAGTTTTTGTTTTTTTGACTGAGAAATTTCCTTGCGTCCCCAAAACGCACATTATTTGGAACTGTGCGTCTGGCGGGAAAATTATGCGTCTAGGACGCGGGACGCAGAGGTAACGAGATGGCTGCAGCTGTATTTTATTTATTTATCTCTCCCAAAAAATAAAAAATAAACGAGACCGAGAAAGGACTTTTGATGGGGCAGAATCATTTGTTCCCACATTTACAAGTATGAAATGTGCAACGGGCCACGCTGGCTCACCGCACTGGCTCAAGTTGAACCCCGGTGGATATTTATTTTTTTTTTATGACATGCCATTCAGTCCATGAACTGCATCATCTTTTCTCACCATGGCGCCACACACTTGATACTCGGTTCCGCCACGCATGGTCGCTCTGAGTGCGAGCTACCTGCTGAAACGTGTACCTTGAAAACGATACACGTCAGGGGCAGTCAACGGGTGGATCCCGGTTGACGAGCAGAAACATCTACGGCAGTGAAAAAGCAAAGAGGGTTCCTACATTTTTATTCAGGGGTGTGTGAGAGGTGGCCGTCAACTGAATAGACTTGGAGTAGCGTCGTTTGGCATTTCAAGCCGCTCTTTCCGCACTCCCAGAAGCGCCCTTTTTCGAATACGATTGATTGACTTCAAAAGTTGTTGTTCATCATTTTGTTGTGAAACCAAAGATGTGCGTAATATGAGGCGATCAGAACGGACCTCCGAAGGAAACCGTTGAAGTGCGATGCGGCCCACGACAAAAAGAAGTTTGACAGTCCCTGGTACGATGACATGGAGAATTGATAGCTTTTGGCTTTTTGTTCTAAAACTACACAAAAAAAAAGCAATCCGAATTATTAATAGATCAAAATATACGGAACCCACAAATCCACTATTTATCAAATTAACCCTCATGCAGTATTTTTAAGTGGCTGCATGAAGGGTATTACGTCCACGAGGATTGTCCCAAAAATGTCCCTCTTCCAATGTGCAACAACTTTTTTCACTTTTAATTTTTTTTCACTTTCAACCCCTCAAAATGTTCAGTGGGAATTGGCCAAGACATAGATATACATCCTATGCAAGATTTCAGCTTCGTAGAGTTATTTTTCACTGTTTTGGCTGTGGTGTCCATTTGTCCAACAGTCCAAAATCATCCAAAGTGACCGAAATGTCCAATTTTGGGATAATTACTGCATGGGGGTTAAACACAATGAAATTGTATGACCTGGTTGACTTTAAAATCGCCCAATTAATGTACAAAGCACACAATAACCTGCTCTGCCAAAACATTCAGAAATTTTCGAAATTCGAGAAAGCCGCTATGATTTAAGAGGTACCAACCTATACCAAAAAAATCCAAAACAAAACAAACATCAAGCAAAGAAGTGTATCTGTCATAGGTGTTAATCGGTGGAATAATTTCGAAAAACGTACCTGAAAATGAGTAAATCGCTTCCTGAGTTCAAAAACAAATTCAAGAAAATAGTACAAACAACCTCCATCAATCAGAGTTAAGGTGATAAATTCTAAACATTAATTAAATATAAGAATAAATCAGAATTCAGTTGATAAATAGAGAACGGTACTGCAATATCCACTATGAATACAAGAAAATTGACATAAGAGTACCAGGTGTATAAAATCCCGATACAAACCAAAAGTAGTAGAAATCTCACGGTTAAGGGTAAAAGCATGAGCATTTATGGAGACTTCTTCCTTCTTTCTTTCTTTCTTTTGTGATTGATATAAAAATTATCTATTTATATATAAATACATAACTTGGGGTAGGACTAGATACGTTTTTTTTACTTCTTCCTACTCCTTTGAACATAATAATCGTTTTGTATGATGACTGATTTCTCGTTCCTTTTACAATTTTACTTCCCATACTTTCTGTCAATGTATTACTGTATATGTTTTTATGTCCAATAAACAAACAAACAAACAGTGACATGGAGAATTGATAGCTTTTGGTTTTCGGTGTGCTATCCCAAGATTTTAACGGGTCCCCTTCTGGCCACCCCGATGAAAGATTTCCGGAGGCGTCGTTGCTTTTTATATCATTTAAAGCTGCTCAAGTTATTTGCAGAAAAACCCCCCATCTAATGACTTTCCTTCAAACAGCGAGTAGCATTGCAGAGCATCCACTGAAACCAAAAGAGATGATCACATTTGCCTGCGGGCCTCTCGCCCTACGTTTTTTTTTTTGCATCATATCACATTTGACAGAGAGAACGCACAGCTCTCATATACATTTCTGCTGTCAATCGGAGGAGGCAGCGGCGCAAGGAAACGTTTTCAGTGGAGAGCGACAGCCTCTTAATACTGAAGTGCGGGTAAACAAACACATGCAGACAGCCGGCTTGCGTTTGCTGTGAGACCAGATCCAACATGTTTGAATTTGACCAGATGCGAACATTTCTGCAGCTCCGCAAAAAATAAAAAATAAATAAAAATATTACATTTCTCCGGCAAAACTGGAAAGAACCCCCCCCCCCCCCCCGCCCCCTCCTCTCCCCACCGCCAAATGCTATCAGTTGAGTTGCTGCAGAGCGATTGCACCGATACGGACTGATGGAGGCTTTCTAATCGGTCGCTAGGATGACTGGTTTGGAGATGATAGCGAGATGGAAAAGATGTCTGGAGCGCCCGCCAACACCGCCACCGAGGAAGACAATCCTTTGCCCTCTTCTCCTGACCTCTGACGCACCCTTTGGCTCTCGGCTTGAACGGAACGCTCCTAGGGCTCACCCGGCGGAAAAGCCCGATGGCCATTCTGAACTCTCTGCCTTTTCATATCACCAACCGCAACGTCCGGAACTCAAAGCACTCAACCCCAGCGACCCCACCGGGGGGGGGGGAATTTGCGCGTCTCCAAAGAACACCGCGACAAAATCCGGTAAACGAGGATGAGACTCTTTCACAGAAGCATCAAATACCATCAAACCTGTGGAAGAATTTTAGTGGTTGAAATTGGGCCCGAATATAAGACGGTGATTTTTGCATTGGGGGTCGTCTTATATTCGGGGTGTAGACGTTCTACCCATCCACGACGCTAGATGGCGCCAGATATCATTGAAGCAAATGCTGAACAAAATAGCTAAAACTAAAAGAAAAAAAAATTTTCAACGAAATAAATTTAATATACCGTATTGGCCCGAATATAAGACGTGTATTTTGCATACTCAAGTTTTCAAACTTGAGTCTTGAAAAAGAGGGGGTCGTCTTATAATCAGGGCCGTCTTATATCCGGGCCAATACGGTACATGACAGTATTCACAAGGACATCTCCAAAGACAAACCAACTTGAATCTACATTTCTTTCCTCCAGAGGCAAGAGAGGAGAAGATCCGGTCAGTGAGGCAAATAAACAAATCAAAATCGGCGTCAGCACCCTTCTCCAAAACAGACTGAAGCAGCTGCTCCTGTTAACAAGACTGGCTGACGTTTTAGGAGAACCGCGGCCTCGTTCGCCAGCATGAATTTATAACGTGTAGGTAGGGATGATAAAAGCTCCAGGAGTTCACACTTGGAGTTTAATAGGAGTCGGGGAAACATTTGGGTGATTATTTGAGGGTTTTATAGACTTACAGATGCTTGCCTGGCTGTTATGCGAATGGTGCGCCATAGCAAACGCTTCGCACACCAAAAAAAAAAAAAAAATGCTTTGAGGTGACATTTCAGGAAGAACCAAAAAGCATTCCTTGTCACAGCCCCAAAATGACGCCGACGCAAGAAAATGCAGAGTTCAAAGGAATTTTATTAGCAGTGGTAACAGCCTGACTCCTCCTTGTGACGAGCTCCAAGTCAGCCCTCAGCTCATTCACAAGCTCCAAACTTGAACTTCTGAATAACAGTACACACACACACACACACACACACACACGGTAGCAACGCGTATTCATTGAACTGAAAGACGACGAATGTGCACCCACCTCAATTCCCCTCTGAAAACATATCACACAGTTCCAAATGCATCGTGGGGACGAGAGTCCTTGGGTAAAAGGAATAAAGCTGATTTCATCATTGCTCCCAATTAGCTTTTTGTTTCGTGTGGAAAAAAAAAGTTGCAACATTCAATGCAGCTTCATTAAAATAAAAAAGGTATTCAGGAAAAAAAATGAATAAATAAAAGACCTTCGAACCGTACAGCTTCAATTCACGTCGGCATCAAGCTCCTGAAGAGACCGAAAAATGATTTGCCTTTTCACAGAGGCGCCAGCCGAATAAAAAAGATGCAAAGTTTAAGAAGATACATTTAGCTTGGTGTTTCATTGAGTCGTTCTGATTTTAATATTTACGATTTGCTCATTTCGGGGGGCCAGCCTTTTGGATCTGATTTGAAGGATTTCCAGTTACCTCAACCTTGGAGTTGAAGCAATTACATTTTTGGAATGACTACGCATCGTAAGTCAACACATTTTTGTGAGTGGCACTCTCAAAATGTTTGAGTTCCTTCAGTTTTATTATTCAAACTCCAAAAATAAATAAATAACGCCACTACTGAGGAGTTTCCCAGACTCACCAATGTTTGTGGCTGCATTCTCTCTCCTGTGGTTGAAAGGAAAGACATTTCATCTTTGCTGTTTGTTGCACATTGAGCATATTTGACGATAAAGTTGACTTGACTTGACTTGATTTCAGGGTCACCAAATCTTGATGCTCATCTTGATAGAAAATGGATCCCCTGGAGCCAGTTTTACTTTGAGGTGGGTGTGTACATCATGAATCGACCTGAAAAGCCTCAACGAGTAGTCGGTCATGTCAGTGGACCTCCATTGTTGCTCGCCAACGCCCTTTGACTCTTTCGCATACCTGGCCGCAAAGATCGCCACTTCCTCTACGACCGAGCCGGAGCTCTCTCGACTTGTCCGACTGGCAGAGACCCCCCCCCCCCGCCCCCGGCATCCGCACTCCAAACGAATCGCATCTCCTACACTTACTGGTCCTCTGTCCCGCTCTCCGTTTGCAAATCGGTGGACACTCGGAGCCGCCGACGGCCGCTGCCTCAACGTTTTCCAAAGGATCTGCCCCTGACAGGTCCGAGGCATCCGATGCTGCGACTTCACTACTAGTGAGGCCGTGTGAGGCAGGACTGCAACGCCAGAGGCGGTCTGAATAACAGCGAGCCAGGCCAAGTGATCCGGGCAGCCTCGCCGCTGGTGTCTTTGGGTGTCCCACATTGCAGAACAAGACCGGATTTTCTACCAGAGGCTGGTAAGTGACGGCGGGTACGCTTGAGACCAGACGAGACTAGATTTGCCATTCCATCGTCGTTTTAGCCAAAGACCAACTTGTCTTGTAGATTTTGTCTGATTTCTAGCAAATCTCAGCCACACATACAAGACAGGTGGGCAATGGTTAACTGAAAGACATTAGCATTTTTGCCATCGTATGCATTAGGTTGATGAGTGACCATGATGCAGCTCCGTGGCCCAATCTTGGCCTTGCCTCAGATATGAATAACATTTCCACGCATCGCCTCGCAACACGGAACGGATGCACTGACTCACCATAAGGTGGAGCACAGATAATAGATTTAGGCAACTGTAAGCAGATTTGGCCTGGGGCCCGACTTAGAGGCAGATCATTCGGCAGTTGTAAACAGGCTTTGGGGAAAAATGAAAGCGTTAAATGGAAAATACATTTATTAGTTCAATCCGCTTAGTTCAGGTTCAGCTCTTCTGCCTCAAATTAAGTTTGCTGGATTTCACAGGATATTAGCAGGCAAGAAGAAAAGCCAGGCATGGGGGCAGAGGAAGTGGGGGGGAGGGGCTCATGTTACCGCAGTCATGTTGGTTCCTTGATGTCGTTTAGAAAGCAAATCCCCTCTGCTGGTGGGGGGGGCGGGGAGGAGATGACAATGAAAATAAAGCAAGCTTGAGTGGCAAAATTGAATTTCCAACATATAACATGGAGCCATGAGTGACCGCGCATGTTTTGCTGCAGCTTTCAAAACAACTGGAGCTGAAAAATTGGAACAAGGACCTGAGCTGGATCAAAGTCTAAATACCCATTGCCCTTTTTATGTTACAGAAAATGTCCTCTTGCAAGAAATGTCCCTTTTGTCTCAACATGCGTGTGACCGTGCGCCTAAATGAATTAGTCATGTCAAGGTCCTCGTCATTTTGGGGGGGGAATAATCGTCATCAGAAGGGTCAGAAAACATATTAAACAAAGAAACCAAATACTAAGTCAGCACCGCTGATTGCGCTTTGGGAAACTACTGGATCTCGCTCGTTTCCAGCACAGGGGCCTTGAACCGTATTGACAAACAAAATCTTTCTGCTCGATTACAACCGATGAATTGCGGTGTCCGAAAAGACATTTTGACAGCTCGAAAAGTAGTGTCGCACTTATTTCCACTTCGACAGGCACAATCGGGACTTGCAGAGAACTGTACAGCCTCAATTTCTCTGCGCTCAGAAAGTGTCTGCCATCGACTCAGAAGAGAAAGTGATATTGTTTGTAGTTCATTTGATCTATTTCGGAAAATGGGAAAAAGAAATTGTGTTCCTCACACACGCCAGCCAAAGTGCCCCATTCATAGAAATGAAATGTTTCATCTGCAGCTCCTTAATTGGGACGGGGGCTGGCGTTTGAGATTATTAATAACTCTTGTGGATTCACTCCTGTATGCACGCTTCTTAAAATACAACCTGCCGTTCCAACGAAATTCTCAAATAGAAGCAGCGAACCAGATTGAAAGGGGTAAAGCCGTGGGGAAATTGAGGCAGCGCAAAAAAACAAGAACGGATGACTCGGGTCGGACAGGCCCGAGATTTGGTTTGTACGTTTCTTATAACTATGCTCACGAGATCGAATGGGGGGGATCAGTGCAGCGTCTACTGTATCGGTCTGTCGTGGCGAAGAAGGAGTTGAGCCGAAAGATGAAGCTCTCAATTTTTCGGGCGATCGATGTTCCTACTCTCACCTCTGGTCACGTGACCGAAAGAACAAGATCGCGGATGCAGGCGTCCGAAATGGGGTCCCTCCGCAGGACGTCCGGGCTCTCCCTTAGAGAAATGGGCGAGGAGCTCAGTCACCCGGGAGGGACTGAGAGTCGAGCCGCGACTGAAGGAGCCAGATGAGGCGGCTCGGGCATCTGATTAGGATGCCTCCTGGACGCCCCCTGGCGGGGTGTTTCAGGCATGTCCCACCGGCAGGAGGACCCGGGATACGCTGGAGAGACGATTTTTCTGCCGGCTGGCCTGGGAGCAAACGCCTTAGGATCCCCCCGGAAGAGTTGTTGGAGGATGTGGCTGAGGAGAGGGAAGTGTGGGCTTCCCTGCTGAAGAAGCTGCTGTCTCCGCGCCCCGATTGCAGATAAGCAGTAGAAAATGATATGGTATGATATCATGGGGGGCGGCCCGGTAGTCCAGTGGTTAGCACGTCGGCTTCACAGTGCAGAGGTACCAGGTTCGATTCCAGCTCCGGCCTCCCTGTGTGGAGTTTGCATGTTCTCCCCAGGCCTGCGCGGGTTTTCTCCGGGTGTTCCGGTTTCCTCCCACATTCCAAAAACATGCATGGCAGGCTGATTGGACGCTCTAAATTGTCCCTAGGTGTGAGTGTGGGCGTGGATGGTTGTTCGTCTCTGTGTGCCCTGCGATTGGCTGGCAACCGATTCAGGGTGTCCCCCGCCTACTGCCCGAAGACAGCTGGGATAGGCTCCAGCACCCCCCGCGACCCTAGTGAGGATCAAGCGGTTCGGGAAATGGATGGATGGATGGATGGATGATATCATGGTTGCGCTCAACACTATAATGTCGCAATGACAACAGACGGCGGCCGGCTCAACCCACTGAACGCCCCCTTGGCTCTTGGGACACCCCGGAGAAGCCCCTTAAAGCCTCTCGTTGCACAAAGCAGTGCCAGAGCTACTCCGGTCCTCCCCCTGCAACTTTGAATTCACTCGCAGGTTGCATTTCATCGCTAAATTTGCAAGGGATTCGATGCGCCGGGTCTTGCATATTTTCATTCCACCAAGCGCCTGCAGGTCGGGTTCGTATTTGCCTCTTTCCAGGGCTGATCGCTTCATGACATTGTTTGTTCCAAATCTTGCGCTATAAAAAGATTTGCCATTTGGGAGAGTTTGTGTCATCAACATAATCACTCCGCTGACACAACCTTCAAAGTTGGGTTCAAAGTGTCTCCCGTGAGGCAGCGGAAAATCCAATTTACAGATCCAACTTTGCCAGGGTCGCTGCCACCTGCCCTTGTGGAGGTCAATGATTCCCCCCCAACAATGCTGCTGCTGCTGCTGCTGCTGCTGCAGCAGCATGCGTGGCGCCTGCTTTGACCCCCACCACCTCCTGGTCAGTTTGGCAGATGCTAAATGTGCCTCAGCTCCTCTTCAATCCGGCCCATCAACCAGTTCCGTTTATCAAGATTGCTGTAATATGTGTTGCGAAATGGATTTCTCAAAATAGGACGATTCAGCGGGTGGCACGGCGGTCCACCGGTGAGCACGCCCGCCTCACAGAGCAGAGGCCGGCGGTTTCGGGGCTTCAGGTTTGCGTGTTCTCCCCGTAACTGCGTGGGTTTTCTCCGGGTACTCGGGTTCCCTCCCACATTGTAAAGACATGCACGGTAGGTTGATTGAATGCTCGAAATTGTCTTTGGGTGTGACCGTGAGTGTGAATGGTTGTTTGTCTATGTGTGCCAGCCAATCTCAGGGCACACAGAGACGAACAATCATCCACGCCCACACTCACACCTAGGGACAATTTGGAGTGTCCAATCAGCCTGCCATGCATGTTTTTGGAATGTGGGAGGAAACCGGAGCACCCGGAGAAAACCCACGCAGGCCCGGGGAGAACATGCAAACTCCACACAGGGAGGCCGAAGCTGGAATCGAACCCGGTACCTCTGCACTGTGAAGCCGACGTGCTAACCACTGGACTACCGGGCCGCCCCGGATTGATATAAATACTTTGTTTTTATTTACTTCTACTTTGATTAAATAAAAAATTCCATTGATTAGAAATAATACATTTCTAATACATTCAAGGCCCATTTTTTTTTTTACATTATCTGTTTTCAAAACCAAGCACACAAGTTTCTCCACCTTCGTGTTAAATGTGGGACATAGATGAGCCAAATTGAGCCTGGACCTCCTCATGAGCCATTTCAGGTGCCACAGAAGACGATAACACGCTAATTTGCTGCGCCGACTGCAGTGGAGAGAAAAAGGACCCAGATAAGACTCGTGTACGCACTGCGAATAGAATTTTCACACAAACTCCATTTTCTCATGCATCATCAACACAAGGGGGTGACCAGAGAAATTGTGAAATGACACGACAGCTCACAAACTTGTGGGAGCGAGAGGAAATGAAAAAAAAAAAGAGAAAAACAAAGCTCCCAGTGACAGCTACAAGGTGCCAAAACAGGCGACGTTCGGCGCTCAAATATGGGCCAAGAAATTACAAAACACTAAAAGATGTCAAGATGAAATATCATTTTCCCACAATTTGAAACGTTCCCAGGGAGGTCTTTGACATCCATCCATCAAAATACACGAGGGAGAAAGAACCACAACTCACTTAACTTCCACTGGTCACACTGTTCAAAGTATGGCTTTCATGACCATGACGTGTTGGGGCGGATTATTACGATAAATCACAAAATTCTGAGATATTTTCAGGAACAGGAAAGACCAGCCACATATAGCGGCAAAGCATCTCAAACGGAGACGCCTTTTGGAGTCTTTTTTTTTAATTTAATTTTACTTCCTGGACTACTGCGCATGTGTAAACCAGTGTGGTGGTTGCTGTTGCAGTGTCCGAATGAAGCAGTAGAGGTCGCTGTTGGATTAGACTTCATTGTAGGGAATCTCGTCGCGGGGCAAGCGCAGAGAAAAAGATTTCGTATAACGCAACAGGTTTTTTTTTCGTTGTATGGGGGGCAGGAGAGTGGGAATGGTGTTAATGCATGAAGATTTTTTTCACACTAGGGGGTATTTTCACCCATGTAGGTTTCGTTGTAGAGGAGTTTCACTGTATGTTCAGTATTTTAACCATTCAACACAACAAACCATGTTCACATCAAGCTCGTTAAGCGTACTTGCTAGCGCATTGGCGTAAATAACACGCTAGCGCAAAGCACACGACAACTGGGTTCAAATTCATAGGCTGCGCTCTCCGAAGGCCAAATGATGCAAATTCCGGAGGGACTTCAAGCGGCCCACAACCCTGGCCTTCGTTTCCATGGCGATAGGCCAGGCTACCAATTTGAGCGCGGCGAAGATTAAACGTTGGCAGGTAAACGACGTTGGGTATTGGTCGATGCAGCGCGAGAGAAGCGAAATCTTACTTTTCGTGTCCGTTTGACCGAGCACAAGGTTCTCCATAATATGTCACCTTTCAAAGCCTGCGGGAAGGGGCTTGAAAAGCGTTCCGAACCCTGAGGCGGAGTCACCGACCTCATATTGCATCTGTCATCATTTTGGATTTTAGTGCAAGTTCACCTTGCAACCCCGGTGTGGAGCGCAGTGCAAAAAGCTGGCAGGCGAGACTTCTGGAAAACGACGTAGGCAAATGAATGGACTTGGTATCTTGGTCTCCCATTCGGTCAGAAGGATGCCGCGGAGTTTGGTTCCTTTTAAGCGCTCTGCTTTCAAATGTATTCATATTCCCAGCCATCATAGACACACCAGCCCCCAAAAGTCCACACGGAGATTACAATCAGACGCTTGTCATGTTCAATTTTAGAAGCGATTTGTCCCAATTGCCATCTCTCCATTTCCTCCTCATTTCATTCTTTGATGTCATTGTGATCAAAGGCGTCTGCGCTTCAGTTTCGATCGAGTTGCAGAGGAGAGGACAGCGTTTCACGACTGTTGGTTGAAATCATTTCGGTCCAAAACACAGATAGGACACCTAAGTGGCGTTGCGCCGGATGAACAGGTCCCCTTCTTTGAAACTTCAGCAGGTCGCATCGGGACTGGCCAGTCCAATATCCACAAATAGCAAGTTGGAAATGGCCAAAGTTGAAAGATTCTTTGTTTGTTCCGAGACATTGAGGAAAAAAACGAGGTAAACATAATTTTGCCCCGAGGCTGGGACAGATAAATTAACCGAATACGACAAAAACACTAAAACAACGAGGAAACCAAGTCAGGGAAAGCAAGTCTGCAGCTACTGCCATTGCTAAGTGACCTGATTCCTGACATGTCTGCTTATGCAACAAGATTCACTCACCTTTTGCTCCCCAAAGCAACTGGATGACACTTTGTCCGTCACGCCAACATGTATTTACCGGTGTCCGACCGACACTTTTGTTGTCACTGCGGCATGTCTGTCGCTTCTCAATTATACACCTGCCCATCCGTCACATAACTCGATTCATCCACACCATAATCGAGTTGACAGCTATGAATCCGGTTTGATCTCGGCGAAAACAACACATTCTTTGAAGAGAAAAAAGAAAATCAAGATCCGTCATGACTTGAACCCTCTGTTTCAAGTGTGTGTCCCCTTTCATCTGGCATGAGTGTAACATGGCATTTCAGAAACAGACAGTCAACCACGGTGGTGGTGGTGGTATGATGGTTTTGGGCTGCATTGCTCTTCAGGACCTGGACGAGGTTTGATGTGCTTTGACTGATGGAACCATGAAAGAGAATGGTCATATCTTCAAGTTGAAGCACATTTGGGTACTGAAGCGGGACAATGAATGGCTTGAAAAACAAGAAGGGAAAAAAAGATTTCGGCTTGGCCATGTCAAAGTCTGGCCCTGAATTCGATTAAAATGCTGTGGCGTGACATTAAAACGGTGGAGTTTGCATGTTCTCCCCGGGCCTGCGTGGGTTTTCTCCGGGTACTCCGGTTTCCTCCCACATTCCAAAAACATGCATGGCAGGTTGACTGGGCACTCCAAAATGTACCTTGGTGTGATTGTGAGCGCGGGGGGTTGTTCGTCAATGTGTGCCCTGCAAAGGGCTGGCAACGGGTTTCGGGTTTCCTCCGCCTACTGCCCGAACACGGCTGGGATAGGCTCCAACGCCCCCCCCCCCCCCCCGTGACCCTTGTGAGGATAAAGCGGATGGGAAAATGGATGGATGAAGATGCCAAGGTATCATTGGCAGATCACAAAAGTCAGGCTTAACCCTCATGCAGTATTTTTAAGCGGCTGCATGAAGGGTATTACGTCCCAAAAATGTCCCTCTTCCAATGTGCAACAACTTTTTTCACTTTTCATTTTTTTTCACTTTCAACCCCTCAAAATGTTCAGTGGGAATTGGCCAAGACATCGATATACATCCTATGCAAAATGTCAGCTTCGTGGAGTTATTTTTCACAGTTTTGTCTGTGGTGTCCATTTGTCCAACAGTCCAAAATCGTCCAAAGTGTCCCAAATGTCCAATTTTGGGATAATTACTGCATGGGGGTTAATTTCAGTTTTTGCTTCTGAGGGCGGCCCGACGACTAGGTTTCGGGGGACAACTACTTTTTTCCTCACCAGGCTTGGTAGCTTTCAATACTTTTTACCCCGTGAATAAATCCCATCACCATTTAAAAAAGATCATGTTTACTTAACTGACATTTACATTTGTTTGATGATCATATTAAAGTGGGGAAACTGTGCGGGGGCAAAAAAAAACAAAAAAAACAAAAAACATTTCACGGCGCCGCATCTCTCAGTTATATTCTTTAAATGTTCCGCAGTCAACGTATTTAAGCTTCTTCTTCTTTCTCTTAAGGACGTAACTCCAATTTGGTTCATTTTGCCTGCTGGTCAAACCTGTCCGCTTGAATAATCCTGAGGTTTTCTTCCAAAGAAATGCTTTGCTTTGCTTTATGACAGTTGTCATTAGAAATACGTGGAATGCAATTAGAGGCTTATCGGGGGGAAACAGGACAAGCTGGCTGCGACGATAAGCAGGAAATCAGGTAACAATTTCCAATATCCACAGAATGCAACAGTCCGCTCGCAAACTATTAATTAGCCTCATTTCGGCTGAAATTATCTACTGTAGGCAGTTTAATGTGAATAAAATTGCATAAAGAGGCAATTTATCACCGGGCCGTTCTAGTCGGCGCCGTGCTGCAGTTTTGACCCCAGCCATACAAATGCGGCGCTTTCTTTCATGAGCAAATAACGGTGGCTGAGTGCTCAAATGCGCAATCTATTCGGTGACTGAAAGACAGAAGATTGCCACCGGTGCACAATAGCCCATCGCCTCGGAAGCAAATGCCCAAGCCCAAAAACCGCCTGCTCTTTTGCCCCACTTTCAAGGTCTTTGTCTGTAATGGGTTTGAGCTTAATTTAAGCAAGCCGGTCCGCATAATTACACGCAAAGAGAGTGTTACTTAAACGGGAGCCATTTCTCGTCCTTCGAGGCGGCGGCGCGGCATCATTTTCGAAAAAGCCAGCTTGAAGCTTAGAGCCACTATCCTCAGGTCGTCCGTTTTGTGGTCTTTGTCAACCGTGACCTGTCCGTCATTCAGTTACCGACAAGTGGGTGGACTTCCTCCTCGGCACGGTTGAAAAATTGCTCGGGATGTTAAAAGTCAGCGTGCGTCCACTTAAGACGGCAGGCAGGAATGATCGAGTGTTTTACGGTGAAACTCCTTTACAACGAAACCCACATGGGCGAAAATACCCCCTAGTGTGAAAAAATCTCCATATATGATGTGAACGTGGTTTGTTGTGTTGAATGGTTAAAATACTGAACATACAGTGGAAACTCCTCTACAACGAAACCTACATGGGCGAAAATACCCCCTAGTGTGAAAAAATCTCCATACGTTAACACCATTCCCACTCCCCTGCCCCCCATACAACGAAAAAAACTCTGTTGCGTTATACGAAATATTTTTCTTTGCTCTTGCCTCACTACAACGAAGTCTAATCCAACAGCGTCCTCTACTGCTTCGTTTCGGAAATGGCAACAGCAACCACCACACTGGTTTACACATGCGCAATAGTCCAGGAAGTATTTGTTATTGTTAGTTTCAGACGCAGCAACAATGTTACATTGCTAAAATGGCTACAAAACGGACCTGATTGTAAATTTCGCAATTTCTTTCCCTTTTTGTCTTTCTACATTTTTGTGTATGCTCATACTTATGCATTATTGGAATAAAAATAAAGAGTACACATACGTTTGTTTGTGTGTAAGTGTGTGTGTGTGTTTACATCTGAGATCAAATTTGCTCCAGTGAAAACCCCCTGTTGTGAAAAATGTCTTGCTGCAAACATGATTTCGTTGTAGAGGAGTTTCACTGTAGAAGCCAAACATTTCTTACCACTTGTGTAAGGAATAAAATAAAGAAATAAAAATCAAACTCTCGGCGGCATAATCACCCGATGTCGAACTTTCGCATGCATGAAACGCAACGAAAACGCAGTGTGGGTGAGTGTGTCACGATCGATGCGCAGCCGTGCCCTAACTCTTTTTGTTCCTTCATTCATGGCAATTTTTGGAGCTATATTTTTGGTGGGAGCTAGCACTTGATCATTTGAATAACAAGGTGTCTTTCTTCCCCCCTGCTCTGTTTCTGGAAAAGTGTATCTGAACTTTGTATGAATGCTTCATGCTGCCAATTAGCGTATTTTCCCCTCTCCCGGGAACTTTAAAGACAGATAAATGTACAATAAAAAAAAAAAAAAAGTTAGCAGACTTGCAAATATGTTGCCTATTAGGCTGCTGCCGCGGGGTCTATTTCTTTATTTTTCCTTCTCATTTGCACTCTCTTAAAAAGTTTGGGGAAGATGCAACAGACACTTTACCAATCGGCATTCATTATTCATAAATGGCATCCTCTTAAGTAACAAGCAGTTTTCAAACCCAAACGCAAAACTGTGAAGAGGCTCCGACGTGCGTGGCTCCGTATGTTGTTTGCTTCAGAAGTTGCATCAGAGGGCTCCACTGCCGCACCCAGAAAAGAAAGGACGCGGAGATAAGGTAGCAACATGATCAGACACACACATACACACACACACACACAATGGTAGTGAACCACCAAAGTGGAAACAGCAAAAGGAAATTCATTCCGAGTCCATATATGGGGTGCAAAACCCTCCTGTGCGACCTTATCGGAAATCGGATTCGGAGTCACTGCGTGTCCTCGGCAAGCGGAATCAATTTCAGGATTTCATCACGTTTGCAATCGAGCGCTGCCTCCGTGATTGAAAATAAACTTTGACTTTTTCGAGCGATCAAGTTCCCGGTGGAGTCGAAATGGATATCGCAACAGGTCTCTTTTGTCACCCGCAAATATTCAAGAGCATTTTCGGTTCATCCTGTAATTTCTGCCAAATTCACAAGGCTCGGGCTGAGTAGTGTAAGTATCCTCAGGCCTTCTGGTGCGTTTTTTTTTTTTTTTCAAACGTGAAGCCGTTTCTGTTGAAGGGGAATGCAGCAAGATGAGCGTTTTGGGATAACCAGTTTTGGCAGTGTGACGGAAATTGTACTCATTGTTATTTGATCTCGCATAAGTGCTTTCAGGGTGTTTTGCAGCCTTTAATTATGAACGGCAGCCGTTGGTTGAATTAGAATACAGTGAAACTCCTCTACGACGAAATCATGTTTGCAGCAAGAAATTTTTCACAACAGGGGGTTTTTCACTGTAGCAAATTTGACCTCAGATGTAAACACACACACACACGCAAACGTATGGCGGAGTTGCTTTAAAGTGACACAGAGGATGAAGATTCCATTGCATTTCGTGATTTGGAGTGACGCCGATGGTTTGGTGAACTTGTGAATAAATCTTAATATGTTACTTGAACATACCAGTTTGTCGTTTATGCGTCATGTACCGTTAGCATATTGTGCACTTATTCAGCGTGTTCTTTTCTCTTTTTTTTTTTTTTAATTGCCTTTCAAGATGACATGTCTGTTCTTGGGGGTGGATTTTATCACATAAATTCCCCCCCCACCCTCAAAAATGCGACTTATACTCCTTATATATGTTTTTTCCTTCTTATGTATTTTATGGCTGGTGTGACTTATACTCAGGAGCGACTTGTCGTCACGAAAATACGGTAAGTTGTTGTTATCCCAATTATTCCTATTTTCAGTTTGAGTATTCCTGGATGTTTTGGACGTTGAAGCCGGACCATCTTAAATTGGGCCTTGGCTACTGTTTGCACAAACAGCAGCAGTAAAAAAAAAAAAAAAAAAAAAGAAAAAAAAAACATCCTTCCCTTCACGAGCTACAAAACCAAGCGCCAATGTTGTTGGCATTCCGAAGCATTTGCAACAGCATGAAAGCGATGAAAGCTTGTCCTGTCATGTTTGGTCAGGGCACTGTCTAACTGGTAAAGGCTAACAAGGGTGAATGCTGCGAGCCAACAGCACAGTAACGCACCCCCCCCTCGCTCCCTCTCCCACCCTCTCTCATCCCCCCCGCAGCGTGCTCGCGAGCCTTCGCATGGCATGAGTGTCACACGCACGGCGATGGGAAGGGAAGGCTGAATTTGACGAGTCGTCAAATGGCAACACGGATGGGCACGTGAATGATGTCAAGCATTTTGAAACTCTTTAGGCAGGTTTGCAGCCCCGTCGCCACAGAGCCGCACGGGTCTCGCTAAGCCGATCTGGCGTAAAAGCTTTGACGACGGCAAAACAACGAGGGGGGGGGGGGGGGGGGGAAACAATAAAACGCTGCATGCAGCCGCAGAGCGGGCGCGGGGGGCGCATCACCAAGGCCGCTCGGGACAAAAGGATGTCGATTCCTCTGGCCTGCGCACAAATGCATCGCATCCCCCTTGTGTGTGCCGCCACGGCTGGCAACCACCACAAGCAAGCCCGGACCCCGACGCATAAACAATAGCACGGCTTACACTTGTTGGCTTCCCGGATTCAAGAGACGCCTCGTCCAAGAGTGAGAGAGAGAGAGGACAAATAATTGCTTCAAGCTATTCATTGCCATTCAATAAAAAAAAAAAAGTTTCAACAAAAAGAAGAAAAGAGAAACATTTTAGCTAGCTTGATGCTGACACACAATGCGAAACTAGGCGGTCGACTGTCAAAGTGGAGTACTTTCATAAACTGCCTTTCAGATTGATTTTTGTGATATCGTTTATTGTATCAGAGACTCATTTGTCATTAAATCAATTTTCAGGAAAAGGAACTTGGGGGGAAAAAAAGTGGCATATTAAATTGTAATTGCAATATTGTTAGGTGGATAGGGTGCAGGCAGGTAGGGGGTTGCTCACTGTAGTTTACGGTAACACAGATTCATTGCTTGCGTTTGTTTGAACAAAGTACGTGGGAAAAAAAAAAAAGAGTCGAGCGATGACAACGCCATCAATATTGAGGACAAAAAAAAAAAAAAACGCAATTAGATCCGAGCCCCAAAATGTCTAACCCCCATGCAGTAATAATCCCAAAATTGGACATTTGGGACACTTTGGACGATTTTGGACTGTTGGACATATATAAACTTTCATCTGTGCTGTATGTTACACATACGTACAGCACATTTGACAATAAAGTTGTATTCCATTCCATTCCATTCCATAAAGCTGAAATTTTGCATAGAATGTATATCGATGTCTTGGCCAATTCCCACTGAACATTTTGAGGGGTTGAAAGTGAAAAAAAATTAAAAAGTGAAAAAAGTTGTTGCACATTGGAAGAGGGACATTTTTGGGACGTAATACCCTTCATGCAGCCGCTTTAAAAACACTGCATGAGGGTTTAAAAGTACATTTTCAAAAGCAGACAATTTCAAAACTGACTTGTGACTTGCCAAACGCGAGTAACGACTCGACCCAACTAGCTTGAAGCGCGGCGCGGACTCGACTTGCTCCAAACTTTTGAGACTTCCTTCTGACTTGCAAATGCAACTGCCTCCCACATGGGATGCAGCGCTTCTCTTGTCACAGCAGATGTTCTTGTGTTTAGATGGTCGCATAATCCACCAGCGCTCCTGCTGTGCCTTCTGACAAAATGGAAGCTAACGGGAAGTAGGAGAAGAAAAAACAATTTTTTTTTTTTGAAACAAATTGAAACTCTGGGCACCGCTCGCGAGTGCGCACACGATGAACTTTCCCCCGTTCATCTGACACGCGGCCTCCTTTGCATGACAATCCGCACGCCTTGGCACCTTTGCTCGGAAAGGACGCGCGGCGCCAAAATGCGTTCACGCTCACAACACGCACGGTGTTCTTTTGATGTGGCAAAAACCCAGAGGCGGCTGTTAATTAAAAATTGTGAAAGGATCATGTTAGTCGGAATCTATGTGTGTTAAGCCGTACAAAAGGAGTCTAATTAAACGGTGAGATGGATCCCAGTCGCCCACTTTTGACGTCTCCTCATCCCGCACAGAAATGGAGGGAAGCGAAATGAAAAGGGGGGGGGGGGGGGGGGCGACGCTGAGAGCCGGTGTGATCGCCGTCGTACAATGGCGTCCTCGCCTCGAGTGCAAGAGTTCAGCTCATGCGGAAGGAGGCGGAGCGTCGCGGGGGCGACTCTTCGCATGTCCAAAAGGACTCGTCAGACCCCGAGACGTTTTGCCGCTCGCCGCCTTTGTGTGAGCTTCGGCCTTCCTAATCGCCAAACAGATGACCTGGCGGAAGGCTTTGGCGCCCGTTATTCAGGAGAACCTTCTCATTGTAACATTTTTACAATTCGCCGCGGGCTGCTTATTACGTTCAAAGACAAGATGTGCTCGCTTAAGTGCAATAAGCACATTTGACTCCGTGACTTTGCAGCTCTGGAACTTTTAAAATTAAGTGTGGCTGTTTAAGTCAAAGATATGAACCAAAACCCCCCCAAAAAAATGTCTCCGCAGACACGAAATGACTCACAAGTGTTCTGTCGATTATGTTGTGCGGCTCTTTCACAAAGTCATGTGAAATATAATCGCCGGATGAGAATCGAAGACAAGGCTGAGTGGAAGCAGTTCGTTCCCTTTCTCATGTGAGTTTTCCTTGGTCATCTTAAAGCCTTGCTGAATGTCAAACCTTCACATTAGAGCTGGGCGATACGACAATATATATATATCATGAAGACGATCGGGAATACGCCCGCGACCCTCATCGTGTTAAAGCGGTTCTGATAAAAGATGGGTGAATGGTGGAGGTATGCGGGTAGTCTGCAGGTCGAAGCAAGATCAGTGCTACTCGGCTACGCTAGTTTGCTAACAAAGGGCTTTGGCTGGCGACTACCGCTCGTAAACTTGTGATTTTTTTGCTCCGAACTAATCACAGTCTTCATTGCGACGAATAAGCTACCCTTCTTGCTAAGCTAACATAATGCTATTTATAGCATGGACTTTAATAACTGTCGGGAGAGAAAATAATACTGTACAAGCTATTGCCACACACCCACCGTTAAACAGGAAATGATTGATAAGGTTGTTACGGCATCAGGCGGGAGGAGTGGCCCAGAATAATTCAAAGTCTGTTTGTATTGAGGAGAAGCGATTCAGAAAATGGACGCCTAGAGTCAATTGAACAGATGCAATAATAAGAATGTGAGATGTGTTCATACTACGATATCGTGGTACAGTCATACCTCGATTTTCGACCACAATCCGTTCCAGAAGGCTGTCCGAAAACCGATTTGTTCGAAAACCGAAACCACGCTCTTTAAAAAAAAAATCTTTATTGAACACGTCTGCTCACAATGGAACGCTACATGAGGAAGCGTCACTTCCTCGTCTACCCAAGGAAGCATCACTTCCTCGTGTAAGGAAGGCGAGAGGAGTCAAGTGTCGCATTGAAGTGCGATCAGTTTGTTCGAGAACCGATTTTCGGTGGTAATCCGAGGCATAAAAAACTTGACATTTTTGGGTCGAAAACCGATTTGGTCGAGAACCGATTTTCTGTGGTAATCCAAGGCATAAAAAACTCAACATTTTTGGTCGAAAACCGAATTGGTCGAGAACCGATTTTCGGTCGTAATCCGAGGCATAAAAAACTTGACATTTTTGGGTCGAAAACCGATTTGGTCGAGAACCGATTTTCGGTCGTAATCCAAGGCATAAAAAATTTGACATTTTTGGGTCGAAAACCGATTTGGTCGAGAACCGATTTTCGGTCGTAATCCGAGGCATAAAAAAATTGACATTTTTGGTCAAAAACCGATTTGGTCGAGAACCGATTTTCGGTCGTAATCCGAGGCATAAAAAACTCAACATTTTTGGTCGAAAACCGAATTGGTCGAGAACCGATTTTCGGTCGTAATCCAAGGCATAAAAAATTTGACATTTTTGGGTCGAAAACCGATTTGGTCGAGAACCGATTTTCGGTCGTAATCCGAGGCATAAAAAAATTGACATTTTTGGGTCGAAAAACGATTTGGTCGAGAACCGATTTTCGGTCGTAATCCGAGGCATAAAAAACTCAACATTTTTGGTCGAAAACCGAATTGGTCGAGAACCGATTTTCGGTCGTAATCCAAGGCATAAAAAACTCAACATTTTTGGTCGAAAACCGAATTGGTCGAGAACCGATTTTCGGTCGTAATCCGAGGCATAAAAAAATTGACCGATTTGGTCGAGAACCGATTTTCGGTCGTAATCCGAGGCATAAAAAACTCAACATTTTTGGTCGAAAACCGAATTGGTCGAGAACCGATTTTCGGTCGTAATCCGAGGCATAAAAAACTCAACATTTTTGGTCGAAAACCGATTTGGTCAAGAACAGAGACGTTCGAAAACCGAGGTTTGACTGTATATCGTTGTTGTGATATAAAACAACCTATATCGTTTTTTTGTTTTGTTTTTTTGCCATGCACTACTTCCCATATCGGGCTGGGATGCAAAAACACAGACCGCACGAGAATATTTGTCATAATAACGAGCCCCACAAAGAACTCTAATCTCATGACCGCAGTCGCCACCTCCAAGTGACGCCTGAATGGCTCCTTTCACTCGCTCCTCCAGCTGCCGCTTGGTGCGGAGGCAGATGTTTGGCAGAGCGGAAAGCCAACGCTTCTCGTCAAAACGTACAAATCCTGTTCAGTGAATCAATATTGAACTCTGCGGGTTGCCGGCGAGAGGCCCGTTGAGCGTCAACGGGGCTCGTCGCCCAGCTTTGCGCTCAGAACTCGACGCGGCGGCCGACACCTTTGCTCCGTGGATGAATCGTATGAAAGCAGAAAATGCGGGCTGGGGCGATGAGAGGAAATGATTTACAGGCGTTTCGCTTGAAAGATGATGGAAAAGGAAATACACCAGCAGCAAGATCACCGCAATCCAAGAAATGCTTCTTTCTCCTTTCTCAATAGTGTCAGCGGGGGGGGCTGTCAAACTTCTCCTCATCATTATGATTGAAAACATAGACAGGAAACGAGCTCATTCTAATATTGTTGAAACCATTTCAAAACGTTCTCCTTCGTTATTGGGACAAATAAACGACATTGAGACCCAAATTTGAACGCCTAACCAAAAGGCTGCCGAGTACGTTTGCGCATGAGCTGCCGGTTTCTCGCAATGGGGGTCTCGGTTGAAAGCACGGAGCATCAAGTATGCCCGCACCTGCTCGCCGTCTCTCACCGTGGGCAAACCCTGCATTGGAAAAGTGTCCAATGAGCTAAAATTATTATTATTTTTTTTTAAAGATTTTGGAAAAACAATTACTTGAATTTGTTTTCTTTAATACGCCATTAGGAAACTAGGATGATTGTTTCTTTTTTTTGGGGGGGGGGGGCTGACTTCCTAAAAAGTGAAGAATGTCAAGGCGAAAATACAGTCAAACCTCGATTTTTGAACGTCTTTGTTCTCAACCAGATCGGTTTTCGACCAAAAATTTCACGTTTTTTATGCCTCGGATTACGACCGAAAATCGTTTCTCGACCAAACCGAGTGCACTTGAATGTGCCACTTGACTCCTCTCGCCTTCCTTAGACGAGGGAGTGACACTTCCTCGGGTTGCTTTCCATTGTGAGCAGACGTGTTCAATAAAGATTTTTTTTTTTTTTAAAGAGTGTGGTTTCGGTTTTCGAACAATTCGGTTTTTGAAGAGCCTTCTGGAACGGCTTATGGACGAAAACCGAGGTATGACTGGATGATTTTTTTGGAGGGGTATACATATGGATAGATTGAAAAAAAAGGAAGTATAATGCGTGTCGAATGAACAGGCAGGAAGGATCAAAATACTCGTAAATGCTTGCAGCATTCACACAACTAAGTTGTAGGTCACTATGGCGGAAGAGGTTTGTGTGATTTTTTTTTTTCCATCTCACAAAAACCTGCCATTTAAACAGGGGTGTGTGGACTTTTACTATCGACTTTACATGCTTTTAACGACACGTTTTATTTGAAGTCCGAAGTTCAAATTGTGACAAGCAAGCATTGTGGTGTACAATTATTTTCCAATTGATTGGAAGGGATGTGGAAGGAATAGTTCTTTGTCTTACTGGTTTAACCCCCATGCAGTAATAATCCCAAAATTGGACATTTCGGGCACTTTGGACGATTTTGGACGATTTTGGACTGTTGGACAAATGGACACCACAAAACAAAACAGTGATAAATAACTCCACGAAGCTGAAATTTTGCATAGGATGTATATCGATGTCTTGGCCAATTCCCACTGAACATTTTGAGGGGTTGAAAGTGAAGAAAAATTTAAATAGTGAAAAAAGTTGTTGCACATTGGAAGAGGGACATTTTTGGGACGTAATACCCTTCATGCAGCCGCTTAAAAATACTGCATGAGGGTTATTAAAGGTGAAGAAAATGTACATTTCAGGTCCACAATTTTGACTAAAGTGCCAAGAAAAAAAAAAAATAATAATAATAATAAAGTATGAATCTGAGGCAAAGTTGGCCAGCCATGCTCTCGGATGCGGTTTTGACAACGGATCCCTTTCAAGAAACACGGCGTCGCACATCCAACGATGACTTCTCAAATCAAGGCCGTGGTCGCTGTCAACGAGCCCCAAATGACATCCCAGCGCGGCGGTAGCTCGAGAACGTGTCCTTCGGCTTCCCGGTGACATAACAAATATGTCTTGTTGCTCATTAGTCATGCGAATCCCTCGCCCCGGGGCAGCTGGCCAAAGCACACACACACACCGATGAACTCTTTGTGCCGCATTTGATGGGGTATCCGCCCTCCGAGAAGCCTATGCCAATGTCAATACGTTCCCATCTGCGGTCCGAGTCCACCTCGCAATCGTTCACTTTGGTGGAGGGCGACGCGCCCTGCGTGAGTCGGCGGCGGCGGCGGCGGCGGCGGCGGCGGCGGCGGCGGCGGCGGCCGCGCCCGCCGATGATTGGGGGGACCTCAACTCAATAACGCAGTCAGACGACGGGGGCGGCGCGAAGGCATGTCACATTACAGAAACACTGATTTCTCGGAGGGGCCACACCGAGCGGGGTCTGTGGGCTTGCTGTTGCCATAGCGACGGCGGCGATGGGAAAAGATGTCTTTAGTTGCTTGATTAGCCTTTGAAAGTGCAGCGATAGCGGCACGGCGGGGCGTTATGAACACATGACTCGCCTGCCAAGAACACCGGCCGCATTCCGAGTGGAGCCAAAGCGGCGCTAATCTCCGACGCGAGGCCGCTGGCGGGCGGCCAATTTACTTGTCGCGTATGTTTGTTACATCATGCATGTTCAGGATTGTTCAATGAACTCGTTCTGCGCCAAGGATGTGGAAAGCGCGTCCAGATGCGATGGTTGACGGTGGAAAAATGCGCCGCTATCTGCTTGACGCGCTTGCTTTTGGAGCAGCATTTTCTTTGTCTCGCAGTAAATTGAGATTTCATACAAATCGAGATAAATGGGGGGGATTGGGGGTGGGGGGGGGGGGTTGGACTGCTTTGACCCAGAGGAACTTGAAGGAATACATTTTTCATTGTGCGGCAAATGGCTGCTGTTTTATTACAAAATCTTGACTCGGATTCAAGATTTTCTGTGAGCTCGCGTATAAATGGGCGGCACGTCGGTCGACTGGTTAAGGTGCCCGCCTCACATGCGCAGAGGTCGTGGGTTCGAGTCCAGCCTTCCTCTGTGGAGTTTGCACGTTTGCCTGGGTTTTCTCCGGGTGCTCCGGTTTCTTCCCTCATTCCAAAAACATGCACGGCAGGTTAATTGAACGCTTGAAATTGTGTTTGTGACCGCGAACGGTTGTTTGTCTTTATGTGCCCTGCAATTGGCTGCTAAGCGGTTCAGGGTGTACCCCGCCTACTGCCCGAAGACGGCCGGGATAGGCTTTGGCATGCCCGCGACCACCCTCGTGAGGAGAAGCGCAGCAGATTATGGATGCATAGTGTTTCATTCATTTGTATGTCAGACATTTCCTTTGACATTTTTATTTTTAACCCTGGAGAACCCAAGAACCCTTTTCTTCTTTGGAAAATGATGAATTATACATTAAATGACTGCTATATGTTCACTGTAGACCAAAATATATGTTTTTTTCAAATATTCAATGCTTTAATTCTAATTTAGCATTAGGACCAAATTTGACCCTTTGGGATTTAAGGGTAGCATTTAAGTAGCAGAATTTATAGGGGCCAAATTTGTTTGCGATTTTTGCTGAGACCAGTCAAAAAAACCTCAAAAATCCATTTTCCTAATCTCTTGCCGCTCCAGTGCCCCAATTTGTGCAGCTCGTTCCTTCCGCTACGAAGCAAGCTAGCTTGAATGCGCGTGTGGAAAGAAGTGGCATGGGTGGTACGTGCATACCACCCATGCCGCCGCCTTCTTGATTGATTTAGACATTTCAAAACATCATCCAAGTCCCTTTGTTTGAGCAGGCACGGTCTCAGTCGTCGTCGCTTTGCTCCTCAAAGTAAAAGCAGTAAACGTCGCTGGCCATAAACTAGCTGTAGCAACCGACACACTCCGACGGGCAGCGCCACTGCAACCCATTTTCAAACAAAACGGGCGTGGGTTGCACGCAAGTCTCAAGGGAAAGCGCACGCAGCTGTGCCGCAGCGATGACGTCCGCGCGCAGTTAATCAAGAGGCCGTAACTCCAAAACAATTTCACAGATTCTCTCCCGTCAAAATGTCGGATTTGTGTGTGCAATATGCGCCTTTAAGGGTCATGGCCCGCTGAACAAAATCGAGAACTGGAGGAGGTCAGTTTGGTGTACAGACACTTTTCGATGATGTTCTCATGTAGGTATGGGTTGTTTTCCGATTTCAGGAAAAAAAAAAATGCCGTCTTGCCTTTAGTTACCAAACAACAGACTTTATACAACACCTCCCCAATTAAATAACGTAAAAATTCCGTAATGGCCCGAATATAAGACGGTGTGTTTTTGCATTGAAATAAGACTGAAAAGGTGGGCGTCGTCTTATATTCGGGGTCTAGACATTATACCCATTCACGACGCTAGATGGCGCCAGATACCATTAAAGCGAATGCTGAACAAAGTGAACCCCTGTCACGAAGAATAAAAATACGAATAACGGTAGCACGAAGAAGAAAAATAAAAAATAGCGGTAAGATGGAAAAGAGAAAATGGAGAAACGTAGCGACAATCTGGAGAAAAGTGGGTCGAAGATCGGCCAGGTTAATCAGCAGCTGAGGAAAAGTTTTGATGTCATTTACATTTCAAAAACCAGAAGCCATTCATTTACGAATGTGATTGCACTTTAGTTTACATATTTAAATGTTCTCTCTCAATAAATTGTTAGAATCATTTGTTTCAGATGTACTGTCATTATTTTCTGTATAAAAATTAATTTGGTGTTCAAAAAGTCTGTTTTTCAAACTTGAGTCTTGAAAAGGAGGGGGTCGTCTTATAATCAGGGCTGTCTTATATTCGGGCCAGTACGGTACGTTTCCAAAATCGTGATGCAAGTTTAACCCTCGTGCAGTATTTTTAAGCGGCTGCATGAAGGGTATTACGTCCCAAAAATGTCCCTCTTCCAATGTGCAACAACTTTTTTCACTTTTCATTTTTTTCACTTTCAACCCCTCAAAATGTTCAGTGGGAATTGGCCAAGACATCGATATACATCCTATGCAAAATTTCAGCTTCGTGGAGTTATTTATCACTGTCCATTTGTCCAACAGTCCAAAATCGTCCAAAGTGTCCGAAATGTCCAATTTTGGGATAATTACTGCATGGGGGTTAAAAAAAAAAAAAAAAGCGGAAATGAAGCCTCAAGCAAACTCAACTTTGCGGCTTCTTCAATGTGATATTTTAAGAATCGAGGCAGTACAGCATCCAGGTTTTGAGTTGAAACCAAAACAGCTCAATCTGAACTTCGGGTAGTCGGGCCGTGCGCCTCCGTACAAGACTTTTATTTTTTTTTTTGCTATTGTGATTAGAATAAAGAACAATGTGGACAGATGTTGGTGGAGGCGAGATGGGTGTCAAGAGGGCTCCGTTCAGCTGAGCGAACGCATTCCCCCGCTGAGCCCTGGGCGGCTAACCTGAAGTGGCGCGAGCGTCTACTGCGGATGACGATGGCCGGCAGTGCTCTCCGCCTCCCGCCGTTCTGTCGGTCGGGCCGCGTTGGCTCTGCTGGCCAAGTGTCAGAACGCTTCACGTCGGCGCTTCGCAGCATCTCTCCCCTGGCTGCTGCCTCTTCCGCTGAGCTTCACCAGGCTGTCGGTTCCGCTTGCCGCAGCCTCCCACGTCGCCTTCTCTCCGCTCGCACTTTGTCTTTAGCTATCAGCCTCTTCCTCAGTCCCGCCCGCGTCCCCTTCGCTGACTTCCTCTGGTCACCAAACCGCCCCCCCCCCCACCCACCCCCGCGCTTGATACCCCGCCGCGGCGATCGGCTCTCATCGTGCTCACCGTTAGAAACCGGCAAACGCGGAGGCTGTCAAAGCTGTAAAGGCGAAATGATGTCGTCGAACGGTGAGGGCGGACGTGATGACCGCAAATGAAGAAAAAAAAAGGATCTAGGAGTCTAAAGCTCGATGTTACAGACGCATAGCGAGGGCATTGTACAGTTGAAAGTTTCTATTCTCTCCCCGGAGATGACATGTTCCACACTGTCCTCTTTTGGCCGATGAAAAAACTGCAAGCCCAGTGTTCACGCAGCCTCGGCAGGATGGAAACAGAGCGGGAGAGACACAGAGAAGGGCTTTGGCTTTCACGCGGAGAATCTATACGAGCCTGTGGCACAATGTCGGCGTGTTTATTTGATCGTCTCCAAGTCCGTTTTTTGGGGGAGAATGTACTTTTCAAAACAGAATAATGTGGAGTAAGATTTTCAAGTAGGTGGTCACCGCTAACAGACACGTGGCCAGGTTGATGATTGGTCCCGCTGGCTGAGCCTCTCCACCAATCGGAAGGCGGCTTCCTTTCACCGCGCTAGCTAGCAGGGTTTCATCGTTATCGCTTACGACCGTCCTGAGGTTGCGCAATGAAGCACAGTGACACCTCAACGTAAGCATTCCCTTTGCTCGGAGGATACCAACATCGCTGCCTCGAAGATCGACCGACTCCGATCCGATACCGATCGGATTCTATTTGTCACTCAAAGCTGGTAAGAATACGTGGATGTCACGATCGTGACGTGGCAACAACCATTTCGACCTAAAGGCAGGACAATGCTCTCCACCTCTTGTCGTGCGTATGGCAACCATGGCGACGGCACGTCGGTGCTACGGCAAGTCGTGTAAAGCGAAGTTGAGGATTTCCGATATGGTTTGTTGCTTACGGATTGGGTCGGACTGCTTCTGATAAAAACAAGCTGTTAGCGATCCAGTCCTTCCCGAGTACTAACCATACTGGATGTGTTACACTGCCCTCTGGTGGCCAAGAAGCGCACACCAGAAGGAGCAGCAGTGTCCATAAAGCATTCTTTGAATTCCATTTCATGATATGAAAATTTTCCTGGGGTTTTTGACGGCCGTTCCCTTTTCATTCCAATTGGGAACGAGGATTTCAGAGACGACCGATTCGATTGGCTCACGCTCGCAGAAAGATTTAAACTCAGAAGTCGAGGTCGCGCCGTAGTTTGCGCAGCCGTGTAAGAAATAAAAATCATTGTTTGCCACGCCGGCAAAACATTCCTTTTACGTCCTGACCCCAGGGGTGCGCGTGAGTCGCCACATTTGCTCGGTAAGTGCGTAAAAGTGATCATCAGCGTTAGCCCCCCCGATCATTGCGGAGGCACCGTCCGATCCAGGCGAATCTCCACGCCGCAATCCGAGCCGCAAGCACTCACTACCTTGGCAGTGTGATAAATTGCTCCGCCGGGAGGGAAAAAGTCTGACAGAAGTTGCTTTATTTTATTTTATTTTATTTCTTTGGCGAATGCGCACCATCTTTTGTTTGCTCGGTAAGAGCTTAAGCACTCTGCATAATTTGACACTCAAAAGCTAATTAGTATTATGTTCAAAGTAAAGCTGCATTTTTAAACATTTGCTGTGTAAAATACGGAGCTACGGTTAACCCGGCGAAAAGTAAACAAACCGCGCGCAGTCACTACAAGGCACAGCGTGCCGCCTGTCCGCGCGCCCCTGGCTCATGATAACCTTTCCCTAATTACAATTCCTCCCGCATCTTATATCAGCTCATAAAACAACGCAGCACTAATTAGGGCAATGAGATGATATCCAATTAGGGATCCGTGTTTGGTCTCAAAATCAAGGGAGCGTGCCCAAAGCTCCGATGGATGGAGGCCAAGTGGCTTTGACAAGATGGCCGACGCTCCCTGGGGGGGGCGCGAACACAAAGGGTCCGCCCACCCCCTGGAATCAGAGAGTCACATCTTCAAAAGCAAAATGACAACAGGCACCTTGCAGGGCTCATTTGGAGCTTGTTCACCAGACAAAATTCCCTCACAAAAATCGCAGACATACCGGAAAATCGATTATCGCGATATCAGCCGCAACTATGCAGAACACAGTCAACTGCGAAAAGATGGACCCTCGAGAAAAATGAACATAGTCCGACGACTCTTTTCAACGTACACCGTTGACGTTTACGCCGTTCGTTCGCATTTCAAAGTCCCTATTTCACGTCGTTTGTTTTCCATTTGCCAATTTTGCTTCCGACGAACACCTTTCTGACTTCAGCTTCAGATTTTTCCCCACAAAATGAATGAAAAGGCTAGTTCATGACAAAAAAAAACACGTGGGAATCAAACCGCCGCCGCCGCGACCTTTGCTCATGAACAAAAAGTACGGTACAATTTCGACAATCATCCGTAACGGCGACAAAATCATGGCAGAGTTCAAGGACAACGGATTGATAGATGATCATCAACGCTTTCAGGGCGAGGCAAATCCTGAACTGCAGAAGGCACTTTGTTTGCTGACTGAATGTTTTCAGAGACGAAGTAGGAACGCCACTGCTGTGTGTTTCATGTCTTATATAAGATGCTATTTTTACTTCATATACACATTTGAAATTGACATGCGTTTATGTCATCCTATGTTCGGAAATGGCTGTGTTATAACGTATAGCCTTGGTATGTTGTCACCATGTTCGACTGTCAGCCTTAAAATGTAAACAGATTAATTTTGAAGTTATGATCCTACCGACAGCGTTAACACTATTGCTACTTGCTAATGCGCATGCTAGTTCGTAGCAGCTAAACTGCTCATGTTTACGTGGGCAAGCTGTCCAAATTTTTGTTCGAATTTCATGCTTTCCACTTGGGTGCGACTTGTTCCAATGATCCAACAGGTCTGTTGGATTGCCTTGTTTACCTTGCACCACCGCTTCCTCGTCCACATCATTCTGGAGATACCGCCATAAAAGCAATGGGGAGTGTAAATACGCTTTTTCAAGAATTTATAGTTATCGGCCAACCGGACGAAAGGCTGATCTATGTATTCTAATCTATTTCATTATCTGCTATTCTGGTTTTTTTTTTAGTTTGGCAGTAAACTTCAACTGGCAGTGGCCCTTAGATAGATTCAAGTCCATTTTTTGGGGGGAGGGGAAGAATCGTTCATGCTTTACAAAGTATAGCATCTCAAGGTACCGCTGTCGTAAACAGATTTGGAGTAGCCCCCCCCTCCCGATTTCATTTTGTTTGTGTGAAATTGATGTTTGCTAGTGTGAGCAATGAGGGAAAATATTCACCAATATCCTCTGCAAGCCAGGCGAGAACACTGCCCTGTCGGTCACGTCCTCATTCGGCGGCGGGGGCAGGCGGGCGCAAAACAGGCCCAAAAGACAGAAGAATCTGATTAGTGTCATCGGGCCAGCTGCCGTAAACGGGAGTCATGTCGGTGGGTGTCAGAAAGAGCTCGCTCCGTCACCACCCGCTGTCAACTCAGCCCAGACGGCCTCATCCCCGTAGACGCGACAGAGTGACCGACGAAAATCTGCAGTCATGCGGTGGGCGACCTGCAGAAATGGGAACGGCTTCCGGGGGGGCGAGCGCAGAGGACCGAGACGGACAAAGCGGCCCATTTGGGCCACCCGCGGATTTATCCGCCGGCGGTGGCGGCGGCGGCGGCAGGGCAACAACAACTACTCCCGGGCCCATATTGAGACGGAAGGCAAGGCGGCAGGCGGCGATGTCAAAACCGGAAATCCAGGCGCACTTAGCTAATTGGCAAAAGATTGTACATAAAAGACACACGCTTGCCAAATAGCGGGAATTACTGCCGCGTTCGCGTGGATCGCGGCATAAACACTCCAGCTTGAGCTTGAGATAAATCGTCAAGCGGCCCGCGCGTGCCCCTGAATGAGCTCATTGGAATTTATTCCTACCCCGGCAATTACGGTCTAATTGTAATTGATGGATCACGCGGGCCCTACTTGCATGAAACTATTCCTTCTTATTAGCCGCAACGCACGGTCAAGAGCTACGAAGCGGCAAATGAGGAGGCCTTACCATCCATCTCTACTTGTGAAGTAGGCTTGAACCATTCATTCATCCAACGGCAATCGACACGCAATTTTCCAATGGCGGCGGCTGGGCAGCTGCATTGCGGCTTGACGTGAAAAGCGACCGAGTGACCAAACCACCCGTTTATTTCATTGCATTATTGTGTTCGGGGCTGAAACGGGTCCCCCGAGTACCTCGGTTCGGAAACAATAGCTGCAGCCCGAACTGTTCCGATCTGATTTAGGGACCTGTGTTCATGCCACACGTTTGGGAGAATCGTGTAATGAACGCAGAGAAGACTGCAAGTCCAAGTGTTCGCTAGGTTAACGAATTGAAGTCGATAATAAACGGCCTTGAATATGACTGACTCGGTGGCACATGATTTGAGCATATGCCGAGTTGGAAAGCGGCAAAACATTTCGGTCGAACGTATCTGATTTTGGGGCGGCACAGTGGACGACCGGTGAGCAGGGTTTGAAGGGGCCAACCTTGCTGTGCGGAGTTTGCATGTTCTCCCCGGTGCCTGCGTGGCTTTTCTCCGGGTACTCCGGTTTCCTCCCACATTTCAAAAGCTGGGCATTAGAGTTTGATCAGAGACTTTGAATTGTCCCTCGGTGTGGCGGTTGTCCCTGAGACTAACTGGCAGCCAGTTCAGGGTGGAACTGAACTGGCCGAAGACGGCTGGGATCGGATCCGGCACGGATTAGAAAACTGATGGATGTCAGACATTGCTTGTACATTCAAACCTCGGTTTTCGAACGGCTCGGTTCTCGACCAATTCGGTTTTCAACCAAAAATTTCGAGTTTTTTTATGCTTCGGATGACGAACAAAATTTGGGAACTCGAACAAACCGAGCGCACTTGAATGCACCATTTGACTCCTCTCTCCTTCCTTACACGAGGAAGTGACGCTTCCTCGGGTAGACGAGGAAGTGACGCTTCCTCGTGTTGCTTTCCATTGTGAGCAGACGTGCTCAGTAAACATTTTTATTTTAAAAAGAGCGTGGTTTCGCTTTTCGAACAGCCTTCTGGAACGGATTATGGACGAAAACCTCGGTTTGACTAATATCAATCCATTGATTACTTACATTTGTTCAAATGAGGCGCATTGGGCAAAATGTCATCCATGGCGAGGAAAATTAAGCCCGCGAGCCCTGAGCGACGATCCCATTTCCCTTTCCAAACAACACGCGTTGAACGAAAACATCAACCCGTCGTCACATTCACGTTGTCGACGACGTGTTAGCGCATGAACATGAACAAAATTCTTCACTTGGCTATCATCCGGACATCTCCAATATCCAGCGTGATGGCAACTCAGCGTCTTCCCCATCCCTGACCCGCATTCCTCAATGGTGTCCTAAAGATGGGAAAAAAAAAAAAAGGGGCTGCGAGCATCCCAGGGTGGAAGGGATGCGCCGTGCAAGCACTTCCTCCATTTTGGGGATTTTGCACTTTCGCCAAACGGTAATTGCCTGAGCCCACGCGGGGTCAGAAAGTGCCATCTCCGCATCGGCTGCCGCGCTCCACTTCATCCGGACTTTATATTACCTCTGGACATGATTTGCGTCAGCAGTCTTGAGTTTAATTTGCCTTAATCGCATTCAGGCGAGCCGGTGGAATCGATGCAGGGCCGAACGGACGGACGAGGCCGTCTTTTGAACCAGAGCCACGCGCAGGAAAGAGCCACCGCGCTGGAAGAAAATCCTCCATCGGTTTCACAAATCAAAATGTATTTATAAAGGGAAAAAGGTGGCCTATTCATGTCACATCTTGAAAAAGAAGCTGCGCGGGACAAATAAAGAAGCCCGGACAGAGCCCAGGACAGAGAACATTGGATTCCTCATTTCGAGCACAAATCCTGGACTGTTTGTGCCTCTCGCTCTGCTGATTGGAATGTTCGGAGAATTGTATTTTCTCCAAATGGAATATGTTTTTTTTGTTCAGCTAATATTTTGGCATTCTTTTTGCTTATAGCCTATGTATTCCCCCCCCCCCCCGTCTAATATTGCCAGGTCGCTTACCAACATGGGTAACCAAAAAATAAAAATCTTCACGAATTTCCTTGCCTTGGGATCTTGTCATTTTACCGCAAGGACACCAAGGTGGACCGATGATGGCTGGATGTGGTATTTGTGTGTGCAGTATATTTCTTTCAGCACAAATACTCCAAAAGCAAGTTCATATCGGTCCCTATGATCGAGATGATGTCTTAATACCGTTTGTCTCCACACCAGACGTGACTAATTGGCATGCTAACGATGGGAGGGGACAAGCCGGAGCTTTCCGTACGCTTGTTTGACATTCTTGCGGCATATCCATCCGATAATCCAACGCGTCACTCATCAGACTTGTAGTTCCGACCCGCGCGTTAACACGGCATTCCTGGAAAACCGGGAAAGGGAGCCACATCGTGCTAAATCGACTTCTTTGCGTTTTTAGCCATGTTAACATGCTAATTCGTCAGCACAAACAACCCAAAAGTGGTATTTTCCTCCATATAATAAAAGGTATTATTATTATTATTATTATTATATAGATATCTCAGAAGATTCCTGCTCATTCCTCCTCTTTAAGGAATAGCTCGGCCCAATGTAAGAAAATGACTGGTCCTGACTTTTATATGTCACAAAGTGAGGAGCCCGCCCCCGTACCGCCCCCTGCAGACGAAACACATGCCCACTTTCTCATTTTTTGCACCGGGGTTGGGGAGAAGTGGCTCGTTCCACTTGAATGGGAGATCTGCAGCCGCCAGAGCGTTGACGGTTTGGGTGCGACGACGAGCCGCTGACTCGGAGGGGGAGGGGCAGCCAAATGAATGGTTTTTTCACTGTAGCAAATTTGATCTCAGATGTTAACACACACACTACGCAGCGCCCGGTAGTAGCGATCTCAGATCACAGTAGTCGACTTCACAGTGCTCCGGCCCAGCTCCCTCCCTGTGTGGAGTTTGCATGTTCTCCCCGGGCCTGCGTGGGTTTTCTCCGGGTACTCCGGTTTCCTCCCACGTTCCAAAAAACATGCATGGCAGGCTGATTGAACACACTAAATTGTCCCTAGGTGTGAGTGTGAGCGCGCATGGTTGTTCGTCTCTGTGTGCCCTGCGATTGGCTGGCAACCGGTTCAGGGTGTCCCCCGCCTACTGCCCGAAGATAGCTGGGATAGGCTCCAGCACCCTCCGCGACCCTCGTGAGGATAAAGCGGTTCGGAAGATGACTGACTGACTGACTGTTAACACACACACACACACACACACGCACACACACACACACACACACACACATTTCATATAGTCAGTGCAGAAAGATAAAAGAAATTGCGAAATTTACGATCAGCCTTCACTTTCACTTCCAAAAATTTCTTGGATTTATTTTGCTTCCTCCGTCCAACCCATCCAAAGGTCCGTTTTGTAGCCATTTTAGCAATGCAACGTTCTTGCTGCGTCTGAAACGAACAATAACAAATACTTCCTGGACTACTGCGCATGTGTAAACCAGTGTGGTGGTTGCTGTTGCCGTTTCCAAACGAAGCGGTAGAGGTCGCTGTTGGATTCGACTTCGTTGTAGTGAATCTCCTCACGAGGCAAGAG
Source organism: Hippocampus abdominalis (assembly GCA_018466805.1). Taxonomy (NCBI): domain Eukaryota; kingdom Metazoa; phylum Chordata; class Actinopteri; order Syngnathiformes; family Syngnathidae; genus Hippocampus; species Hippocampus abdominalis. Next base: position 32,633,205 of record CM031695.1, read on the forward strand.
CAGAGAAAAAGATTTCGTATAACGCAACAGGGTTTTTTTTTTCGTTGTATGGGGGGCAGGATTGTGGGAATGGTGTGGTGCATTTTTTGATTTTTTTACACTAGGGGGTATTTTCTCCCATGTAGGTTTCGTTGTAGAGGAGTTTCACTGTAACTCGTACTTACGAAGAAATTACAACACCATTGCGTCCAAAGTTACAATCGAACCACATCACGAGTACGGCAGAAGTTTAGCTGCGGAAAGCCGAACATAGCATGATATGGTCCCTTTGAATATGAATGTCCGGTCGTGGCCCTGTTCTCACCCCGATGTAAACCGGACTTGGAGACGATGGTACGCAGTACGCAGACGGCCTTGTCTGGTGTTGAGTAACTGGCATGCGCACGATTCACCGGTTTGGCCAACCGAGGGCAAGAGCATGCCGGGTTTCAATCTGTCAACATGTCAACTGTTCTGGCAACGAGGGAATTGGACACCGTGGATGGAGACGGAGAGATGGCACCCAGCAGTCAATGTCAGCATGCCCAATTGCTCACATTCACACCTGCGTAAAAAGTACACCAGATCTGTCAGTCTGTCAGACGACTCACACTTGAAGGACTCGTGCCTGTATGGAGCAGTTTTTGCGCAACACCGGCTCAAGTTTTTAAATTCAAATCATCTGTAAAGCATTTCTTCGTCGGTGCGGTGATCTAAGATGAGACCGGAAGGAGATTCAAGTGTTTTGGGATCCTTGATCAGAGTATTTTGTACATTTGAGGGTTTTTTTTTACGTTGATGCACAAGGTGTCAGAGAACCGGACGATCAACCCAAATTGTCTGATTTCTTTTTCTCTTGGCCAAGCTCATGTTTGGAAGTTTGGAAGACGTGAAGCTGCGGCGGAGGATCCCCGGGCAGAATCATTCCAGGGTAGCATGAAGGCTGGGAGGGAAGTGTTCTCGACTCGCGTCTCAAAATGGAAACCTTGTGGCTTGGATTTGAAATACATCTGATGCGACAACCAGTCCTGTGACTTTTACTGGGAGCCATAATTACGATTCACCAGGCCCGGTAGTCGAGTGGTTAGCACGTTGACTTCACAGTGCAGAGGTACCGGGTTCAATTCCAGCTCCGGCCTTCCTGTGTGGAGTTTGCATGTTCTCCCCAGGCCTGCGTGGGTTTTCTCCGGGTCCTCCGGTTTCCTCCCACGATCCAAAACATGCATGGCAGGCTGATTGAACACTCCAAATTGTCCCTCGGTGTGAGTGTGGGCGCGAATGGTTGTTCGTTTCTGTGTGCCCTGTGATCGGCTGGCACCCGGTTCAGGGTGTCCTCCCTGCCTACTGCCCGAAGGCAGCTGGGATAGGCTCCAGCACCCTTCAAGACCCTAGTGAGAATCAAGCGGTTCAGAAAATGAATGAATGAATGAATGAGCATTAGGTCCACGTCCGTCATTTTGGAAGTCGGGAAACGGTTCCTCGGTTTTTGTTAGAGAGCTGGCAAAAGAGAGGACATGTTGGCGGCGGGCGGGAAGAGCAGCCTGGTCACGAGGCTCATCTATAATGGACAAAGACGATTAAGTTTGAGCAGTGGCTGGGCCAGATAGTGAGTCGGTTGAGTGGTGGGCCGCAGATAAGAACGGATGCAAATACACAGCGAGAGTGACAGATTAACCTTGGACAAGGTTGAGCGTGAACGCTGTGAAGCCAAAGACACGCATGCGTGTCCCCTCGCGCTGTCGAAAGAGCAGGTCTCGTTACACAATAGGCTTGTCGCCATACGCGCACACACACACACACACACACACACTCTCACACAAAAACAACAACAATTAAAAGGGCATTAATCTTTGACTTCGCACTCACTACAGTGCACACGAGGATCCAGTGGCTTGTTTCAAGTTTTTCCAATCGGCTCATCTCCTGCTGGTTCTCGTTTGACGACAAGCCAGGTTTCGAGGCTGTGTTTCTTCCTCTCCCCCTCCTTGACGTCACATGCACGGAGACGGTAACCAAGCGCAGGTAAAAATAGTCCGGCGGGGCTCGGGGATGCGCTGAGCGATTGGAGAAAACCAAACTGCGTACATCAAAGTAGATGGCTTTGGCCACGTACGTCTTTTACTGGACTGTTTTTTTTTTGCTTTTTAACCAGAAAGACTGCATTCAATGGAACAGATTTGAGATGCGAGAGGCGACTAACTGTAAAAACTGCACATTTTGGGATGCGGAGGGAAGCAGCGGGGGTTGAAAACATCCAGTAGCGGTCTGTCGCAGTCGTAAAGCCGGCAACTTTTGATTCACGCCGAACTGCCTGTGATCCCTGGTTTTAATTAAAGGTTGAGCTGTCAAAAGACATCACCTTGATTTTTTCCCCGATGCCGATTGGGCCTGACTGCTCGTCCACGGTGGACTTTGGTGCCGCTTCAGTCGGGGAATTGCAGGAAATGTGATGAGAGGGTAATTTGGGAGTTGAAAAGAGTCAGGAAGAGGAGACATTTGCAGCCGGTGGGCCCACCACTTCGACTCTTGGAACCAATTAGAGAATAGTTCTTAGATCGCTCCATTGCAATTTTTGGGGGAGGAAAGCCCCCACCCTAATAGAGGTTAATGAAGGCAAATATACAGTACTTGTGCTGATTTGCAGTCTTGCTTACAAATTAGGGTTAGGGTTAGGGTTAGGGTTAGGGTTAGGGGTAGGGTTAGGGTTAGAACCCTAACCCTAACCCTAACCCTAATTTGGCCGGCAAGTGTGATGTAGCTGGAGTCCGTTTAGATGAAATTCTGAATTTCTGTAAACCTCTGTCTCCAGGTCGACAAGTCCATTTCTTGGAAGGCTAGTTACTGGCTAGTTAAGCGAGGCCAGAGGTACAGTATCGACTGTACGACCAGAGATGTCCCAAGTCATTTAATCTTGGTCAAGTCAAGTCACGTCCAAGCTGATTAAAAGTCAAATTGAGTCCGAGTGAAATTAGCAATGCGGTTTTAGCTGCAGTGTCAGGTCTTTAGACATCGACAAAAAGTAACGAGGAGTCAAGTGATCTAAGTTTACACTCCAAACCACTCGTGCATGTTTTTGGTGTGATTCAGCCCCCCCCCCCTCAACACCCACAAAAAAGGCAGCAAAGCTTCATCTGTCTCGTCCCAGACTATCTCGAAAAGCCGTTTCCTTTTTTTTTTTTAAGTTCTTGCATTTGCACAATCTAAACTTAATATCTCTTTAAAAGACCAAACACGCAGTGGCCTGATAATGTTTCCACCGTGGCTGAAGACCAGGCTGACACTGCAAAAGCGCTCGTTGCAACTGGAAAAAAAAGAAGCTTTTGGAGGATTTTGTAAATGTAGTCATTGTCTATTCAATCATGTTTTGGTCTTAAATTTAATTGCCAAGCACTTTTTTTCTTGTGACGACTATGATCGCTCATTTGATAGATCCATCCATCCATCCATTTTCCGAACCGCTTCATCCTCACTAGGGTCGCGGGGGGTGCTGGAGCCTATCCCAGCAGTCTTCGGGCAGTAGGCGGGGGACACCCTGAATCGGTTGCCAGCCAATCGCAGGGCACACAGAGACAAACAACCATCCACGCTCACACTCATACCTAGGGACAATTTAGAGTGCCCAATGAGCCTGCCATGCATGTTTTTGGAATGTGGGAGGAAACCGGAGCACCCGGAGAAAACCCACGCAAGCCCGGGGAGAACATGCAAACTCCACACAGGGAGGCCGGAGCTGGGATCGAACCCGTACCTCTGCACTGTGAAGCCGACGTGCTAACCACTGGACTACCGGGCCGCCCATTTGATAGATGAATATTTCAAAACATGACTTTGAGAGTCACAGCCGAAATACAGTCAAACCTCGGTTTTCGAACGTCTCTGTTCTCGACCAAATCGGTTCTCGACCAAATTTCGAGGGTTTTTTTACGCCTCAGATGACGACCGAAAATCGGTTCTCGACCAAACTGAGCGCACTTGAATGCACCACTTGACTTCTCTCGCCTTCCTTACACGAGCAAGTGATGCTTCCTCGAGTAGACGTTTTCAATAAAGATTTTTTTTTTTAAAAGAGCGTGATTTCGGTTTTCGAACAAAATCGGTTTTCGAACAGCCTTCTGGAACGGATTATGGTCGAAAACCGAGGTATGACTCGATCAGCAACCCCGAACCTTCGATCATATCAACACAAACGGCTAACAACCGCATTTCGTGGGTAGAACGGCTCTTCAAATGACCAGCTCTCTTGGCCCTTTTCCACCACACTTGTGGTTCGCATCAGTTTTTGTTTGTTTGGGGGGGGTTTTTCTCCACGTCTCTAGCTCCAGTGCCTGTAACAGTTGCTTACGCTGGCCCCAATTATTTGTCGTGCCAGACTCTGGCACTGACTACATCAGGGGCCTGGGTTAACACGACGATCGCAAATGTTGGGGAATGACTCCCTAGGACACACGCAAGTCTTGCACCTACTGTTTATCCCGGCTGACTTTGAGCGAAAGGCGAACTATACCCCGAACTGGTCGCCGGGCAGTCGCAGGGCACACGCAGACGAACAACCATCCACGCCGTCACTAAGCGGGAATCCAGCCGCGCGCCGCGCACACACACACACACAAAGTCAGGCGAGTGTACCACCACACCATCAGCGACTCGTCGATAAGCAAAAGAATCGACTGCTACTTTGATCGTTGCATAATCATCCGCAGCCAAAGTCTCAGGATCTCAACCCTCAGATTCCAGCCCCTTTGATTTCTGTCGTGACTCATGAAAGCAGTCTGATCTGAATCTCGATCAACCCCATGGAGAAAATATGAACAAAGCCGCAGTGGCACCTGAAGCACCTCAGAAGATTGGAGATCAAACTGGCAGCTCTCCGCATTGATCGGGAGCCAAGGAGTCGCTCTCAGTTTCACCGAGGTTGGCGAGCACCAAATCGCTCCTCTTTGTGTGACTGTGCTCAGTTGTTGTTTTGGGGTTTGCGTTCAAACGGGCAGTTCACAGAATTCTGACGATTCGATGACTTGGCGGAATAATCCAATACTACCGTATTGGCCCGAATATAAGACGGTGTTTTTTTTGCATTGAAATATGACTGAAAAAGCGGGGGTCGTCTTATATTCGGGGTCTAGACATTATACCCATTCGCGACGCTGGATGGCGCCAGATATCATTGAAGCGAATGCTGAACTTGACCCCCCCAGGCCAAAGTGAACCCCTGTCACAAAGAATACAAAATAAAAATAGCGGTAGCACGAAGAAGAAAAATAAAAAATAGCGGTAAGAAAGAAAAATAACAGTTTGCAAATTTAAATGTTGAGATATTAAGATTTGAATGAGGCAAAATAACGTGCTTTTTCTCTCAAATATATTGTTGGAATCATTCGTTTCAGATGTACTGTCATTATTTTCTGTATCAAAATTAATTTGGTGTTCAAAAAGTCTTTTTTCAAACTTGAGTCTTGAAAAAGAGGGCGTCGGTCTTAGAATCAGGGCCGTCTTATATTCGGGCCAATACGGTAATTGGTTCTCAAAAGATTCAAGAGCAACTGTTGTTTGGTTTTGGAGGCGTTTGCGGCTGTTTCGCAACCTCAAGGAAGGAAAGCCGGGCGCGCTTTTCAGGCCCAAAAGGATTCTTGCCTTCTGTCATGGAGTGGAAGATCGGCGAATTGTACCGGCCTGTCACGAGCCGTGACTGGGAGACACGCGTGGGGAGACAAACGCTTCCTGGACCTATGACGTCAAGTGGGTTTTCGGAATCACTCCTCTGCAGAATGCTCGTTTTTTTGTTTTTTTTTTCGTCTTTTGACGACACTTCAACTCTTATTTGCTTAAAAGCCTTCAGTAAAGCAAACGACTTTTCCCCCTGGCTGGTAAACACTCGAGGCATAGAGGCTTGGGTTGCGTGGGAAAGTGCTGACGACCACTGTCGCTGTGCTGTTTGTGTCGCCCCGACAGTTTGATTTGCTTTTGTTTATGTCAAAGCATTTTTCTTCAGTTTTTTTTTTTTTTTTTTTTTTTTTTAAAATAACCGCAGGATGCCCAAGCGCTCCTTGGCCACTCAACTCGTCAGGTGGCGTGCACGTATCAGCGTTTGGGTAGAGCGCGTAGGTGTGTATAATTAGATGACTCAGAGAGAAGAGCGCTCGAGACACCGCCGCCGCCGACAATATTATTCTCTCTCCGACGCTCCCGTACCTCGTCGGCTGCTCCGGTGAGATGGCGGAGCGAGGGAAAGGTTACAGCAGCCAGGGTGTGTGTGGTATTGAAATTCAAGAGCACTTCAGCTCGGCTGTCTGGTGATTAATGAGCTATTTGGGGAGAGTTCAGCTATTTCAAAATGCACGGGGTCTACATTAGCGCTGTAATTAATTTTACAACACCGCGGTGTTGTCAGCCCTCGGTAGCGTGCCACACGCCAATGATAAGCAGTCGCTAATTAAAAAAAGAAAAGAAAAAAAAAAAAAAAAAAAACGGTCCAAGTAAATAAAGAAATAAACGCGTGACATTCAGAATGTGAAGGAAGAGAACAATGTCAAGCGGAGAAAAAAAAAGCTGATCCTTGCTCTCCCCACTGGGCACCTTTGCGCGAGTTTTACATACTCCAGAATCAGGTAATTGGATGACTATTGATTCTCGTGTCCGCACGTCTTGGAGAAATTCCAAGAGCGGAGAAGCTGAAGTGTCAGCGTGCGCGGCGGCGGCGGACGTGCACTCCGACAGACCTGCTCAGGTGTTCCGACAACCCTTTAGCCCTTCACGGCGCGCGCTTTATGAGAAATGAGCGGATTTTATGCTAATCGGCTCCCACGTGTTAGCGGCGCGCTTGCTCGACTGCTGCGCGCATGAATATCATTTTTTTTGTACTTGTGAATAATGGCGGAGAGGTTAGCTTGCAAAAAAAATGCTGCTCTTGTTCAGTGACTTCATAAGTCGTCCAACGGAGTTTAACCCCCATGCGGTAATTATCCCAAAATTGGACATTTGAATTGAATAGTATTGAATACAACTTTATTGTCAAATGTGCTGTACGTATGTGTAACATACAGCACAGATGACATTTCTTCCCCCTCAACATAAAACAAGAGGAGCCGCTGCGGGTGTCCGCGCCGCCATCGAAAGAAAAGTTGACCAAAATAAAAAAGACAAAATAATACAAGACAACACATGAAACACAGACAATTGTGCAATCTTAACCACTTTCCTGCATACACTTTGTTGTTTGAAGCCGTAATAGATGAAAGAGGAGCGAATCAAAATTTCGGACACCTTGGACGATTTTGGACTGTTGGACAAATGGACACCACAGACAAAACAGTGAAAAATAACTCCACGAAGCTGAAATTTTGCATAGGATGTATATCTATGTCTTGGCCAATTCCCACTGAACATTTTGAGGGGGTTGAAAGGGAAACAAAATTAAATAGTGAAAAAAGTTGTTGCACATTGGAAGAGGGACATTTTTGGGACGCAATACCCTTCATGCAGCCGGTTAAAAATACTGCATGAGGTTTAATCAAAGCCGCGACTCTTTTACAGGTGCGGCAAAGCAGATGAAATACTCCAAGGCCGGGGAAAGTCATTTCTATTCTGGATGGGATTTCACCCCACTGGAACGACTCGGTCGAGGAAACGCGGACGAGGACGCTTTAATATCAACACCTCATGTTGTGCAATGATTTCCCAGGCATTCCAAGGCCAACGATTCAAATGCAAATGCCAACACAGCAGGCAACATCCAAATAACGGACAAACTTTGACACATTGCTTTGCCGTTGCGTGTAGAGTTGGCGGGTTAAATCGCGAACCATTCCGCGTTTAGAGGTCAGGTGGGGCCAAGGCCATTTCAAGATTTGAAAACATATCATAGGATCTCACAAAGGAGCCAGTGAAGACATGCTCCCTCTTTATACGAGTACCAGTCAAGAGGCAAGCGGCGGCATTCTGGACCAACTGGAGACGCTTTGTGGAGGATCGGTTGATTCCAAAGTCACAGTAATCTTGCCGGGATGTGACGAAGGAGAGGCTTGACTTGAGCTAGCTGCCGAAGATGGAAAAATGCAGGATTTGACAACGGCACCAATTTGCCGCTCCAATTTCACATCACTGTCCAGTTGAAGACCCGAGTTCGAGACTTCTCGGGATTCGACTCGAGTTGGAAGCCCACTCACACCCAGTCCAAACATGAGCGTAGCTTCGTGGCCCGTAAAATAAAATTTATTTTGCGTGTTTCAGAGGTCAGTTGTTTTATTAAATGGCATGTTTCTCTTTCATGCACTCTTTCCAACCTGGTCTTTGAACTGGCTTTAACCCTTTGAACCCGATTTTCATTTTGTCAACCATTTTTAACGAACTCCCCGCCCCAAATTTTTTTGCCTGTTTTTTGTTAACCTGAAGTCTTTCACGATGATGACGAGTTTCTCGCTTTGCAAATAGGACATCTGCCCTTACGACAAAGTGTCAATCCAGTAAGAATCCCGAGGCAAGCGGGCCATTCATGATATATTGACGGACGATCCGTATTTGACAGCACGACCAATAAAACGGCTCACATTCATGATGACGGAGTCCATCGCGTTCATGCCAATCAATTTGTTTGTTGACATTCGATTTGATTGCGCATCAGGCCAGCGCGTGGGTGTGGATGGCCCCCCTTTTTATCGGGTGACCCCAGCAGCGAAACAAGCCGGACGCATCCCTCCGACTTTGTCTCTCCCTCAGCAGCCTGCCTGAAAGGTAAAGAGAGTCAAACTGGGCAGAAGTAATGGGAGACAACACAAGCGGGGGACAGTGCCAACAGCTCGCGGCTCCCCGTGCCCAGGCGACAGATGGATGCAGTCTCGGCACTGATTAATGCGCTCGCTGGCTTGCACGTCGGCGGTCGCGGCAATTAGGGGTTCACAAAAGTGGGCCGAATATTTGTTCTGTCTCCGAAACAGGTGTTCAACGTGTTTGGTCTCCTAATTCCACCCTTGTCAGTTGAAAGGCGAATGATCCAGTAGAGTAACAGGCTGAAATCAAGGCCGCGTCGGGTCTTGGAGTCATCCCAGGTTCCACATGAATGCGGTTTCAACGTCAAGGGTGGATTTCCATTCATCCATCCATCTTCTACCGCTTATCCAAGGTCGGGTCGCGGGGGCAGCAGCTTTAGCAGGGAAGCCCAGACTTCCCTCTCCCCAGCCACTTCTTCCAGCTCTTCCCGGGGGTATCCCAAGGCGTTCCCAGGCCAGCTGGGTGACATAGTCCTCGGGGTCTCCTCCCGGTGGGACATGCCCGGAACACCTCACCAGGGAGGCGTTCAGGAGGCATCCAAATCAGATGCCCGAGCCATCTCATCTGGCTCCTCTCGATGTGGAGGAGAAGCGGCTCGACTCTGAGCCCCTCCCGGATGACCGAGCTTCTCACCTTATCTCTTAAGGGAGAGCCCGGACACCCTGCGGAGAAAACTCATTTCGGCCTCTTGTATCCGGGATCTCGTTCTTTCGGTCACGACCCATAGCTCGTGACCATAGATGAGGGTTGGAACATAGATCATAAATTGAGACCTTTGCCTTTTGGCTCAGCTCCTTCTTTACCACGACAGACCGACACAACGTCCGCAAGGGTGGATTTACTCTGGGGGGAAAAAAAACAAAACGTTTTTTGTTGAATTTTCTCCATTTGATTTGATCGAGATACATTTTGAAGCAGATGCAGAGTCAACTTGAAAAATGTACCTGGATCCAGATTTTATTTTGTGCAAGCCAGCTGAGTAAATTCACCAGATCCTTTTTTTTCTCCCAATGGCGCATTTGGTCTTGCGACGTCGTCCAATACTGTAGCACTTGGGTCAGGAAGTCCGGTTCCTGGAGAGCCATATCCTGCCCGTTTTAGAGCCCTCCCTACGCCTGAATGCCTGATTCATTTGATGATTTCATGATTCAAGATGGTTTCATATCGAGAGGATCCAGATGAGGTGGCTTGGGCATCTGATTCGGATGCCTCCTGAACGCCTCCCTGGTGAGGTGTTCCGGGTATGTCCCACCGGGAGGAGACCCCGAGGACGACCCAGGACACGCTGGAGAGACTATGTCACCCAGCTGGCCTGGGGACGCCTCGGGATCCCCCGGGAAGAGCTGGAAGAAGTGGCTGGGGAGAGGGAAGTCTGGGCTTCCCCGCTAAAGCTGCTGCCCCCGCGACCCGGCCCCGGATAAGCGGTAGAAGATGGATGGATGGATGGAAGATGGTTTCAGGCCTCTACAGAGCTCACTGATCATTTGAATCAGGTGTATTGAAGGAGACGGGGATCTCAAACAGGCAAGATATGGCTCTCGAGGAAGCCAAGTTCTCTCCCCCTGCTGTGGCGTGCCATGTCTGCCGTCTTCCACTGCTTGGAGTCTTCACGTGCATGGAAAATGTCAACACCTGGCGATTGTCATCCGAAGAAGAGTCACAAGAGTCAATCGAATAGGGTAACGTATACAAAAAAATAAAATAAATAGCAGAAATCAATCGATGCTGATGGATGCCTCGTTGATCACAGCATGGCGACATCGGGAGCTTAGCGCAAAGCAAAGCGGGCCGCCGGGACTAATAGCCGTCAAGGCCAAGTGACAGGGAGGCTTATCAGTGGTGAGCCATATTTGCTGGGCCTCCCCAAAGAACTGGCTGGACAATACGTGCTACCCCCCACCGACCCCCCCCCCCCCCCCACCAAACGACGACAACATACACACGGAATCCATATTGTGTACCCCCGTCCAAGCCGTAGCCAAGGCCCCCTTAAAGCAAACCATGACGGCCAAGCACGCTCCCGACTGGGAAAACGAGTGCAGTTTTTTTCCTTCCTTGGCCGAGCAAATACTCTGCTGACACGCTAGCCAACGCACTTTTTATTCTGTATTTAAAGACGCCACCCCCTTTGAGACCGCTGTTGGGCAAAGATGAAAAATTGCATTTTCAGCAGAGTGACATCTAATCTGTTTGGCATGCATTAATTTCCCCCGACGACGTCAGTGCCGGTGGGCTGAAATCTCAGGACAGACGTGTACTGGATCGGTAGAAAAAAGGGACAAGGACATCACAGGCGGCAGCAGAACATCAACAAATGTCTTCCCTAACTTTGGGAGACGACGTCTTGAGCAATAATTTGCATTCCGTACGATATGGCTAAATGCTCCTCCTCATCAGTGCCACCTTTGATTAAATATGAGAAGCTAGTGAGCGGTTTTTTTTGTGTTTTTTTTTCATAAAATGAGCACAATGATTCCTCTTGCTTTTCCTGACTGATCAGCACATCAGTGCAACAATGAAGAATGATGGAGAAAATCGCTCATTTTTCATTGTGACAGGTATTATGTGGCCAATTCATTACCATAATGTGCAAGTAAGACGAGCGACGCAAAAGACTTTTTCCCTCCCTCCCCTCCGAGCAAAAGTCACCTCGTTTTAAATTGAATTCATGTGCCGCATGCTTTCAGAAAGTCTCTCTCGCCACCTCATCTGCCTTTAAGAATAATATTTCAATTTCAACAAATTCAAATCAAAGTTGGATTGATTTGCCCAAAATGGGAATGGAGGGGAGACGCAAAGTTTAGTCAAGGAGGTCTTTAGCCCGCCACACTACATTATAGAGACATATACAGTCAAACCTGGGTTTTCGAACGTCTCTGTTCTCGACCAAATCGGGCTTCGACCAAAAATGTTCGAGGTTTTTATGACTCGGATTACGACCGGGAAATGTTTATACAGTCAAACCTCGGTTTTCGTCCAGAAGACTGTTCGAAAACCGAATTTTTCGAAAACCGAAACCATGTTTCCCATTGGAATCAATGTACATTTTTTTAATCCGTTCCAAGTCAAGAAAACCAATTTTTTTAAACCACTTTTTTTTACAATTTTACTCCATAAACTGTACACATGTAATAAGAGAGCAGGTAATATATAAAATACTGTACAAACAAACTGTAATATGTTTTATTTTCACCAATTTTAACATTAACATTGTAACAAAAAAATTGAAGGAACATCTCTCGCTCTCTCTCTCTTTCTGTCATGGGGTGTGCGCCTATCCCAGCTGTCATCGGGCAGATGGTCTTTCATTTTTAGCATGCTGCTGACAGACACACGCGCACCTGACTCATATTTCGCGATCAAATCTTTCTTAAATTCTATAGTTTTGCGCACTATTTTCCTCTTTTCTTCACCAGGTTTACTGTCACATAATAGGATATTATTATATGAGTAGTGCTTTATGAAAGGCGAGGGCCTAAAATCTCCTATGGCCTTTCAAGATTTTTTTCATTACGTGTTTTTTTGTGTGGGTTGTGGTGGGGGCTTGCTGAAACGAGGAAATTTGATTTGAGATACAAGTAACTACTTGTAAGTTGAGGCACTGGGGGGATAGCGAACGCCTGATGAGGCGGTCCCTTTTCCATCAGCAAGCCGGAGACTAACGGCAACGTCAAGCATTGAGGCATAATTGTTCTGTGTGGCATTTGAGCCCCGGCAATGGGGAGAGACTCAGCTCGTCCCACCCTTGACGTCTTGGACCATTAGGGTGATGCACGGCGGCCCATTCCTCATCCCACACGGGGAGGGTGATGGATTCGGCCGAGCCTCGGGCTGAAAATGGGCCTCCTGGCAAAGTGCACAAGGAGGCGACGGTGCAGTTGCGCATGTGTGATGAGTTATGAGGTTAAGCCACGGATCAAGGGGGTACTTCCTGCCGACTGTCGGGGGTCAGAGACTCACTTCTCGTTAAATGATGTTCATTTCGGCTCCGCGATACGTTGTATGAAAACGTTACACCAAATTCTTCGACTTATCCGAAGGGAAAAAGGGAAAAACGGCAGTGACTTGAGCCGTCGAGTGCGCGCGGATGAGGATTTATTGGACTTGAAATTCCGTTGCAGTAAGCAAATTGTGTTGCTGCTTTATAATCAGCAAGATGACGATAAAAGGGGGAAGAAAAAAAAAAAATCCAGACTACTAAACACATTTAAAGGCAAAGATGCCGTTTTCAGCACAATCTCTTTCTCTGATAATGAAATATAAAATTCTGCTTACTGTACACAAGGTAGCTCATATAGTGTACACTCGCACATGCACCGAATACAGCATAATGAATCATCACGCAGTCGTAATTATCTTCTAACAAGCTTTTTTTTCTCACTACGATGCATCTTTGTGATTGAAGTCCACCCACATTGAGTTAATTGCATCCATTCCCTGATGCCAAAAATGTGCAATTAAAGTTCCGGCGTCACACAGCGGCCCTGCATAATCATCGATACATTACCATCTTGCAAATTGGGAACCCAAAAAAAAAAAATGTTTTTACTTGCTGGGAGAACTGCAAGCCAAGAGTGTGCCGGGCTTGAAACGGAGCCTGTGAAAAGAAAGCGGGATGACGAACCTGATGACTGAAAAATCCAAATGACTCTTGGAAATGTCGCGAATTGGTTACAGCAGAAGTTGGGAGCGGCTAGCCAGCTGCTCAACTTCAGCAAACAATCCGTTCACGCCTCTCCTTTCTGAAGGGCACTTTGGCATGCAGTCATTCACGCCTTTGTCGCAAATGTCGACTGGATTAGTGTAACGCATTTGACTTTGGAGTCGGCCAATCCTCCATGAAGCGTCTCCAGTTGGTCCAAAATGCTGCTACTCATCTGTTGACTGGTACTCGTAAGAGGGAGCACATACCTCCTAATCTGGCATCCCTTCCACTGGCTCATTTTCGAGTTCTTTTGAAGATCCTACTATTTGTTTTCCAATTTTGAAATGGCCTGGCCCCACCTTGCCTCTCTGAGCTCCTCCGCCCCCTACGCAGCGAACCGCTAGCAGAGGTAGCGAGAACTGAGAGCGGAGACTCAGAGGGGACGAAGCCTTTTGCATTTCCGTTCCCTACTCTTTGGAATGAACGTTGGGCAAGCCTCCTCGCTGCCCATCTTTCAAACTCATTTTTATTCGCTGGCTTTCGACGAAGCATGTGACTTGATTTTTGGGATTTACTGTTTTGGTGATTTTTACTGTCTTTGTTATATAAGTCGTGCTTCTCTAAATACAGTTGAGTCGAGATAATCTTCCAACCGTCTGCAATTTATGCCATTAGGCTCGACAACCTCGGTTTTCGTCCATATTCCGTTCCAGAAGGCTGTTCGAAAACCGAAATTGTTCGAAAACTGAGACCACGCTTTTTTTTTAAAATAAAAATGTTTACTGAACACGTTTGCTCACAATGGAAAGCAACACGAGGAAGCGTCACTTCCTCGTGTAAGGAAGGTGGGAGGAGTCAAATGGTGCATTCAAGTGTGCTCAGTTTGTTTCGAGAACCGAAATTTGATCATCATCCGAGGCATAAAAAACTCGAAATTTTTGGTCGAAAACTGAATTGGTCGAGAACCGAGACATTCGAAAACCGAGGTTTGACTCTACTTTGAAGGTGTTTCTAGACCAGGTTTTCTTGAGGCAATTTGACACAAAACATTCCCCCATTTTGTGCATCCAACCATAGTCCAATTTTCCGAATTCTTGATGTGTTGTATTCAGGTTGAAGACGCAATTCCCAGCATTTCATTTGTCATTTTGAGCAAAATCATCTATCACCTTGCCAGTGGAGCTTTTCAAGATTTTAGCTGTGGCTTGGTCTTTTTTTTGGTTTTTGGTTTTTGTTTTTTTGCTTTGATTTTAACAGTCAGACACATGAAAACTGTCATGATTCGGCTTGGGACCAACAGGTGGCACTGTAGGGCTCCCCCTGCAGCTGCACACCTGTTGGTCGTTAGGTAATTAGTGGCATAAAAGGACTCCCGCCCGACCATTTCATTGTTGCTCTTTGCTACTGTCATGTTTGTTTGTCATGTTAAAATAATTTTTTTTAGGTATTGTTTCTGTTATTGATAGTTTTGACTTTTTGAGCTTAAGTCGTGGTTTTTGATTTGATACGTTGGACTTTGTTTGTTTAGGATTTAGTTTTCTGTGTTTTATGAATACAATCTTTCCACTACAACTCCCTCTTGCCTGCTTTTTGGGGGTCCACCACCACCACCACCACCTCGCAACGTGACAAAAACTAAATCAAAACACTTGAACACGGAGCAGACGCTCACACTGCACTGACGGCGTGGTGCGTGACTTTCATTACATGGAACCAGTTCATTTCTTTCCAGATTTTACAAAAAAGTGCAATTTTTTTTCTATGTTTCGGGGGCGAGAACCCTTTATTTTTATTTTCCACATGCACGAACGAACGGCGAGTGCTGATTTGGATTTTCAAGCTAGCAATGAGCAACGATTCCCCAAAGGCTTTGTTATCGAATCAGCCCACCACCAAAAAAGTGGCCCCGGTTCAAAGCAGCGCGCGGATGCGCACGGCGTGGCGCTTTTGCGGGACAGCCGAGTGCTGTCGACAAGTTGACTGCAGAAGCGCAGAAGTCTTAATAATGCAGCTCCTCCAGCGGCTTGGCCCCTTCCTCCATTTGCTCAGGCAGCTTGGGAGAAATGCTGATGATGCAACGTGCTGACCCAAATACACTACCTGCTCCCAGCAGACTGCGCCAGCCGGGGCTATGGCAGCCCCCCCCCCCCCCTCCGCCATTGCTGCTACTTTCAGAATGCCTGACACCCTTCTTTTTCTTTTTCTACAGAGTACTTACGCTACCTCATACTCGGTTTTTCCGCTTTTCAATCCGCCCAAAGCGAAGCTGGCTGGCGTTTTGGAGTGCATTAGATTTGATGCTTCGCCATCCCCACAGCGTCGGGATCATTCGGCGCCGCTTCGCAAATGTTCTAGTTAGGGCGCCAATAATTACACGGAAACTCATTTTCTGCATGGCGAGAACAGCTTGTGTTTGTAGGAGTCAATGAAAAAAATATCCCTCATTGTGTGCACTTTTCAAAAAGTGATGACTGCATATTGAAAGCGCTAAATGTAGCGAGCGCCTTTGAATTGGCCTAAGATGCCTGACAGTGTCATGGATGATCACCGGGGGGGGGGTTAACAAAGGAATATGCCAGCGTGATCCCCCTCTTAGCTTCATTTGCATCTTTAATAACGCTGCTCATCGCTATCGACTCATTACGATGCTTGTTTCCACTTTCGGGAGGATATTCGGATCGCCTCCCCGAGGGCCCCCCCCCCCCCCCTGCTCCGGCAACTGTCTTTTTGGAGATGTCAACGAACACACCCGTCAAGCGCGGGGGGGACGCACTGATTATTCCATTTTTATCGAGCGTCATTTTACATTTCCGCGATTCTTCAGAGCTTATTTCGGCGATAATCGATGTGTCCCCTCCCCGGCGCTTCACTTTTCAGAGCTGTGACTGACAATGATGAATCGAGATGCAAACGTAAAGCGGGGAGGAAAGAAAAAAAAATAAAAAATGGGACAACAATTAAAGACGGAGACGAGCTGGAGAAATACTGAGAGTTGACAAATGGATTTTGACAATATATTAACCCCCATGCAGTAATTATCCCAAAATTGGACATTTCGGACACTATGGACGATTTTGGACTGTTGGACAAATGGACACCACAGACAAAACAGTGATAAATAACTCCACGAAGCTGAAATTTTGCATAGGATGCATATCTATGTCTTGGCCAATTCCCACTGAACATTTTGAGGGTTGAAAGTGAAAAAAAATGAAAAGTGAAAAAAGTTGTTGCACATTGGAGGAGGGACATTTTTGGGACGTAATACCCTTCATGCAGGCGCTTAAAAATACTGCATGAGGGTTAAGAGTGCGCAAGATTTGTCCTTCTTTTAAATTTCATCTATCTGGTTAGGAAGTGCGTTGTGCTGTGTCCTCCCCCAGCGGTATTGAGAAAAAAAATGGTGGCCCATCCCGGCAGTATATTATCGGAATCATGCAAATAATCGGTGCAATGTTATGTAATCTCGTGAGGCAATGAGGCTTTTTTTTTTTTTTTTTTTTTTTTGCCATTTCCTCTAATTACTCACCTGCCAAAGCAGTTGTCAGTGAAGTGGGCGCGCCGTGCCCCCCCAACCCCCACCCCGCCCCCCACTGAAATCATTCGCCCGCTTGCTCTTCCACCTGACTGCCTGCACCTTCTTCTTGTTTATTAAAAATACAACCCGGAGGAGGAGCAGCCACATGCATATGTTCGCTTTGCCACGAAAAGGTGCTGCATCAATATGCAAAACGCGGGTCATGAATTAGTCAAAGCGCCAAGTCGCCACCGCCCCCCCCCCACCCCCCTTTTTGCTAAAGTGGCGCGTGTCAAGTTCACAAAGAACATAGCCGAAGGGGCGGGACGCTTACACCACCTGGAATTCCCCCCCCCCCCCCCCCCGGAGGATGCGGCTAGCTAAATAGTACAACGCTGGCCCTTTAACAGAACGGGCATTTTCTTTGTTAGTTTGCGGATATCGCTCACCCAAATCCCCCTCGTCCCTGCCCCGAAAAAAATAAAAAAATAAAATAAAGTACGTATGAAATTCCTTATAGACCTCGTTAGTGATTCATCCTCTGTCGACACAAGCCGGCAGCTCTATTTTTCTCTCCCCCGAAGTGAATTTTCCTCCCAGCTGCTGCGTTCGCGGGGGGGGGGGAACCGTCGTGTTTTGGGGGGGGGTCAAGGTTGAGAATGGCCAACAATTCAATTTCACAGCGGCTGCCTTGAGCAGACGCTGTTTTGATCTTGCGCGGGACCCTTGCTAACACCCCACTCTGCATATCCGCCACCACGTGAACTTAATCAAACTTTAATTAGCCCTCCGCTTGGGCGATAATTGGCAGTCGAGGCAAAGCCGGTAGCCTGCTTCTGCGCAAGACGTGGCCTGAAAGTGTGTTGGCGGTTGGCCGCGGAGGAGAGAACGCGGAATCGGGTATGGGTGACCTCGTTGTGGCCCCGCTGTCCCGCGATGCTAACCAATCGGAATGGCGATTGGTTTAAATGACGCGGCATTTCTGTCAAATGAAGCGACGGGGCTCGTCGCGCGCAACTCATCACTCATTCATTACCGGCCAATTCTAGACCGAGTCTGAAAAGACGTTTAAAAAACGTCTTTGGGAGTGAATGAGGTCACGCCAAAGAAATGGCGGTCGCGAGACGCTAAACAGGGGGAGAGCCTGTGGCCGTCCAGTTTGCCGGGGGTGAGTAAAAAGCGAGCAATACGAAACAATCCAAAACATTTACGATCCAAGGCTTTCTGGAAAAATCCATTGCAAGCCAATCTTGTTGTAGGTGCAATGATCTCCTGAATCGAATGCCCTGAGAAATTAAATCAATAGCCTTACTCACTCGCCGGCCAAATCAATCTGCCGAGATGGCGGCGTGTGCCCCAGCCTCTGACTAGTCGGGTCAATAGAGTTAATGTGAAAAGTGTGCAGGGAGAAGCCCCCCCCCCCCCCCCCACCCCCCCCCCCCCCCCCCCCCCTCCAGCCCCAACCAAACAACATTTCAAAAGAATTGCTCAAGTTGAGCGGAAAGCGGTCAGGGACACAGTCATCTCGTTACCTCTGCGTCCCGCGTCCTAGACTCGTAATTTTCCTGCGGGACGCAAAGTTCCAAATAATGTGCGTTTTTGGGACGCAAAGACATTTCTTAGTCAAAACAACAACAAAAAAGTACGATACATCTTTTTTTTCCAGCAATGCAGTGTCGTAGTTCGACAATGGCTGCCATTGTTGTTTTGATCTCACGTTAAGTAATCTCACGTGATGAGATTTCCATTCTCGCGACACGAGATCGGCGAGATCGGCCTTCAACCTCGCCGAAAGCAGACGATTGCCAAGTTGTGTAACGTTAAAACAAGTGTTGCGGAAGTTTATTGCGGAGATATCACAGAGGAAGCAGCTAAAGTTGGATCGTTTTTTTTTTTTTGTTGCAATAATAGGTTGACTTTGAGAAAGCCTTGCATCATTGGAAGCAGAGTCAAGAGAGGAGAATTGATGAACTCAAAGACTGAATCATGGCCTGAAATAAGAACCCATTTCTCAGCAAACCTTGTACACCTGAATGAAGACATAAACCTATTTTCAACGTATATTGTTGTTGTTTGTGTTATTATCATATGCGATTGAAGAAGTAGACCATTTCAGAATTCGAAATTCGGGACTCTCGAAATGCATCATGGGACTGAATACTTTTCCGATCGGCGAGTCCCTGGGACTCGCTGGGCTTAAACTATAAAATTATCACTGGGACAGCAAGGCCTTCTCTGCCAAAATACTATTGGAAGCCTTGACGTAGATTCACCAACTAAATACGAATAGTTGTTTCCGTTTGTTTATTCCCTAAAGTCTATTCTCTTCGTACTTCATATAAGTAGAAACGACAACTCTTCTTATGAGCAGTGGATCAGATATTTCAAATTCCCTTCAAAGCATTTTTCCATCCTCTGCTCAGTTGCTCAGACACAAAATGTTTGCATTCAAGATTGATTTGCAAATCGAATCCGTATCAATCCGCACGCAATCTTTCTGAAATTCTGTAACTCATTAAATGCCAAGCACGATTTAAGTCGTCATTTAGAATCAAGACAATCAGCGCCGAGGACGAGATTTGGTGCTTGATATTGGCGAGGAGTGGTCAGGAGCCAAAGCGGCAGAGTGTAGCGTTGCAAATTGCTTTCCATTTCAAATCGCCTCGGTTTGCCAACCGTTTGCCAAGTGGGCGGGAAACTAAACTGTCATGGCGGTGGCGGCTTTGAGTTGGACAATCCCAAGTTCATACTCAAACGGGGAACGTGTTCTGCAATCGAATTCACAAACAGTGTGTGCTAGTTAGTGGAAACATCAATGTTAACCCTCATGCAGTATTTTTAAGCGGCTGCGTAAAGGGTATTACGTCCCAAAAATGTCCCTCTTCCAATGTGCAACAACTTTTGTCACTTTTAATATTTTTTCACTTTCAACCCCTCAAAATGTTCAGTGGGAATTGGCCAAGACATAGATATGCATCCTATGCAAAATTTCAGCTTTGTGGAGTTATTTTCCACCGTTTTGTCCAAAATCGCCCAAAGTGTCCGAAATGTCCAATTTTGGGATAATTACCGCATGGGGGTTAAAAAGTAAACCACGGCTCTCAGAAATGCAACGACGACGACGAGGTCATCACGGTAACAGCCACGATCAGCCGACAATTTAACGCGTTGATGCCCATTGAGGCGGAAGAACATCTTTTAAAATACAATTAAAAAAATCCAACGTCAAAGCAGACTTTCCAGAAAAGCTCGACGTCCTGAGCCAGCGTTATTGACGGTCTCGATAATTGCAAAGTAATCGCGGTGGTATTAAGCGTTGGATTAAGTCAGGTAAGTCCCCCACTGAAGGCAGGAGGTACGAAATCCAAGCCCCCGCCGCTGATAAAGTCGGTGTGTCGGACCGGGGGAAGTGTCGCTTTAAGTTGGCCGGTCCCCGTCGCGCCTGCGGTGCCACATTTTGACTTTTTCCCTGAAGGATTACGCTTGAATTTGATCTGAGCAAGTTTATTCAGCTCCAGCTCTGTCTGATAGCGCCTCGCCGGTGTTAAGAAGGCTCAAGTGCTCCCTGCGCTTTTTGGCTTATCCTCCCCGCACGTACATTCATCCATTCTTCGCTTGTCATATCGCGACGTTGGAACGAGAATCGCACGCAAATCCATTAAGTCATCTTACGAGACTTGTTACCAAAACGCTTAGCAAATGAAGAAATCCCGAGGCGGGGGGGGGGGGGGGCCGTTTTGAATCGACGCCGACTACATTTCACCGTTCCGCTTCTGCTCCGACTAAGTGACACGGGACGGCGGACGGAGCCTTTGAAAGGCTGTCGTCATCGATTGCGATTCTCCCCCGTGAGCCGCCGACGCGTATATTGCTCCGGTAAGCGTTTGCGAACGATCGGTACGCGCGGAAGCGAAGCCGTGCGGAATCCCCTCGTCGAGCACAACAAAAGCTACTTTTCAAGGGCGCGGCATTAGGATTCAAGGATACCGGCGGGACGGGCTCGGACAGACTCGCCTCCCTGCTGGGCGGCTAAAAAGCAATCATAAAACAAGGGGGCGGCGCTTTGAAGACCATGCTTGGCGGACTCGTCGATAGCCGCTATTGACCCTTCCCACCTTTATTCGACGCGGTTCCCATCGCAGGCTTAAATTACTGGAAGCTCATTGCGATGCTAGCCGCCGCCGCCGCGGGCTGTCATAGTGCTGATGCCGAGTGTTTCCGCATTGATTTCACCTCTGGGATTAACCGGAATGCAAATGTATGCGTTTGTATACCTATCTGTGTTTCAGGGGAGGGGTGGGGTGTGGGGGGGGGGGGGGGGTCGTTTATAGCAGAGCACATATACTCGCTTGGCTTTTGAAGGAGCTGTTGTGCTCACAAGGCAGATGCACGCAAAGGAGCAAACCTATTTGTGCTTCGACAAAGTCTAGCAATTACAGTATGTGGGCGGAGGCCCCTCCCACGCCGCCGCCGCGCTCTTAACCCTCATGCAGTATTTTTAAGCGGCTGCATGAAGATTTGCAAAAAAAGTTGTTGCACATTGGAAGAGGGACATTTTTGGGACGTAATACTCCCAAAAATGTCCCTCTTCCAATGTGCAACAACTTTTTTCACTTTTCATTTTTTTTTCACTTTCAACCCCTCAAAATGTTCAGTGGGAATTGGCCAAGACATCGATATACATCCTAAGCAAAATTTCAGCTTTGTGGAGTTATTTTTCACTGTTTTGTCCAAAGTGTACGAAATGTCCAATTTTGGGATAATTACTGCATGGGGGTTAAAAAAAACAAGGCAAGGTCTCGACAACATGCGGCGCACGCCGTTACATGCGTGAGAATCTTCTTTCCTTGAAAAAAAGCTGGGGAAAGCCGACATGATGAGCAATAACTTGGGGCAGAGAGAGAGAGAGAGAGATTAGCACGCGGCAAAGGATAATTCCCCAGTTTTGTAATTACGACGCAGATTACACCGCGATCGGTCATTGGCGGATTGATCTTCTTCACGGAAGCCTCGGCAGGCTGAGGCGTTTCCTTGTTTATTTATGAGGCAACGAGAACTGGACTGTAGTGGATTTTGCTTCTGAAATAAATCCAATGTCCATTGCGTAACGCTACACGTGATTGACAACGCGATCCGTTCTTCAGCCGAAACTCAATGCTTTTCGCAAAACAAAAGTTTGCCTTCTCCGGAAGTATGCAAAGCATGCTCGAGGTTCACGCCGACATTATTCCATAGCTGCCGTCCCCAAAATATGGAGATAATTTTTTATTTTTTTTAAAGTACGAGGAGAGGGAAGTATTGAACTTCTGTCTGCAGAATTTCAATATGGTGGAAGAAATAGATGATCACACAGTGAGTCTCGGCATCGTTCCCTGGGCATCAGCAGGGGGGGGGGGAGGGGGAGCGTGTTATATAACGAAAACAATTCCAACTTTCCGACACAAACCACTGCAGGTGTTCTTTGCATTTATATACGTGTACAAGAGGGCGCGTGGGCCTACTCGGCGCGTCTCTATCGGCATGCGCACGTGCTGAGTGAGCCCGATAAACGCAACGTGAGGTCACCTTGCCTGCATGATTAAAGGCCGCTTTAAAAAGAAATAAATAAATAACTGAAGGAGGCAGTTTGGCGTGGCGAAAAAGGAACAAAGCCAAATGCTTTATCAGGCGCCGCCAGAACGCAAAACTTCAGATGAGCCTTATTTATGGAGGTCCTATAGGTGAAATGCCTTGAAAAGATAATACGATGACGATCACGCTCAGAAATCCCCTGCCACGGCACGGCATGGCGGGAGGGGGCTGGGGGTGGGGGTTGGGGGGGGGTGCAGGTGAAGCTTTTCAAATAATGCAGTCGCAAACAAAAAACGTACAACAGTCGTACCTTGGTTTTTGACCATAATCCGTTCCAGAAGGCTGTTTGAAAACCGATTTGTTTGAAAACCGAAACCACGCTCTTTTAAAAAAAAAAAAAATCTTTATTGAACACGTCTGCTCACAATGGAACGCTTCACGAGGAAGCGTCACTTCCTCGTCTACCCGAGGAAGCATCACTTCCTCATGTAAGGAAGGGGAGAGGAGTCAGGTGGTGCATTCAAGTGCGCTCAATTTGGTCGAGAACCGATTTTTGGTCGTAATCCAAGGCATAAAAAAACCTCAACATTTTTGGTTCCAAAACAGAATTGGTCGAGAACAGAGACGTTCAAAAACCGAGGTTTAAATGTACAGTCAAACCTCGGTTTTCGAACGTCTCTGTTCTGAACCAATTCGGTTTTCGACCAAAAATGTCAAGTTTTTTATGCCTCGGATGACGA
This sequence comes from Hippocampus abdominalis, assembly GCA_018466805.1. NCBI lineage: Eukaryota > Metazoa > Chordata > Actinopteri > Syngnathiformes > Syngnathidae > Hippocampus > Hippocampus abdominalis. Next base: position 32,656,420 of record CM031695.1, read on the forward strand.
ACAAATTTCAATTCTCGAACAAACTGAGCGCACTTGAATGCACCATTTGACTCCTCTCGCCTTCCTTACACAAGGAAGTGACGCTTCCTTGGGTAGACGAGGAAGTGACGCTTCTTCGTGTTGCTTTCCATTGTGACCAGACGTGTTCAGTAAAGATTTTTATTTTAAAAAGAGCTTGGTTTCGGTTTTCGAACAATTTCGGTTTTCGAACAGCCTTCTGGAACGGATTATGGACGAAAACCGAGGTTTGACTGTACTTGGATTTGCCGCCGACTGTGTCATAAAAACTGTCTCTGTGGTTGGTGAGAGGTCTCATAACCCCCTGCTGTTCGTGTGGGATAGGAACAGAGCCCTGGTGCCTCCCAATAAAAGTTCCAAATTGCCTCGATTCATGTATGTTGTGGATGTCTTAAATCGTTGTACGGTGTAGATGGCAAGCCTGACGAGTGGCGTCATAGCCACTTCTGGCGGGACGGACAAAAGAACCCCACCTCCACAATCGTCCTCACAGTTTTGTATTAAACGTATTATCCTTTCTGAATTTCTATTTTTGACGGCCAATGTTCCAGCTCACAACGAAGCATTTTACCCCACTTAACACCTTCGCTGATGCCACTTGACAGATTTCAACAAGGACAACTCAACTTTATTTCGAAAACCTTCAATGACCAGAGTCTGGTCAATTTGTGATGATATTCAAAAAAGGACCGGTCAGCAGTGTTCTATGATGTTGGCGATACGATACAGCTGAAGGACACACCGTGCGAAAAGGTCCTTCCTTCATTTCGAATGTCCTTTCTGAATTGATGACAAAAAAGGCGTCTGACTCCGATTCAGGATCGTGACGACCAAGGGAAGTCCGGCCCCAATCGGCAACCACCGGCGCACGGCCCGAGCAAGTGCCATTAACAAAGAGAAACATTTCCATATGTCAACAGGTTGACTCAGACGTGGCGCTGCCCACCCACAAGGACGCCAAACGCACATGATTAACCCTCATGCAGTATTTTTAAGCGGCTGCATGAAGGGTATTATGTCCCAAAAATGTCCCTCTTCCAATGTGCAACAACTTTTTTCACTTTTTATTTTTTTTCACTTTCAACCCCCTCAAAATGTTCAGTGGGAATTGGCCAAGACATAGATATACATCCTATGCTAAATTTCAGCTTCGTGGAGTTATTTATCACTGTCCATTTGTCCAACAGTCCAAAATCGTCCAAAGTGCCCGAAATGTCCAATTTTGGGATTATTACTGCATGGGGGTTAACCAGTAAGACAAAGAGCTATTCCTTCCACATCCCTTCCAATCAATTGGACAAGAATTGTACACCACAATGCTTGCTTGTCACATTCTGTCTGTGGTGTCCATTTGTCCAACAGTCCAAAATCGTCCAAAGTGTCCGAAATGTCCAATTTTGGGATAATTACTGCATGGGGGTTAATTGTCCTTGACCCGATCGCAGGTCAAATAAATGTTTAAAGGCATACGGCACATGGTTGATGTTTAAGAAACACACCATCTGTCATTATTTTTTAATCCGTCCCACCGGAGTTGAAGATTGAGCTTGATCTTGCGTGTAGTGAGTGCTAATACGGTATTGCTTGTATTATGCACGATTAAACAAGACATTTTCACAGCGGCAATTACCGCGACGCACAAAACGAATGTTTATGACGGCAGAGGAACCGAATGCTACAAGAGCCGTAATGTAATTAAAAAGCTTTTTTTTTTAAAAAAACAATTTTAACTGCAATTTGTGATCTCGATGTAGCGTACGCATTGAATTGTTGACGCTATGGGAAGCAAAATACGGTCGTTCATCACGCCGCCGTAACCGTCATACGAATAGAGCAAAAAGTATGAAAGAGATGTGAAAACTTGACTTGGGTATTCGGCAGGGATGTCGTGCGTCTGCTTGAATGCTTCTGAGACCGCGACTTGAAATTGTGCCATCCAATAGTTTGACCTTTAGTGGCCTAAACCTTCCAGCATGAAGGACCCCTTTTAAGTCCATCCTGAATTGAAAGCGCTTGCTGAGTAAAAAAAATGTAGCACCCATCATCAGGTCATCTCTGCCGCTCATTTGACAGCAACTGGCCTTCTCGACACAGACCGCATGTACACCATCCCCCACGCCCAATAAAAGCCTTCTTTTTGTCAAATCCGGCGGGCAATGCAGTCGATAAGGGCAATTTCCCAGCCAATCGCAAGTCTGGCAATAAATCGAATGAACCCCCCCCCCTTTCGTCTCCCATAATAAGCTCATCGCGCAACTCCAAAGACATTTTAATTGGCGCGGCCTGAAAAGCCTGACGGGGGCTTTTCCCATTTCATATTCGGCAGAACGGCAAATTCAAACTGCTGCGCATCAGTGGTTGATTTCCTTGGGGGCCGAAATCGCTGGAGGCAGAACAGTGACCATTGTATAAATATTGACAGTACACTTGCGGACGTACTGTCTAAGCAGCTCGCGCGCCGAATGACGTCTGCAAATAAGGCTCACGTTGACAAAGCACTTCATCGGGTATTAAGAAGGCACACATTTGAGTCCGCTGACCACTCCTCTGCGCACACACACACACACACACATTAGCATTCCGGCCCATTTGCGGGAAGACACGTTGAGGGTTGAGAAGTGGAAACGCGTTCACAAGTACAGTACAGTCAAACCTGGGTTTTCGGACGTCTCGGTTCTCGACCAATTTGGTTTTGGACCCCCAAAATTTTTTGATGCCTCGGATGACGAACAAATTTCGGTTCTCTAACAAACTGAGCGCACTTGAATGCACCATTTGACTGCTTTCGCCTTCCTTACAGGAGGAAGTGACGCTTCCTCGGGTAGACGAGGAAGTGACGCTTCCTTGTGTTGCTTTCCATTGTGAGCAGACGTGTTCAGTCAACATTTTTATTTTAAAATCAGCATGGTTTCGGTTTTTCCAACAATTTCAGTTTTCGAACAGCCTTCTGGAACGGATTATGGACGAAAACCGAGGTGTGACTGGAGTTGAAAACGCAATTCCTGTCAAATGCCAAAGAGCTGACGCATCCTCATCGAAGGCTTGACATCAGAATCAAATTTATTGGCCGCGTATCTCAAACAACACACCGGCAATTGACTTTCCTCGTTACAACCCGTCCGGAGCAACATCAACAAAACAACGACCAACAGGAGGAGAGAGAACGGGAAGCCTGACGATTTGCTGTGAAGCGCCCCGATATCTCAGACGCTGTCATGATTCTGTTTGTGACCAACAGGTGGCATTGTAGGGCTCGCCCCTGCAGTTGCACACCTGTTGGTCGTTACGGAATTATTGCTTTAAAAGGACTCCCGGCACGACCACTCGGTGTCGGGTCATTGTTTGTTTCTTTGCTGCTGTCATGTTTGTTTGTTCTGTCATATTTAGGTCATGTTCAGGTCATGTTTCTGTTACGATTAGTTTTGAGCTTCTGCCGTGGTTTTTGTTTGACACTTTAGACTTTGTTTGTTTTGGATTTAGTTTTCTCTATACAGTCAAACCTCGGTTTTCGTCCATAATCCGTTCCAGAAAGCTGTTCGAAAACCGAAATTGTTGGAAAACCGAAGCCACGCTCTTTTTAAAATAAAAATGTTGACTGACAATGCTCACAATGAAAAGCAACACGAGGAAGCGTCACTTCCTCGTTTAAGGAAGGCGAGAGGAGTCAAATGGTGCATTCAAGTGCGCTCAGTTTGCTCAAGAACCGAAATTTGTTCGTCATCCGAGGCATAAAAAAACTCAAAATTTTTGGTCAAAAACCGAATTGGACGAGAACCGAGGCGTTCGAAAACCGAGGGTTGACTGTATTTTAATACAATTTGTCACGTACACCCTGCTCCTCCCCCTCTTGCCTGATTTTTGGTGTCCACCACCACCTCGCAACGTGACAGACGCGAAAAGAAAACAAATCGGGAAGAGGAGAGAGGAAACAGACTCCAAGCGTTCTCCTTAGGTGGGAACATGGTTCGAACTGGGAGGGTGGAGGCAGGGGGGGGGCCATGTCACAATCATGACCGGCGAGTAGCTCGGCATGGGAGCTGCTGCAGCCAATCGGGCTGGAGCAGGTGGGGCTGGAAAATAGCAAATCAACGGAAAAATGTGGAAGGGCGAAAAATAAGGGTGCGGAACAATAAATCCAAAGAACTTTAATAATAACGCGTGTCGGCTCTTCAGCATTCACACAACACGAATCGGCGAGGTTTGTCCTTTTCTCTTGCGCAACGCCTGCCACGCTGGTCTGCCGACACGGCGCCTCCGAGCTCCCACCTGGCAGCTGTCAACGCAGAAACTGGCCGCTAACACGGAGGTTAATGAGCCCCCCCCCCCGTGTTAGCCAACACACCCGAGCGTTCGGGCCTCGAGCTGCTTGGAGACGCACACAACGGCCCCGAAGGATTGGCTCCGTTACGCTTTACCAGCGCGGGGGGCTGCATCCACGCCCGGGATCAAATGACGCTCGCACCTGCTACCTGGCCTCAGCTGTTGCTATGCGGCAGCTGCGGGGAGGAACCGAGTAGAAATACTCTCGCTACTATTCGCCGGTAGATTCAATCCAAACGTGTATTGCAAGGGGGTGTCCAAATGAAGCCGGAGCCGGATCTATTCCGAGAGACGGAAGGCTGTCGGCCACCCCGGAAAATCTTGAACATAAAGCCGATGAATTTAACTCGACAACGCAAACGACGTACAACTGCTTTCTTGGCCGATTTCAGCGCGTTTTTCGAAAATTCCCAAGTTGACCTTCCGCTTTTCTCTCTGCGGCCCTCCAACGAAAAGGTTTGGAGACCCCCCCCCCCCTGGTGTATCGCATCCAACCGACAGCACCACTTGAGCGCACTTCAGAGTCTGTAGACCGGAAAGGTCGCATGTTCAATTCATAAGGTACCTGCGGATCGCCACGGAGGTTAGACGTCCTCCTATTTGAGGCCATGTAATTTCCGAGGCCGATTTGGTCCAAAGAGTCACAGGGGGGGGGGGGGGGGGTTGTCTTCTCTGTCGCGGTGGATCGAGCAGTTTGTCGTATCTCACACAGGGTGACTGGCAGATGAAAGATCCAGACCGTTCGTCTCTGGCTTTGCTTATGCTCGCTGAAAGTCATGTGACGTTTCAAACCGCATCCAAAAGCAAAAGTTGGACTCTCGACGACCGTTTTTGTTCCATTATCAGACAATGCGCTTGCGCTCTCCCCCCCCCCCCCCCCCCCCTCTCTCCTCCAGTCTCTTTCTCTAAGTTTTATCAGACAAAACAATTCCACTCGTCTCCTCCAACCTAGCTTACTTCCTCAACAGGCTTGGCTTCAAATGGGCGAAGTCGAAGTCTTCACATTGTGTCAGCGACACTCCAGTCTTCACATTGTGTCAACGACATTTGGAGTGTCGCCGGCTCAGGCGAATTCATAATCCCACAAGTGCACTTGGGGTAAACAGGTGTCCCTTTTGTGCTTGCCGCCATTATTCCGGGAGCGCGCTAATCGATCTCACTTTCACAAAAGTCTCTTTGCAGGATAGAACGCGATCCAAGGTGAGTCAAGGTAATGGCATGTAGAAGTGGCTTAAAGAAGCGGGATGATCGCCCCCCAGAAATGAGGGCGTTTTAGCAGTGAGTGAGAAGTCCCTTGCTTGGTGGGGGAGGTGCAGTTGGAGGAGAGGGAAAGCGAAGGATTTGGGCCTCAAAGCCACCTTTGCTCGGAGGCGAGTTGGAACGGGATGAGTCGATTCACTCATTCGGTGAGGAAACACTTTCCAAAAGGCCATCCTGCTACCCGAGAGTCGACCGTGCTGCAATCGCTTTCCAGATTTGGAGTTAGGCGCATGCGTTGCAAATTTGGACGAGACACGAGGGCTACATTGATATCAAAGTGACAAAAATGAATGGAATTTAAAAAATAAAAAAAATAAAAACTAATTAAAAGCAGGGCGGCCCGGTAGTCCAGTGGTTAGCGCGTCGACCTCACAGTGCAGAGGTCGTGGGTTCGATCCCGGCTCCGGCCTCCCTGTGTGGAGTTTGCATGTTCTCCCCGGGCCTGCGTGGGTTTTCTCCGGGTACTCCGGTTTCCATCCACATTCCAAAAACATGCATGGCAGGCTGATTGATCACTCAAAATTGTCCCTAGGTGTGAGTGAGGGCGTGCATGGTTGTTCATCTCTGTGTGCCCTGTGATTGGCTGGCAACCAATTTCGGGGTGTCCCCCGCCTACTGCCCGAAGACGCAGCTGGGATGGGCTCCAGCACCACCCCGCGATCCTAGTGGGGATCAAGCGGTTCGGTGAAATGAATGAATAATTAAAAGCAACCATAATTATGGCAGAACTATCCATGTGATTTTATTTGTGTTTTGGGTTGGTTTGCAAAGTGTTTATTTTCGTCATGTCATTCAACGGCTAGTTGTTGGTGAGTTCACAATTTTTTTTTTTCCAAATGTATCTTATGTTTGGTACTTACTAGACAATACCATTTTTAAAGTACCGTTTTGGCCCGAATATAAGACGGTGTTTTTTGCATTGAAATAAGACTGAAAAAGTGGGGGTCGTCTTATATTCGGGGTCTAGACATTATACCCATTCACGACGCTAGATGGCGCCAGATATCATTGAAGCGAATGCTGAACTTGACTCCCCAGGCCAAAACCAACCCCTGTCACGAAGAATAAAAATAAAAAAGAGCGGTAAGAAAGAAAAGAGAAGAAAATAATAGTTTACATATTTAAATGTTCAGATATTAAGATTTGAATGAGGAAAAATAACATATTTTTTCTCTCAAATATATTGTTATAATCATTTGTTTCAATGTACTGTAATTATTTTCTATATAAAAAATTAATTTGGTGTTCAAAAAGTCTTTTTTCAAACTTGAGTCTTGAAAAAGAGGAGGTCGTCCTATAAACAGGGCGTCTTATATTTGGGCCAATACGGTAAATAGAAAACAATGGTGCTTTTCAAAAAAGAAATTTTAACAAACGGGACCCAAAGTTGTTTGTTCAAGCTCATTCTTTCAAGTTTCGTATTTATTAAACTGTTATTTTATTCTATTTTATAATTTTTTTACGAGGAGTGGCACCCAAATTTCGTTGTAAGCTAAACAATGACAATAAAGGTGATTCTGATTCTGATTCTGATTCAAACTGGCAAACTGGCTCTAAAAATGGATTCAATTTCACCGAATTTGAATTCCCGTGACCCTTGTGAGGATAAAGCGGATCGGAAAATGAATGAATGAATGAATGAATGAATGAATTGCACAAGTCAAAACGAAACCGAAACGAACCTCAAGGAAAAAAAACCTCCAACTATTCTCATCTAGCAGAGGATTCAGCCCGTCCTGGAAGTTATTTGAAAAATTGTTTTCACTCCAAAGTCAACCGAGTGTCGGGCCACAGGTGCGCCAAATCGCCCGTGACAGCAGTCTGGTATGAGTGTCCCAAGTTTGTGCGCGGCAGTCGTTTCAAGCTGTCAGCTGGGTCCCTCGGGGACACTTTCCGCTTGTCTGCCTCTCGTCTTTGTCGTTTCGCCCGTTTTGCCGCGCTCCGCACCCCCCGACCCTGGCGTGCTTCTCACCAAGGATGTGCGCTGGGGTGTGTGTGTGTGTTTTTTGGTGTCTTTTTCATGTCACGTTCGCCACACGTCACATGTACAGCTCTCTGGCATCAACACATAATCAGGTCAGGGTCTTTGAATGCGTCTCCGCTGTCTGGAGCCCGTCTGCGCGTCTTTGAAGCGAACGCCCAGACGCCGCGAGATGCTGTGCGCTACTCGGGAGGCGGCGGAGGGGGGGGGGGGGGGGCGCCGCCAAACTTCAATAGGCTCAAACTTGACATGGTCTTGCAAGTGCACACGCGCACCGTTAACACGGGCGGGCTTGCCGGCATCGCTGTCTTAGAAGAGCGACAAGGGGGCGTGCACGCGACAAACTTTGTACAAGAAATAAATACAGTCAAACCTCGGTTTTCGAACGTCTCGGTTCTCGACCAATTCGGTTTTGGACCAAAAATTTCGATTTTTTTTTTATGCCTCGGATGATGAACAAATTTCGGTTCTCGAACAAACTGAGCGCACTTGAATGCACCATTTGACTCCTCTCGCCTTCCTTACACCAGGAAGTGACGCTTCCTCGGGTAGACGAGGAAGTGGCGCCTCCTCGTGTCGCTTTCCATTGTGAGCAGACGTGTTCAGTAAACATTTTTATTTTAAAAAGAGCCTGGTTTCGGTTTTCGAACAATTTCGGTTTTCAAACAGCCTTCTGGAACGGATTATGGACGAAAACCGAGGTTTGACTGTACTACATCATCAAAAAGAAATCATACAGCAAACATGGGGGTTAAAAGGGACTTCAAAAGTCATCGCCGGTCCGCGTGAGCGGTTGACCGTTTAGTCGATGTCACCTCGCTTCCGTCTTTGGCAACTCCTTTTTTTTTGCACTCGTGCCGGTGGAAAGACGGCGCGCAGAACGTCGAGGGCATTCAGGCTGGGGGGGTTTTGGGTGTGGGTCCGAGCTCTCATTTGAATATGCAGTACAATATCCAGCGGCATCTTTTCTCATTCGAGCCATGTCACGTCCTGCTTGCTCAAGTTTGCGAGTCTTCAACTGTTGTCCTTTTGCAGTCACGCGAAATGATTGAAATCCGGCTGCCCCCCCCCCCCCCCCTGCTTTAAAACGCTCCAAGGGCAACGTCTCGGCCTCAATCGCGATGGAGGTCAACAAACGAGGATCAAACAAACGACTGGCCCCGGCACCAGTGACGAAAAAAAAATGACTTAATTGCACTTTGTCGCCTGTGTACGAATCCCAAACTCCTGTTTTTTCCTCCTGGGGGCGCAATCAAAAAATGCAAATGCATCGCGACTCCGCCGCCGCCGCCGCGATTTAAATGCGAGGAATGAAACCGCGCCGCGTTTACACGGCGTGACGCATGCTGAACTTTGCACTCGAGGGATTCGGGAACTTGTCGGCCCACGATTATTTGTGAAAGTCTAGGCAACGTTCGATGACACGTTGTCGCCCCAAAATGCCATCTGTCCTCTTTTGGTTTTGTTTTTTCTTTCCCTCCTTCGGTTTTGAAGTGGTGTTTATTTTAATGTGATGCCTCTTTAAACGTTTAATATTGCATCTGTGTTCCACCAGTCTGTTTGCCGTGGTGTGTTCCATTTGTACACCCCCACCCCACCCCCCCGCGCCCCCCGCAGCCGAGCTCATATGCCATTAACGTGAAATTAATACATCTCGCTTGCCTTTCCCACTCACCCAGATGGTGACCAATGGCATTGTTCCTCGCAAACATATTAAACGCGGCGAGCAAATGCACAAATGGAGGCTAGAAATGAATTTCTCGTAAATTACATTTCATATGTAGATTGCAGTTAATACGATGACGCGTTTAATGGGGAAGAAGAGGAGGGAGCCCAAAAGGGAGTCGTGGGGAGGAAATTAGAGCGTAGGGGGGGGGGGGAGGAAATGAAAGCAAGGATGAGGGCAGATGAGGTGGCAAACTGGAGGGAGCTCAAGCCGTATTGATCATTGATCATTGCGTGACGGCCAAGTTCGATACGAAGGTGCGGGAGAGCCGAAGAATCATGATCGCCGTTTCACAACGTTAACGTTAAATTGTGACTCTTCAAATTGAGACGCCCCCAAGGACACAATGGTCGTTTCGTTTCAATAGTTGGTCAAATGTTGAGTGTTTCATCATTAAGTCGTGTCTTATTAACCCCCATGCAGTAATTATCCCAAAATTGGACATTTCGGACACTTGGGACGATTTTGGACTGTTGGACAAATGGACACCACAGACAAAACAGTGACAAATAACTCCACAAAGCTGAAATTTTGCATAGGATGTATATCTCTGTCTTGGCCCATTCCCACTGAACATTTCGAGGGGTTGAAAGTGAAAAAAATATTAAAAGTGAAAAAAGTTGTTGCTTGCATGAGGGTAACACCCTTCAAGCCGCTTGACATTTACCCATAGCGATCAGAGTGTTGTGGCCAGATTAGGCGCTCCTCGTGTTTATTATTATCTCTCGAAAACACCGCAGTGTTCATGCTGCTCTTACCATATTATTTTGTAGTATTTATCGTGAAAATATTGACTGGCATAAACCGGTCCGTGGGGCAAAAAAGGTTGGGGACCCCTGATTTCATATATAATTCATCATTTTCCAAAGAAGAAAAGGGTTCTTGGGTTCTCTAGGGTAAAGCACCAGGAGTCAATACTGGCCCGACAATAATCGCATCTCCTTCTGGAGTCCAGATCTCAGGTCCTCAAACAGAGAATGAAAGCTCTGAAATGTATTCTTGCTTCTGTCCAAATCTATTTGATTCAACCGGAAAGGGGCAGCTTTCCAGAAGTCGCGGCCGATTGTACCAGACGTTGTTCTTTGCTTTTGACACTTCTATAAAAAGTACATTGAAACAAACAAAATCCCCAGAGTGGCGTTTCAGATCAATTCCTTTTCCCAAAGGACAATGAGCAAAACAGATCAGCAAGGAGAATAGACAGTCCGCTGGCGCCCAAAATCCCCGTTCGCTTTTCGTGTTGACCTGCGGTCATGCGCGACACGGACTTGCTCACCGCCGAGACAACAGTAGAAGAAGAACGACAAGCAGAATTAAAAGTAGAAATCGTGCATCACTGCCAGCGGCCACCTTCTTGAGCGCATGCTAGCGCACCAAAAGAAAGGAAAAGAAGAAGAAACGGAAGATGACGTAGATGCCGCCACGATAAGGATTGATAATATCGCGGCAAAAAGCGCAAATGACAGACATGGGTCCTGGTTCAGGAAAGCCGTTTTCAACGACAAAGAAGAATTTTTCTGCAATTAGAATCCCAAGTTTTGATCGGCAACCGGAACTCGTTCACTGCCTTTGAATATTCACGCTGACATCACGCCGAGTGTGTTTGCGTTCGGAGAGGCAGAGCACGCTCCCCAGTTCTGCAAAATATCGAACGCCGCCTATGTTCGAAAGCAGTGGTTCTTAACCTGGGTTGGATCCGACCCCAGGGGTTCGGTGAAGCGGTCTCAGGGGTTCGACGGAGCTTCTGTCATGGAGGGTAAGACACACGCGACTTAAAATGTCAATTACCGTATTGGCCCGAATATAAGACGGCCCTGATTATAAGACGACGCCCTCTTTTTCAAGACTTAAGTTTGAAAAAATACTTTTTGAACACCAAATTAATTTGTATACAGAAAATAATTACAGTACATCCGAAACAAATGATTTTAACAATATATTTGAGAGAAAAAGCAGGTTATTTTGCCTCATTCAAATCTAAAGTGCAATCACATTCGTAAATGAATGGCTTCTGGTTTTTGAGATGTAAATGACATCATAACTTCTCCTCAGCTGCCGGTTAACCTGGCCAATCTTTGACCCACTTTTCTCCAGATTATCGCTGCGTTACTCCATTTTTTGTTATCTCTTCTATTATTTTCTTTTACTTCTTACCGCTATTTTTGATTTTTCTTCTTCGTGCTACCGCTATTTTTATTTTTATTCTTCGTGGCAGGGGTTCGCTTTGGCCTGGGGAGTCAAGTTCAGCATTCGCTTCATTGATATCTGGCGCCATCTAGCGTCGTGAATGGGTATAATGTCTAGACCCCGAATATAAGACGACCCCCACTTTTTCAGTCTTATTTCAATGCAAAAAATACCGTCTTATATTCAGGCCAATACGGTAGTTATGACACACCCACCATTGCAGAAGATCACATGACATTGCTTGTCCAATCAGCGCTGAGGGGAAATTTCGCTCGCTCAGTAGTCAGCGTGTGACTGTCGTGATCGTACGTTGTTCAATTAAAAAAAAAAAAAAAGTATCCTTATCCCATGAAATTGTATTTACTTTTTTGTTTTTAATAAATGCATTTTTAAAAAATCTTGAATTAGTATTTTTTTTTTCACTAATGAAGGGTTCGGTGAGTTATGGGTGGAATACAACTCAAATGTGCTGTACGTATGTGTAAGGATTAAGAAGCCATCTTGTGCTCTCTAAGACCACTGAAACCGATCAGCAGCTCGTGCTTGAACTGTTCCCTTCCCTTGAACCGCTTGATGCACTCCAGCGCTCTCTGAACAAGCGTATGGCACATTTGAACTCCGACTTTACATTTTTGAATGCACACCTGAGTAGGGAACAGGGATTGGAGGCCGGAGTCCAAGCTCTACTACTCTTAGTTTCGTTCTTCCCCCCCTCCCCCCAAAAAAGCGACTTGGAAATGGTTTTTTTTTCCCCCTTCATTTTGCCTATTTTTTTTTTTTTGGACTGGCGCTAATTACAGTTTCCCCACGAGAGACTTGTCGTCTGGAAAAGACGGTAATACAAGCTTAGAATTGGATTATGCTGACATTTGTACAGAAGTCCACCTAATAAACTGGGGGGGGAAAAAAAAAGTCAATCTCCCCATGACATGAGTAACTTTGCTCAATGAAGCTATTATCTTCCGAGTTTCCAGGTGAGACCGCTTGATCTCAATTTGTCCCGGAGCCCAATATCGCCAAATTAATTCCTGTATTGGTGCAGCGGAATGGCGTCTTTCTTTTTACGGGTACTCTCATCCGTCTAGATTTACTTTGAGCCGCAGGGCGAGTTTTGGAGGGAGCTATTATGTCAAACGGATCGGGGATTTTACTCACATTGGTTTGTGCTGGAATGCTCATTAGAGCCGGACGTTCCCCAAAGCGTGTGCAAAATGTCATCCAATCATTTCGGCAAATGTGATACTGAAATATGTTTTGCTTACCGTTCTAATTACATGCGAACTTTCCATTGGAGTGGAATGAAAGGCAAAGTGGCAGTGTCATCGGTGGGCGAAAGCCGCAACCCCGCTGATGGACGTTGTTAATTACCGAGCTCGGACACTGGGAGGCTTTCCCACAATTTGATTCATTCTGCTGCCAGTGGCGTCCCGATTCTGCCAAAGGCCTGTTTGCGATTCGTCTCCCTGCCATAAGCGTGACCGTGCAAAAGGTGCAATTGGTGTTCCGCGAGATTTCGGGGGAAGGGGGGTTTCCAGCAGAAAGTCAGAGCAGGAAGTACATGTTTTAAAGCAGGTGAAACACCACAGCTTAAGAAAGGCTCACGTTTGCCCCCCTCCACAACCCCCCCCCCCAAAAAAAAACCTCAACTCAAATATTAAAATATTTGACTCACCCTGGACTCTCTTGGCTGTCGTGTTAGTTCGCATTTTGAGCCACAATCTGCGACTGCTGCGCAAAGAAAAAGAAAGTGCCCATCGATTTTTGGCCAATTTCTGGGTTCTTACGAACAAATCACAGGGGCAGACGTCGAGCAAATCCAACCTGTACATTTTGTTGGACAACCACCAAAACAACTCTGGACTTGACAATATCCATCCATCCATCCATCCATTTTCCGAACCGCTTCATCCTCACTAGGGTCGCGGGGGGCGCTGGAGCCTATCCCAGCAGTCTTCGGGCAGTAGGCGGGGGACACCCTGAATTGGTTGCCAGCCAATCGCAGGGCACACAGAGACGAACAACCATCCACGCTCACACTCATACCTAGGGACAATTTAGAGTGCCCAATGAGCCTGCCATGCATGTTTTTGGAATGTGGGAGGAAACCGGAGCACCCGGAGAAAACCCACGCAAGCCCGGGGAGAACATGCAAACTCCACACAGGGAGGCCGGAGCTGGGATCGAACCCGGTACCTCTGCACTGTGAAGCCGACGTGCTAACCACTGGACTACCGGGCCGCCCCTTGACAATATCAAATGAATCAATTGATTCCCTAAACTTGCATGACCCCCTTTTGATTCCCTTCGGACTGTGAAACATACAAGGGGGGAGAAGGGATCAAGTTGAGTTTTCCGATTCCAGGAAATTCTCCAAAGAAGTGGAGTTGACCGATTGCGACTGGTCCTTTTGAGAACGTCAAACTCGCTTGGCAGTAACCTAGACGGGATGCAAACACTGTTATTGTGGCGTCTTTGTAATCATCTCCAATCGAAGTGGCCGTAAAGCAACCCGTGGGTGCGTCAGACCCGTTTTAAGCGTCCTGATGCCGCCATGTCGTTCGCGGCAACTTTGATTTCTCACACACGGAGACGGCTGCTCGCTCGGAAAAGCTGAAACGATCCACAGAAGCGAGGTTACATTGACCAAACGGTCAGCCGCTCAAGCCGACCAGCAGTTATTTTTTTAGAGGTCAGTTCGAAGCACCGGTAGTGAATAGCGGCCTGACAGCAGCGCATCTCCCAGCCAAATGTGAGCTTTAATCACGATTTTTATGTCCTCAAAGGCAGAATGAAAGCTTTGAAATGTATTCGTTGCTTCTGTCCAACTCGAAATAACGGCTTTTCACAAGTCGAGGCAAATTGTCCCGGACATGGTTCTTTGCTTTTGATACGTCTATAAAAAGTACGTTGAAACAAACAAAAGCCCCAGCGTGGCATTTCAGATCAATCGTTACTTTCCCCCCCAAGGACATGACAGGAAACGGGTCAGCAAAGAGACGACGACGTGTTCATAAAGATTTTATTGTTCCGGTCACATTCCGAATGTGACGACAAGCGACTGCGAGTCTCGTTGTACCCAACGCAAACGAGCCGAATCAAAAGCCGATCTACCTCGATTTAATGAGGTCTTTCTTGGTTAGCCATGAAATTGCCAAACGCTGCTTTGTCATCTTGGCAACCCGGACGCGCATGACAAACGTTGCACGGGAAACTGCCGAGACCGATTGGAGCGTGGCGGACCTGCGTACGTCCTGATGGACCCGTGTGACATCGCCTTGTAGGATAGAAGGAACATCTACTTCACTGTCCTGTAAAGAAGATGGGATGAAGATCAGCACCTCCAAATCTGAAACAATGGTCCTCAGTCGGAAAAGGGTGGAATGCCCCAAGTGGAGGAGTTTAAGTATCTTGGGGTCTTGTTCACGATTGAGGGCAGGAGGGAGCGAGAGACTGACAGGCGGATCGGTGCAGCGATGCGAACTTTGTATCGGTCAGTCGTGGAAGAAGAAGGAGCTGAGCCAAAGGGCGAAGCTCTCAATTTTCCGGTCGATCTACGTCCCAACCCTCATCTATGGTCACGAGCTAAGGGTCGTGACCGAAAGAACGAGATCCCGGATACAAGCGGCCGAAATGAGTTTCCTCCGCAGGGTGTCCGGGCTCTCCCTTAGAGATAAGGTGAGAAGCTCGGTCATCCGCGAGGGGCTCAGAGTAGAGCCGCTTCTCCTCCACATCGAGAGGAGCCAGATGAGGTGGCTCGGGCATCTGATTTGGATGCCTCCTGGACGCCTCCCTGGTGAGGTGTCCTGGGCATGTCCCACTGGCAGGAGACCCCGGGGACGACCCAGGACACGCTGGAGAGACTATATCACCCAGCTGCCCTGGGAACGTTTTGGGATCCGCCAGGAAAAGCTCAAAGAAGTGGCTGGGGAGAAGGAAGTCTGGGCTTCCCTACTAAAGCTGCTGCCCCCGTGACCTGACCCCAGATAAGTGGCTGAAAATGGATGTATGTCCTGTAAATGTCTGTCAAGTCGCCGTTGCTTCTGTGTGAAGGTTTGGGAAGTGGTTCTTCAAGCCCCTGCAAGCGGACAGTTAGCCAAGTTCTTTGGTTGTTCTTCGACTCTTCTTTGGAATTGATGGCCCGCGGTAACACGCCCGCGACCCAAATCCGTCTAGATACCACCGCGCACATTGTGGCGTATGAGGTGTGGTGTGTGTGATGGGTCTCCTCTTGAGTACGCCGCACTATAAAAAGCGCTAAGCACACGCGACGCAGTTTATGTCCTCATCGCGTCAATGGGAAAATGCTATCTGGCCTTGGGTCACCCAATTTCTACCTCTCGCCGTACAATCGAGAGCAGAGCCATTCAGCGTCGGATTTTGGATGCCGTCGATTGGTCCGGATGCGAAATCGCAGCCGTTACGATGCCTCGCGTGGAGGTGAATGCGCCGATGAAAAGCTCATTGTCGGGCAAGCCAGATGTTAGATGAGACAAAGATTTACGGGATGACGAGTGGAATATGCGCTTGGAGGACGCGCAGGCGGCCATCTGTTCTTCTCCTTTTTCTCCTTCAGCAGGCTTTCGATGGGCCAGACGACCAATCGCCAACAATGGCGGCAATTTGTTTGGCGCCTGCACTGCCGCCGTCTTCCAAATGGCGCCCGGCGCAGGGGCTGCGTGATAGGCCGGCAAACCCGAGAATCTCTCCCCGATGAAGGCTCCTTGCCGAAAGGGGAGGTCAAGTCCCTCCAAGCTGCCCTTCCATCCGTCCTTCCTCCCACGTCTCCACGAGCAGCCCTCATTTGTTCTGTGCCGCGGCCATAATAGCGCTTATTTGTGCGAGGTGGGCTTCGAAAGCCCGCCTCCTTGCTTTGCATGTTTTACACAAATGTATTCTGGGTATTTACAAGTCAAGTTGTATTGGAGCAAAAATAGTTTTGATGGCCATTTCTCTCGGTCAAGTCTAACCGAGAGCCAATTTAGGGACTCGCTCGTCACAAGGTCAGGACTCCCCCCCTCCCCCCCCCCGAAGCACGAGCTCCAATGAGATGAATTTGATTGCCACGTTGTAAGATACCAGGATGCGCCTCTTTTGTCGGAATTTATTCCAGACTTTCCGCCTTCATTTTTCTCCTCCCCAGAGCAATTAAGATAGACTGGTGCCATAACGCCCACGCATCACTTTCATACGCCTTTCTTATCATCCATACGACACATGGATATTATCATTTGCTGAATTTTTTTTTTTTTTTCTCCTGCAACAGCACTACCCCGGGAATAGGAAATCAACGGCGCTCAAGTCTAAAACCTCTCAGACAGAAAGGAACGGGACTTGATTTGCTCAGATCCGACTCATTTTTAGGTGTGCAAGGATGAACAATTGGAATTGGGGAAAAGAAGAAAAAAAATGTCATTATTTCAGAGAGATGCATGCTCCTAATAATCACCGACGATATTTTCACGACCATATGGTGCAGTGTCAGTTGCGGGTGTCATTTTTATTTTTGGAAGCAGGAATGGTAAAACTGTTTTTAAAAGGCAGTGGGAGCCAAACTGATTTTGGTTGTACTTTACTTTAAGTCTTTAACAATGTACAGTAATCCCTCGTTTATCGCGGTTAATGGGGACCAAAACCACCCGCGATAAACCAAAATCCGCAAAGTTAACATACAGTATATTAAAAAAAAAAAAAAAAGGGAAACTTAATTTTTTTCTTTAACCCGCATGCAGTAATTATCTCAAAGTTGGACATTTCGGACACTTTGGACGATTTTGGACTGTTGGGACAAATGGACACCACAGACAACTTTTTTCCCTTTTAATTATTTTTCACTTTCAACCCCTCAAAATGTTCAGTGGGAATTGGCCAAGACATCGATATACATCCTATGCAAAATTTCAGCTTCGTGGAGTTATTTTTCACTGTTTTGTCTGTGGTGTCCATTTGTCCAACAGTCTAAAAATCGTCCAAAGTGTCCGAAATGTCCAATTTTGGGATTATTACTGCATGGGGATTAAAGCACAGTGAAGCCATAGGAATGAATGACAAGAGAGTCTCATCGTAACCAGTAATAAGAAGCTGATTCAGAACTAAATGTTGAGCGCGTTGTAGCGCATATTTAGTCAATGGCATGTCCACACAATTATATGGACACACATATATTTGATCACTTATTGTTTGACATTTTAGGGGAAGCGGAGCTTCCCTTGCAGTCTTACAGCAATTGCCTGTACTCTATTCAATCATTCCACATTCAAATCAACCGTCCTTGAATGGTATCGGAGCGCAGGTATCGGGATACTTCTGGATTCGTCTTTTATTGGCAGGATGCACATCATTTCTCATTTTGAAACTATGGTTAGGGCCAACGTGTTGAACTTTGGCCAATGTGCATCTGGTCGAGCGCAAACACAGCAGAGCAGTGCTCCTGCAGCTCAAGATTCCAGACCAAGGCCGCGTGGACAAGACGGATCTGTTTTGTCCACGTCTGCACGTTAATGGCAACGGCCGTTACACTCCCCGTCGCATGAAGCACTCGCCATACATAAATACCGTACACCCGTACTCGTACATCACCTCTTCCTTTTCTTTCACAACCTCATCCATTATTCACCAGCACTTTTTTATTGACTGGTTTTTTTTTTTTTTTTTGCGCCTTTCTATATAGATGCAGATCCCGTTTCAACTGCCAGCGATGCCGCCGCATTAAAATACGTCGATATCAAAACGCTCGCGAATATTTACGCTCCACGGAGCAATTTAAAACTTTTTTTTGTGTGTCCTCTTACACTCATGGGTTTGGTCGAACGGATAAAGACGTTTCTGTAGCCTTGAGGGAATATTTTCTGTTTTGGTCGCCTCGTTTTTTTTTTTTTTTTTTGTTTTTTGCACTCATTTCCACACTTGGCAAGGTCACCCGTATCATTTGCATTTTTCCCAAATTGCTTCTTTGTTGAAAGGACCCTGATTTGTATTAAAGCGCTTGTACATAGTTGAATATTCAGCACCATTCAAGGGTGAAATCAATACATTCCTTCAACATTACATTGCGACGGCTCAGCAGCATCGAAAACGACTGTCCGGGCTCGAGCACGGAAAATGTCCAATTAAAAATGCACAGCATGGCAGCCACGTGTAAAGTTTTCAAGGACTTTCCAAAGTGTGACATCATAGCTAAGCATATTTTTTTTTTTTTTTTTTTTTCCGTCGTAGAACTTGAATTATTCGAAGCCTTAGGATGCAGCAATTAATGGGATGTGCGATTTCGCCCGGTAGGGGCAGGCATTATGAGCGGCAAACTAATCCGCAGCGCAGACGTGAGCATAAATACATTTTATAACAACAATGGGAAGCTCATTAGCATTCCAGCGTCCGTTGGAGGTGGAGCTGGGGGGGATCACTTCGATGAGCAGGTTCCCGTCTGGGCAATGTGATGTTCGCCACTGATAGCACAGTGGGAAAAGAAAAAAAAATTTTTTTTAAAAGAGAGAGCAAGATTTTGCTTCATGCTGCATTTTTTTTTTTGCTTCTGACGTCGAATGCTAACCTTGCCCCTCTGCCAGATTTCCAAAACAAAAACCAAATCCATTTAGATCCACGCTCGGCCACTTCCAGCGGAAAACTGCAATGTCTTCTCGGTGGGTGCCGGCTTCTTTCGCGTCAAGGTGGCTCATGAAGGCAAACGGCACACTGCTAAGACGCCTACCTTGGATGAGACGAGAGCTAAGATCGGTCCTAAAAAAATCGAGCCCGACCCGAACCGGCCTGAGGGTATTTAAGCCCGACCCGGTCCGAGCCCGATCACTTAACTTGATTTGCAGGCCCGACCCCGAAGCAAACTTGTGCAAATTTGTGAGGACTCAGGAGGAGGAGGAGGAGGGGTGATTTCTGAGAACAAAGCCTGTCTTTTGTAACGAAATCTAAGTTAAACAAGACTGTATAAACATTGACATCTCTTATATTTCTGTTTCTGAAGAGGTTACGTTAACCGACAATTTCCCATCATTGACGGATTTTTTTTTTTTTTTAAGAGTGGACGGGGGAAAATTGAAGGCCGTCCGTCATTTTGACGGGTTGAAAATTGGGCCGTAAACCACAGCAGCAGTACGTCCTTAAGAATCTAGCGCGGCACTTTAAGAGAGAGAAGCAGAGAGACAAAGACGAACAATGACGGGTGGATATATATATATATATATATATATATATATATATATACATGAGAAGAGGACTTTCATGATTGCATATAAAATCGCAATTGCAATATTGAGGGGGGAAAAAATGTGTTCTATGTATTTCTAAATTATTCAGTCTAACTCCAGATTGCAGATTTTGCCAACATAGCCAACATCTCAGTGGCAGAGATGGATCCACTCCCACCCCCCCCTCACCCCCCCCCAAAAAAAAATGACATGAAATGAAGCCAGCTAATCATTTGAAACACAGCATATGTTCCGTCGAGATCAATTGTTATTGCTTTAAGATTTGTCTGAGATGTAAAAGCATCCACCGCACATCTAATAATAAATAGCAGGGCCTAAAAATACACAGGTAAAGCTCCCCCCGGCTAACCGCAGGGACCCGGCTCGTCCGTCCGCCGAGAGCGCTCGCTGACTAATGAAGTCGGGAAGCTTAGAGCAATTAGACACATCAAAGCTCAAATCTGAAAATTAATTAGGCCTCTTCTCCTCTCGTTTGCGAGGCACATCCGCTGGTGCGGCGCTTCATTAGCATAGCGCCAGCCAAAAAAAACACGCAGGTGCCCGTTGTTGACGCCGCCGCCGCCGCCGCCGCGATTGCAAATGTTTGCTTTTCATATATTTGGACAATTAAGAGAGGTAAATAAACGCAAGCGCTGCAAAAACTTGTTGGAAAGACCCGTCTAAAAGCCTGTTGTCAAATGCGCGGGTTCGCATCACAAAAACAACAGGCAGTTGTATCCGCGCGCCATTTATCATTAGCGTGCATCAAACGCTTCTTTAGGAGGCGCTTAATCAAAACAAGGCCCTCGTTGCGCCTCGGATGAAACAAATGCGCGAGCGCCGTTATCCGCCCGATTTGTTGTTGTGCGTTGCGCCGAGCCGCATCAAAGCGTGGCCAATCGCGTGTTGGTTCAGAAGACTAATGAACAACTACTTCAAACATGCATGCTCATTATCAATGACACACCCTGCCCCCCCCTCAGCCCATTTTCAATGCCGGTATGTAAATGACCACCGCATCATTTTTACATTCACCGAAGGGCAGAGTAGCGTGGATTCAACTCTTCAAAGATGAAATGAGTCGACGGCAGCACAGTGTGAGAATGGTTGGAACCAAACGTCCATCAATTCATCCATTGGGTTGCGAGGGCAAAAGCCCAGACTTCCCACTCCCCAGCCACTTCTTCCAGTTCTGCCCGGGGATCCTAAAGCATTCGTTCATAGGCCCGCCTTGAGGCATAGTCTCCCCAACCTATCCAGGGGTCGTGCCCGAGGCCTCCTGCCCGAAGCACCTCACCGGCAAGGGGTCCAGGAGGCATGCTTGTCAGATGCCCGAGCCACCTCAATTGGCTCCTCTCGGCATGGAGGACAAGCGGCTCGACCCTGAGCCCAACCGGGATGACCATTGTTTCAGATTTGGAGGTGGTGATTTTTCGCCCCAACCGCTTCACACTCGGCCGCAAACTGCACAGCTGAGACTTTGAAGAAGCCAACAGCACCTCAACATCTGAAAAAAGTAGAGATGCAATACTGAGGCCACCAAACCGTATCCCCGTTAACGTCGGGTCCTCTATATTGCGATTGGGATTGAAAATACAATGGTTTTTTTTCTTCCCATCAGTAGCGATCAATTAATTTGTAATTCAATCAGCAGCAGATACACAGAAATGGCACGTAAACATGTGGACTGCGCTTCCTCAGCACTCAACTTATCTAAACACTTCATAAATGTAGAAAAACACAAAGTAGCTGACCTGTGACCCGAATCATGACAATTTCATAAAATGAAATGGGGGGGGGGGGGCTGGGAGAGGGGGCAGGAAATAAATAACAGCTGGATGAATGGCAAATGAGTGCACCATACATAACCTCTGATTGATTTGATGTCCGATAGAAACGGACGCCTCTTAACCTGTTTCTTCATGGAAATATATGAATCATTTCCCGCAGGCTTCCGTGCTTTGGAAATTGATGTGGCGCAATATGTTTCCCTCGAGGCTGCACTTTGATTAATGAACCTTCGTCAGAGCACGCGAGTCACGTCCATCTTGGTGTACTTAAGTCGATTCTTCACATATCGGGGCTTTACTTGAGTACAGTCAAACCTCGGTTTTCGTCCGTATAATCCGTTCCAGAAGGCTGTTCGAAAACCGAAATTGTTCGAAAACCGAAACCACGCTCTTTTTAAAATGAAAATGTTTATTGAACACGTCTGCTCACAATGGAAAGCAACACGAGGAAGCGTCACTTCCTCGTGTAAGGAAGGCGGGAGGAGTCAAATGGTGCATTCAAGTGCGCTCAGTTTGTTTGGGAACCGAAATTTGTTCGTCATCCAAGGCATAAAAAACTAGAAATTTTTTGTCGAAAAACTAATTGGTCGAGAACCGAGACGTTCGAAAACCGAGGTTTGACTGTACTTATTTTTCGGATAACTTGATTTTTCCTCTCTGAAAATTGACTTTTCACCATGTATTTGAAAAAAGTATCCTTTTGTTTGTTTAATACGATGACATTTTCTCAATTAACACACACACACACACGCAAAAGGGCATTTTCAATAAACAAGCCAGCCCAATTAGAACACGAGGCTAGCAAAACACTGCGCGCCTCAATGGAACCCTTCAAATGTCGTCAAGCATTCAACAGAGCCTCTCAACAATCTGAAGTCCTTCGCGATTGCCTTAGCATCGCTAATGTCAATTAGAAACACAAATGTTGGTCACGGTTATCAAAGCACTAACGATCATGGCAAGCTAACGAGCTCACCTGGTTACCCCGCGGTGGTTAGTCCATTGCTAGCAAGCCTTTCCGATCTACAGGACAAGATTGCCGTTGCCGCGTTATTTTTAAATGTCAGCCATTTTTATTCCGAGGCTCCGAGTTTCCTGAACGCAACATAATTATAGCTGCTATGATAGTTTGACGTAAATGTGAATCTCCCAGAAAAAGTGTTCACCAGTTTGGCGATCGCTCAATATTCTTAAGTTTTGCCTTGGACACTTTGGAAGGATTGTTAAAAGCCGACAAATGCAAACGTCCTTGGATCAGTTCTTTACAAAACGCCAGGCAAAACCCACTTCTGAGAGAGAACATGAACTAAAGAGGCCAAAAAAACCCAATGAG
>CM031695.1:33329232-33491732 GCA_018466805.1 Hippocampus abdominalis
TCGAGCAGGGGGGGCAGGGGAGGGGGGGCCGCAAACGGAAGAACGCAAGGCCCACTTGAACATTCGCCAACATGTTGGAGATGGTCTGGATTGGCCTTCTCTTTTTGAGGTGGCCCAGGGCAAATAGTTGGGGGACTTTTCAGGGGTGGCCGCCGAATCTCCACGTTCAGAACCCAAAAAAGAACAAAACTGCCGTCAGGTGACCCTTTTCTTGAGGATCATTCGTGCGATCGAAGTCCTCAGCCCACGGCGGCCCTGCTCCCCACTCACCACGGTGTGTTGAAGAACGCCTTTTCAATGTTTATTTGTACCTTCGAAAGATCAGTTTCCATGTTTTTTAACCCCCTATGCAGTGATGATCCCAAAATTGGACATTTCGGACACTTTGGACGATTTTGGACTGTTGGACAAATGGACACCACAGACAAAACAGTGACAAATAACTCCACCAAGCTGAAATTTTGCATAGGATGTCTATCGATGTCTTGGCCAATTCCCACTGAACATTTTGAGGGGTTGAAAGTGAAAAAAAATTACAAGTGGAAAAAAGTTGTTGCACATTGGAAGAGGGACGTAATACCCTTCATGCAGCCGCTTAAAAATACTGCATGAGGGTTAAACTCACCTTGTGGCTCATGTCCAAAGTCACGTCGAGTATATTGGATGAATTGATTTATTAGTTTCTCGTGCGGGCCGCTGACAGCCCTTGGACCGTCGTTTGGACACCGCCCGATGATGCTCATTCGGCTCCATCCGCATTCACGAGTCCAGTCAAATCTCGGTTTTCGTCCATAATCCGTTCCAGAAACTGTTGGAAAACCGAAACCACGCTCTTTAAAAAAAAAAACTTTATTGATCACAATGGAAAGCGACACGAGGAAGCATCACTTCGAGGAAGAGAGGAGTCAAATGGTGCATTCAAGTGCGCTCAGTTTGTTCCAGAACTGAAATTTGTTCGTCATCCGAGGCGTAAAAAACTCGACATTTTTGGTCAAAAACCGAATTGGACGAGAACCGAGACGTTCGAAAACCCAGGTTTGACTGTACAGTCAAACCTGGGTTTTCATCCATAATCCGTTCCAGAAGGCTGTTCGAAAACCGAAATTGTTCGAAAACTGAAATTGTTCGAAAACCAAAATTGTTGGAAAACCAAAACCAGGCTCTTTTTAAAATAAAAATGTTTCCTGAACACGTCTGCTCACAATGGAAAGCAACACGAGGAAGAATCACTTCCTCGTGTCAGGAAGGCGAGAGGAGTCAAATGGTGCATTCAAGTGCGCTCAGTTTGTTTGAGAACCGAAATTTGTTTGTCATCCGGGGCATAAAAAAACTCAACATTTTTGGTCGAAAACCAAATTGGCCGAGAACCGAGGCGTTCGAAAACCAAAGTTTGACTGTCCAAACGATTTCCTGTCTTTAATGAGCCAACCGTCTATTTGGGGGGGGAGGAACCCAGAGCGCCCCCAGATCAAGTTCAGCCGTTCGACTTTTATTGACAATAGAGCAAGTGTGTGCGTCGCCGTCGCCGCCGACATGACATCACGTCTGAGGCGCGGCGGCAGCGCGTTCCAGTCTCGAGGCGAGCGGCGCGCGGGTCCAGACGGGCCCGCAGACGTATTGTTCTTTGTTGCAGCCCAAGCGGACTGGACGTGCCGGCGACCGCTCGCGCCGGCGACAGGAAGTCAGACAGTCGAGCGGGCTTAGCCGTGCCAAAGGATCCCCCGCTCGGTTGCCATTTTTGGGCAGTGGTGGAGCAACACGTTTCTCCTTTTTTGCGTAAGAAACGACGCTGAGGAAATGGCCAATCTGTCCGGGATGCGCCGAATTAGCAAAGGGGCAAAAAAAAAATCGGTTCGGACGTGAAAGCCGCGAGTGCGCGGAAGAAACGGGCGCGGCGCACACGGAATCTTGCTCATTCGGATGCGGGACGGGCAAGGAGAAGGCCCCAACGGAGGCGCGTCGCTCCGCTTGAACGCGAGCGCTTTTGCGCGGCGCCCCCTCTGGGCCGCTTGCCAGGGGGAAGGGCGGCGGCCTTGGTCACCGCCCCGAGCGCTTTTGGCGCTAAGGAGGGATTAGGGCGGCCGCATCTATCGGGCCTCCGATAAGACGGGGTTAACCGCCGGCTGAACCCGGCCGCGCTCACGGCGACCGCTCCCCGCCAGCCCTCCAAAGGGCGCCGCTTTGGCCACGGGTGCCCTTTTTTTCATTTGCTGAATTCTTGCCAGGGGGGCACCCCCCCCCTAAAAAAAAAACTCAACTCAATGGCAGTGTCCTGAAACATCTTCAACACAGCAACAAAGTACAGTGAAACTCCTCTAGAACGAAACCTACATGTGCGAAAATACCCCCTAGTGTGAAAAAAATCTTCATGCATTCACACCATTCCCACTTTCCTGTTTCAAATTTGCTACAGTGAAAACCCCCCCGTTGTGAAAAATCTCTTGCTGCAAACATGATTTCGTTGGAGAGGAGTTCCACTGTCCTGCTGGTATGGGGCTCCCTCTAGTGGTGCAGTGAAACTCCTCGACAACGAAATCTCCATGGGTGAAAATACTCCCTAGTGTGAAAAAATCTTCACGCATGAACACCATTCCCACTTTCCTGTTTCAAATTTGCTACAGTGAAAAAACCCCTGTTGTGAAAAATGTCCTGCTGCAAACATGATTTTGTTGTAGAGGAGTTCCACTGTACTTCATGTCACTTCAAATCAAAAAAACATCCCTTCCAACAGCGGCAGACCACCCTCCGTTGTCACAAGTATTGTCAAATATTGATCATGCCCCCAAGTTGTCATTCCTCGTCGATGCGGAACAGCATCGTGTGTGTGTGTGTGTGTGTGCGCTGCTGACTTGCATTTGCGAGCGCGTCGGGGCGAGGATGATACAGGTCAGGCCAGATACAGATGCCCCCCCCCCCACCCCCCCGGGGTAATCTGTGCCCCAGCGCTGACCCCTGCATCCCATTAAAAAGGATTTACGTGCAATAGTGTAGATGGAGGAAAGGCAGCTTTGCTTTCTTCTCCTCTCATCAGTTTTCCCTCCAATCAAATCCCCCGGCCATGGATAGTAGCGTCGGCCCCGCCCTCCCCTGCCCCGCCCCGCCCCGCCCCGCCCCGCCCCGCCCCGCCCCGCCCCGCCCCGCCCCGCCCCGCCCAGAGGCGACCGAGGAGCCTCTCCACGTTTTTTCCCCGGCTTGTGGCGATCTCACGATACGCATCGTGGCCACCAGCCGACTCATGAGCTCGCTTGGCTGAGCCTCCCGACCGCTCCGCCCTCACTGCGCGCCGATACCGTCGCGCATTAGCGCTTGAGCTGCTTGCGGGGCGGGAAGGGGGGGGGGGGGGTTGGAGGGGGCGAGACACACACACGCACACACATTGCCGTTGAATTAAACATGGCCGTCAAACGTTTGCGGAACCATCCTCGCCCGTCGCATTTGTCCACCCCAGCCAGTGTCCGAATGTTGGACGCCTCCACGCCCTCTAGTGGTGCACCAAAGGATTGCCAAAGGATTGTCCGCTTCAATATAAAATGGGGGCGTTGGGGGGGTGGTTGTTTCCCAAGCCAGAGGTTGGCGGTCAGATCCTCGGCCTTTGCGAGCGTGTCAAAGTGTCCCATGAGCAAGATGGCGGATCCCCAGTTGCTGCCCAGTACCTGAGATAGGAAAGCGCCACGCGTTGAGCGAAACTGAGAGGTGGAAGACGTCGGGGTCGCGAGCGCCGGCGTGTCCCGAGAAAACGAGCAATTTGAAAACCAGCCGCTGTTTTGTTTGTTTGTGCGCCGGACCGCTGCAGGTGAAGGTGTGGTTCCAGAATCGTCGCACCAAACAGAAGAAGGACACCAGCAAGGATTCGGACAAGCGCACGTCGTCATCGTCGTCGTTGTCTTCCGAGTCCTTGGCCACCTGCAACATCCTGCGTCTCCTGGAGCAGGGGCGCCTGCTGTCGGGCCCCGCGCCGCCCGCCCCGGCCCCGCTGCTGGCTCCTCCTCCGCCGCACCCCGCCAACGGTTCTCTGCTCGGTGGCTCCCCGTCCTCGTGCTCCGCCTCGCCGGGGATGGGCGGCGGCGGCGATGGCGCCGCCTCCCCCGGCTCCCTGGCCTTCGGGCTGCACGCCTTGGCCGGCACCCCGCCCTCCCCCCGGCTGGCCGTCCCGCCGCCGCCCCCGCCGAGGCTGCCGCCGCCGCCGCACGCCCTCTGCTTCTCGGTGCCGCTGCTGGGCGGCGCGCATCACGAGCTGACCTCGGCCTACGGCTGCAGCTCGTCGGCCTTCGAGCCGTACATGAGGATGGACCGCAAAGAGGCCGATCTCGGCGGGAAGAAAAGCGTTTCGTGAAGCGTTTCGTGAAGCGTTTCGTGAAGCGTTTCGTGAAGTGAAGACTCACCTCAGAGACGCTGCCTGCTCATTGCAGATGCTTTCCTCCACTCTGTGTGTGTGTGTGTGTGTGTGTGTGTGTGTGTGTGTGTGTGAGAGGTGAGCGTCTGAGAGCGGGAACAGCGGCAGGTGATTTTCGCAATGACTTTCTCTTCTCCCGAGAGCGACTTTGCCCTTTCGTGGGAGGCAACGGGGCAGGACCCGCTCTCGTCTTTTGAATCGACCGCATTTGTTCAGTATTTGTGACGGGGGAGTTCCTGTAGCCGCTAACGACGCAGTCACAGTGACTTGACCCCGTAGCGGCGCTCAAAAGGATTTGTCATTTCGCTGACGAGTGTGAGGAGCGAATGACTGCGCACGCGGCCCTCGCCTGACGAGAACAAAAGCCAGAGTCTGACGTTGAAATACGTTTTTTTTTTCAATACGTTTGCGGTTCTTGTTGGTGCGCTAGCTGGAGTCCGAGCGGTTTTGGTCGGAATGACGCAAGAAGCGAAAACTCCTGGAGGGAGCGCTTCCTCGGACCTCCTCTGCTGCCGTTGCCTCGCTGCTGGGGGGGGGGGGGGGGGGGGGGGGGTGACCGTCCGGCACCTCGGCCTCCCTTTGCCTCTCTTTTCATTTCCGCCGTGTCGCCAATGTTCTGGAGCTTCTGACACCGAGCGGCACTTTGTCAAAAAAAACCGGCTCCAACGCTCTCATTCGCAGCCCTCGGCGTGCGCGACTTGGATGCTCGCGCACACACCCACAAAAAAGAAGAAGAAAAAAAAACGTTGCAGTGATTACTTTCCTCCCCCCCCCGCAAAAAAAAAAACTCCCGGCGCTCTTGACCAAAACGCTCTCTCGCAGGCACTGCCGAAATATTTTCCTCTCACACATTCCAATGAAACTCTCACCTGGCGCACCGTTGATTTGGACACACTGGCGCACATCCGCAAAAAAGAAAGAAAAAAACGTTGCAGTGATTACTTTGCTCCCCCCCCCCCCGCCCCCCAAAAAAAACCTCCCGGCGCTCTTGACCAATGCGCTCTCTCGCACGCACTACTGAAATAGTTTTCTCTCACACATTCCAATGAAACTCACACAGCACCGTTGATTTGGACGCACTGGCGCACACCCACAAAAAAGAACAAAAAAAACGTTGCAGTGATTACTTTGCCCCCCCCCCAAAAAAAACCTCTCCCGGCGCTCTTGACCAAAACGCTCTCTCGCAGGGACTGCCGAAATATTTTCCTCTCACACATTCCAATGAAACTCTCACCTGGCACCGTTGATTTGGACGCACTGGCGCACACCCGCAAAAAAGAAAAAAAAAAAAAGTTGCAGTGATTACTTTGCCCCCCCCCACAAAAAAAAACACTCTCCCGGCACTCTTGACCAAAACGCTCTCTCGCAGGCATTGCCGAAATATTTTCCTCTCACACATTCCAATGAAACTCTCAAATGGCGCCGTTGATTTGGACGCTCGCACGCACACCCGCAAAAAAGAAGAAAAAAAAGAAACGTTGTAGTGATTACTTTTCTCCCCCCCCCTACCCCCCAAAAAAAACTCTCCGGGCGCTCTTGACCAAAACGCTCTCTCGCAGGCACTGCCAAAATATTTTCCTCTCACACATTCCAATGAAACTCTCACACAGCACCGTTGATTTGGACGCACTGGCGCACACCCACAAAAAAGAAAAAAAAAAACGTTGCAGTGATTACTTTGCTCCCCCCCCCCCCAAAAGAAAATTCGCCTGTCCTTTTTTTGCTCTTGTGCCGCATACGAGCCAATTTCTTGGGCTAGCGTCCCCAAGTGCAACTCCGCCAAACCCCTCCGCTGCTCGCCCGCAGGACTGACGTGGAAATTTGGGTGGGATCGAGGTGCCAAAGGCTTTTCGGGTGGCGCGAGCAAGAGCGTTCCGCTCACGTGAATCTCGGACGATCTCGCCAAAGGCTTCCTCCGCACACTCGCCTTTGGACTCTTTGGAAACTTGTTTTTGTTGTCGTCGTCGTCGTTGTACATAGCTCCAAATGTATCTGCACTATATGGTCATGGTCGTCGTCATCTATCTGTCCGAGTGGGTTTTTGTGTGCGCTTGGCGGAGAAAAGAAAAAAACAAAAAAAAACTCTTCCGAGATGATGCTTTCCGCTCGTTTTGTCTCTTAACCTTTTGGCACTTTGAAGAGGATTTTGTCGCTTGCCCCCCGGCTGAGCTTTCGGTTCCCCCACCGGTTGTGATATTGGAACATTTTGTACATGTGCTTTGATTGACAGAATTATATCTCAATGTTTATTTGCCTCCCGTCTGCGTTGTCATGTGTCCTCGGCTCTCCTTCGGACGCTTCTGCACTCATTGGATACACACACACACACACATGAATATATATATATATATATATATACAGTCAAACCTCGGTTTTCGTACTTAATCCGTTCCAGAAGACTGTTCGAAAACTGAATTGTTCGAAAACCAAAACCATGTTTCCCATTGAAATCAATGTGAAATGTTTTAATCCGTTCCAAGTCAAGAAAACAACTTTTTTAAAGCACTTTTTTTTTTTTTTTACAATTTCACACCATAAACTGTACAAATGTAATGGGAGATGACCAATTTTAACATGAACATAGTAACATAAAAATTGAAGGAACATCTCTCTCTCTATCTGTTGTGGGGCGTGCGCCTCTCCCAGCTGTCAGCAGGCAGTAGGCGGGGCATTTCCGCATCCCGAACTCCTTCGCCAACACAGACACACGCACACCTGACTCATATTTTGCGATTAAATCTTTCTTAAATTCTATAGTTTTGCACACTATTTTCCTCTTTTCTTCACCGGGACCGAGACGTCCGAAAACCGAGGTTTGACTGTATATATATTATATATATATATACATATATATATATATACAGTCAAACCTCGGTTTTTGAACGTCTCGGTTCTCGTCCAATTCGGTTTTCGATCAAAAATGTCGAGTTTTTTATGCCTTGGATGACGAACAAATTTCGTTTCTCGAACAAACTGAGCGCCCTTGAATGCACCATTTGACTCCATTTGACACACACACACAGGGGGAGCTCTCCCGCCTGTTTCCAGTCCTTTGAAAATGGCTCAGATTTGCCTTACAGCAGTCGGAAAACGGCACCGTTTCACAGAGGGCTCAACCGAGAAAACATTTTGTCATTGGAGCAAATGGCCGACCGATGCCGCCCCCCCCCACCCCCGCGCACGGCGGGACAATGGAGCAGCTCGCCACGTCTCTTTGAGCCTGCGGGAAACGGACCGGACGGGCGGGCGGCCCCTTTTGTGTCGCTTTCGGCCGGGGCCCCGACACATCACAACATGGCCGCCGCACGATTGCCAGTCCCGTCAGGTACGCCGGAGTTGGGGGGGGCAGAACTCCGGTAGACAAAGGTACCTCGGATACAACGCACGCATCGATCGCCTTTGCGTTCACACACATGCCGGCGCTCGGGGCCCAAATTTCTGAGCAAAGTCGGCCCGGGGGGGGGGGGGCAGCTTTTGGAAGGCCTCACAGAGATGCCAGCGACTCCTGCGATGTGTTCAGAGTCATTTCCTTCGCCGCTCCGGTGGAAAAAAATTCTCCCCCGCGCGCCGCTGTTGCCACGGTTACCTGGGCCAATGAACTCGGCGACTTGACCGATGACTTCACTTTTCAAGGTAACTCTGAGATGACCAGTTAAAAAGGTGGCGAAAACGCGCTTTTCGGCAGAACCTTGAGGTCGGCTCCGAATTCCGGCGACCCTTCAGGAATGCGTTCCAAACCCCCCCCCCCCCCACCCTTCCCGCATCCCTCTGTCCTCTCCCTTTCTCCAAAGCAGCTCAGGGTCCCAGCGGGTGGGTGGTGAGGGCCTCCGCTAATTAGGGTCGCTAATTGGGGGTCAGCCGGGCCAGGGACCTCTCCACACCTGCGTGGTCATGTGACATTTGCAGAGGTGCGCAAAGGTCAAGGGTTGGGATGAGTTGGATTGGGAAGGGGGAGAAAAGGGCCCCCGGAAAGCCACAAGAAAGGAAGACCGTTTTTTACAAGGCTTGGAAAACACACACACACACACACACACACACACATTACATGTATACACACACGTTACATGTATACACACACACACACGTTACATGTATACACACACACACACACACATTACATGTATACACACACACACACGTTACATGTATACACACACACACACACACACGTTACATGTATACACACACGCACGCACACACACACACACACACATTACATGTATACGCACGCACACACACACAGACACACACACATTGCATGTATACACACACACACACACACACAGACACATATATAGATAGATAATTATATACACTATATATCTGAAAATGTATGTATGTGTATATATTTCTTTCTTAATATATCTATATTGATATATATATATATATAATATCTATCTATGTCCATGTCTGTATGCACGCAGCAGGCAGACGAGCGCAGAGCGACCACTCGCAAGGGATTTCAAGCATCCAGGTCAAAGGTTAATTGCCAGGTGACCTCAGTGGGTGCGGCCAGCTCAGCATTGGCCTCCAGCCAGCCCCGCCCCCTCGCGCTGATTTCGGCTTGTTTTGACAGCATTCACACAAGACTCGGACGGCTTGAAAAAGAGGAAAAAAAAAAAAAAAAAAAAAAGGGACTCCCGCTTGCATTCCTGCGACCCTTCCAGCTTGAGGAAAGGCGGCGCGCGCTGAATAGAAAACCATTTCCATTCAAATATTGACAAATGCGGCTTTCATCATGTCATTGAAGAGTTGGCCTTTGTCGGGGCTTGCGGAGTCGCGTCGCCGCCGCCGCCGCCGCCGCCGCCGCGGCAACCTTGCATTTTCCTCGCTGATGAAAATGTTTGAAAAAGGGGCCACGCTGGGGGCCCGACGTTAGCGCGGCAGAATCTCGTTTTGTCAAGGCGTCGACACAAACGTTGCATTTAGAGCGAAAATTGGAGCCTGACCCCCGCGGCGGCCGCCTTTTCCAATTTGTCGACGCGGCGAATGAGCGCTGGGATGGCAAGGCGCCGTTTTGGCCCCTTCTGCGCGAGGCAATCGGCGGATGAGCGGCCTCGGCCCGCTCATCCTCCTCCTCCTCCTCCAGGAGCGCAACCCGCCAACGCGCCCGCTTTGGAGGCCGATTTTCGCATCCTGACCACTCGAGGATGGTCGGCGGTCATGGACGAAGTCGGAAGCCGATCGTCATCTTGACGATCGTCCCTCTGTGCCACCCTTTGACCGCATCCTTTTGTTCTTTTCCCTTTTCTTTTTCGTATTTGACGTCTGGTCGTGTTTCCATGGCAACAGTCCAAGTGGGCAGAAACATGGAGGGCTTTTATTTTCAGGGCTGGTTCTGGTTTTTTTTCTTTGTTAGTTTTGCCACAGCAGCGAGAGACGCGAAGCGGCAAAGGTCTCCCCGCTTCCGAATTCCGAGCTTGCTACCCACGGTACGGAGGTTGCGATGCGGGCAGAGGTTCAGCCTGCTCGCACTGAGGGAGCGGCCACCAGCTGACCGATCCCAGCCCGAGAGAGTTGAAGACGGCCGGAGAGAGTGCCAGATCCCGAACTAAGGGCCAAGAAGCCTCGCTCGTGTGCTGCAGTCGATGTGAATAAGATTAAATAACGCAACAGACAATATTACAAAAATTGTAAAAGTATTACAGTGAAACTCCTCTACAACGAAATCTCCATCGGTGAAAATACTCCCTTGTGTGAAAAAATCTTCACGCATGAACACCATTCCCACTTTCCCGTTTCAAATTTGCTACAGTGAAAAACCCCGTTGTGAAAAATGTCTTGCTGCAAACATTATTTCCGTTGTAGAGGAGGTTCACTGTACTGCTGGTATGGGGCTCCCTCTAGTGGTACAGTGAAACTCCTCTACAACGAAATCTCCATGGGTGAAAATACCCCCTAGTGTGAAAAAATCTTCCCGCATGAACACCATTCCCACTTTCCTGTTTCAAATTTGCTACAGTGAAAAAACCCCTGTTGTGAAAAACATTTCTTGCTGCAAACATGATTTCGTTGTAGAGGAGTTACACTGTACTGCTGGTATGGGGCTCCCTCTAGTGGTACAGTGAAACTCCTCTACAACGAAATCTCCATGGGTGAGAAATACCCACTAGTGTGAAAAAATCTTCATGCATGAACACCATTCCCACTTTCCTGTTTCAAATTTGCTACAGTGAAAAACCCCCTGTTGTGAAAAACATTTCTTGCTGCAAACATGATTTCGTTGTAGAGGAGTTACACTGTACTGCTGGTATGGGGCTCCCTCTAGGGGTACAGTGAAACTCCTCTACAACGAAATCTCCATGGGTGAAAATACCCCCTAGTGTGAAAAAATCTTCACGCATGAACACCATTCCCACTTTCCTGTTTCAAACTTGCTACAGTGAAAAAACCCCTGTTGTGAAAACATTTCTTGCTGCAAACATTATTTCCGTTGTAGAGGAGGTTCACTGTATTCCTGAATATTTATTTGACTTTCAACCACTCGAGATGTTCAGTGGAATCAGCGCTATAAATACACATATAGTTCTTCTTTTTTTTGTTGTATTTTTGCCCTCTGTGGACATTCAAAGCGGTACTGTGCTATGACCAAAACATAAAAATATATCTCTATATATAAAAAAACATGAATTGGAATATTTCATATCACACCATTTTTAGGCTTTGTCTTTGATTCAAAGATGACAAAACACAAAAATCTACAAAAATTGTAGAAATTGTAGCAAAAGGGTCAAAAAATATCAATGTGAGGGGGGGGGGGGGCAACAAGGTCACACCATTGTCATGTTGCCGGAAGATTTGAATGTGCTGCCTTTCAGCCATTACACATCGCAGGTGCAAATTGAGCTTTTACGTGGGAAGCGCTTGCATGGCCGAGCCCCTCCCATTTACATTTTTTTTTTTTTTTCTGATTTGATCAAACCTTGAAATGTCAGTGGAGTGGCAGGGAATTGCAAAATTGCCTTCTTCAAAACAAACACAAACAAAGCCAACCTCCTTTTTTGCCAGACAGCATTTGCAGTCCTTGGAGTTCCGACGTCAAATGCGCTCCCCCCTCCGACATGAAAGCAATCCAAAATCATAAACCTTTTAAAACTAAACCGACGACACCTGGGCTGCACTTATGTTGTCAAGTGTGTGTGTGTGTGTGTGTGTGTGTGTGTGTGTGTGTGTGTGTGCAAGTGTTTGGGAGGAGGGCGACGGGGAGGTGTTGCATGTTTGCGTCCCTCTCTGTTTTCAAAACCATTTTCTCCTGCGATTCCGTCTTAAATCGTGTTTTTGTGCGTCGTCGTTGAAAAGTCCTTTGAGGGGCGGGCAGCGCAAATGAGCAGCGCTCGCAAATGCCGTGAGGCTTTCTGGGTCCTCTTTCATTCGTCGAAGGAAACATGGAATGAAATGAAAGGTCCAGTCTGCTAGCTTGATGCTAACATACGATGGCAAACGCCACAAACCGGGTGCCAATCTGTGCAATGAAAACATACCCCCCCCACCCCCACCCCGACCCCCCAAAAAGACAAACGCATCCTTCCAGGCTTTCTATTTCTCCTTCATTCAAGCTTCTGCGCTCGTTGAGGTCACAGCTGGTTGCCCTCATTAGCACCGAGGGGCGGGGGCCGCCCGTCACCCGGCTTTCCCCCCCCCCCCTCATCCCCCCCACCACCTTAACGATCCACAATCACCCAAAAGGGGACAGTCACCTCTAACCTCAACATCTTGGCACCGTTCTTTGGCTTGAAAGAGGCAACAAACAAAAAAAAAGACTTTGTGGCCACACATGCGCGTGCACGAATAAACACAGAGGGCGCTAGAGAGGGCCGAGCAGAAGTGGGGAGCGAGCGGGAGGCCTCTCGCTTTTTTTTTTTTTTTCCAACGGACGTGTGAACAAAAGCTGGCGGAGCGCGGCCCAGGGGTGTTTACTGCGCTTGTATCTTTCACCAACAAATCAGCCGCGGCACCCCAAACCACGCACACACAACACACAGCCACCCCCCCACCACCACCACCCCCACCCCCGCGCTGTCCCCCTTTTTCTCGTGAGCAGCCCACAACTTCATTGGAAGCCTGGAATGAAGGCAAGCGTCCATCTGGGTGCGATCGGCAATTACGGAGCAAAAGCTGTCAGCATGCATTAAGGCCTGCGGGGAAGGTGGCCGTGTTCGGGCGGCTTTTATGATGCCGGCGGGCGGGTGGGCGGGCAGGGCGGGCGGGTGGGGGCCCACAAAGTCAGACGTTGAAGGAAAAAAAAAAAAAAAAAAGCCTCTTTTTCCTTGACTGGGCCCAAGCTATTCAAAGCTAGCTGCCCCCGTGTGGAAAAAAAAACAAAAAAACAAGGTGGTTGGGCCACCCTCAACGGCAACAAGCCAAATGTCTTCCTGGCAAAGGGTCTTTCCCGCCGTCTCCTTGCGGACGTCCTTCAACTCGCCGTCGTAGGGCCTCTTTAAGGTCGTGCCGTTTTTTTTGGGGGGGGGGAGTTTTTTTCCACGCAAACACACTTTGACTCCAAAGTCTTCGTTTGGGTGTTTGAAGACTCGGCCAAGCGGTCTCGCCGAGTCACAAAGTGACGGCTGAACATTCTCCTTCGGGATTTTCCGGTAAAGGGCCCGAATTCGCGGTTCGGTCGATCGCAGCGAGTCGTCCAGGTCCTGAAGTGACGAGCGGCCCCAGACCGTGACGCCACCACCGAGTTTGAGCCTTGCTCTGACTTCCTGTTCTGGGTCGTTACATTTACACCAGGCGCAAGGAAGGGCACCCGGAACGAGGACGCGGCCCCCTCTGAAGGCAAGTTTGTCACCCCTCCCCCCCCACCCCCGATGCAAGCCATAACGATCAGCGCAGGCGGTGATTCCCCCGCCTTGGGCTACCGCCGGCGTTCTTAGGCCACAAAAACGCCATCGTTCACTTTTCGCTCCGTCGGAATGCCGAAACACAGCCGTGGGGGGGGGGGGGGGGGGGCGGAGGCTCCCCCCCCCCCCCACTCTCCCCACCCCACCCTTTTCTCTCATTTCGCCCTCATTTGCCAATGCCAGGTGTTCAGACTCACAACAAGGGGGGGGCGTAGGAGGGGGAGTGAGGAAGCCGCGGTGACTTCGCTCTGGAACGTGTTGAAAGTCCTCGGCAGGGGGGGGGGGGGGACATCGTCAGCCATGACCGAGTTGCGCTTGCTCGCACCCAAACGTATTTTCTTACGCTTCACGTGCCGTTTTTTTCTGCTCATCCGTAGCCGTGCCGGCGTCCATCGGGGGGGGGACATTTTTTTGCGTCGTGGTCCATGTGTGAGCGTCTCGGTTCGATCCGGGTGGGATGGGGGGGGGGACGATCGATGGCTGTGGGGTTTTTTTTTTTGCGTGTTTCTCCTCAAAGGAGAACGCGCGCCGTTGCCGGATCCGATCCGGGAGGGCCGGTGTGCAAGAAACTGTGAATTCTGTGTGATGTGTCACTTTGAATCCGGTCCCAGAGAATGTGTGAATGACTCATTGTGTGAGTGTGTGTGAGGGTAATTGGAGAGGGGGAAGGTGGGAGGGGCGGGCGGGCCTGGCTTGGCCTGGCAGGTCCAGCGAGCTGCTGAAAAACTCTTTTCAGGGGAGATGTAGAAGGCGTAGGGGGTGGGGTGGGGGTGGGGTGGGGGGGCGATTTCTAGGACTAATTGGCACTAATTGAATTGGATGTGCTGATCAGATGGGAGACTGTGGAAGTAATCGGAGTTGTCACAGTAGATAAGGCAGGGCTGTCCTAGAGTGTCCGCCTCATGTGACAGCCTGTAACATAGCCTGTGAGAGGGCAGCGGCCCCCTTTGTCCGCGCCACAAAAGGGCCAGCCTTGCAAACTTGCCAACGACACAGAACGGGTGTGTGTGGGGGGGGGGGGGCTCTACACAGGCGAGGAAGGAAGTCGGCCCAGGAGGAATGAAAAGGACGCTCCAAAGAAGTGGAGGCGGCCTGTTTACCCACAGAGTCAACCCCTGTTCGGGACTTTTCATTTCCTGTCCTATCGGCGCGTTTAGTGCGTGCGGCGTCGCTTGTGTTCCGACTTGAAAAAGGCGCCTCGACTCAACCTGGCCCAATTCACCTCGTTCATCTGCCTTTTGTCCCGGGACGGTGGTGTGCAAACCCCGAGCGTCCCCAAAATGCTGCCTGGATTCAGGCTTGGAAAACACACACACACAGAAACGTGGAAAACGTTCGGGAAAGCGGCGCTCCGGGGCCTGAATCAAGCCCGGTCACCAACTCCAACTTGACAATGCGCATCTGCGCCTTTGAGCTTGCCAGCGAAATGCCCCGCCGACTGCCTGATGACAGCTGGGATAGGCGCATGACAGATAGAGAGAGAGAGAGAGATGTTCCTTCAATTTTTATGTTACTATGTTAATGTTCAAATTGGTGAAAATAAAGTATATGACAGTTTGTTTGTACAGTGTTTTACATATTACCTGCTCTCCTATTACATGTGTAGAGTCTATGGTGTGAAATTGTGAAAAAAAAAAGTGGTTTAAAAAAGTTGTTTTCTTGACTTGGAACGGATTAAATTTTTTTACATTGATTCCAATGGGAAACATGGTTTTGGTTTTCGAACAGTCTTCTGGAACGGATTAAGTACGAAAACCCAGGTTTGACACACGCAAAACGCTCCGCAGCGACAAACGAAAATGAGCATCAAGGTTACTTGGACTTGCTTGGACGCTGCGTCGGCTCGTTTCCGCTTGGGGGTCTTTCACGATGGGTTCCCAAATCCCGCATGAGAGGCCGAAGCGAGACCGGCACACAGGCGGCGGCTCTTTGCCAAGCCTGCAGTCGTCCAATTAACCAACATTTGTCAGCGCGCACATCTGACTCACACACACACACACCCACTCTCTCTCGCAAGGGCGGGCGTATGAATTTGTGCCAGCTCGCACACCTCGGGGGGGGGACCGAGACGTGCGAGCGTGCCGGACTAAGCTCTGGCGAAACCCACTGCGAGGGTCACCACCTTTACAGAATCTGCGCCTCGGCATGTCAGGCCTAATGGCGGGGCCCCACTCGCTGCACAGGCAGGACGACGACGACGACGAGGAGGAGGAGGAGGAGGAGGAGGAAGGGTGCCGAAAATCAAGACAAAGCGTCAGCGAGAACAGAGAGCAATTCGAGATCCCAGCGGTCGAGACTTGGGAGGGCAGCGTCCGTCCGGCCCACCCTGGATTGTAAGTACAGTACAGTCAAACTTCGGTTTTGGTCCATAATCCGTTCCAGAAGGCTGTTCGAAAAAAACGAAATTGTTCGAAAACCGAAACCAGGCTCTTTTTAACCCTCATGCAGTATTTTTAAGCGGCTGCATGAAGGGTATTACGTCCCAAAAATGTCCCTCTTCCAATGTGCAACAACTTTTTTCACTTTTCATTTTTTTTCACTTTCAACCCCTCAAAATGTTCAGTGGGAATTGGCCAAGACATCGATATACATCCAATGCAAAATTTCAGCTTCGTGGAGTCATTTGTCACTGTTTTGTCTGTGGTGTCCATTTGTCCAACAGTCCAAAATCGTCCAAAGTGTCCGAAATGTCCAATTTTGGGATCATTACTGCATGGGGGGTTAAAATAAAAATGTTGACTGAACACGTCTGCGCACAATGGAAAGCAACACGAGGAAGCGTCACTTCCTCGTGTAAGGAAGGCGAGAGGAGTCAAATGGTGCATTCAAGCGCGCTCAGTTTGTTTCGAGAACCGAAATTTGTTCGTCATCCGAGGCATAAAAAACTCCAAATTTTGGGTCGAAAACCGAATTGGACGAGAACCGAGGCGTTCGAAAACCCAGGTTTGACTGTATTTGTCAGGGCGCACCCGCCACATCATTTGGAAATTGTTATTATGTTTGGGGGGGGGGGGTTAAATTCCCTTTGTTTGAATTGCAGCAGGTCTGTTTGCACGGATTCATTTTTAATTTTTCAAAATGGCCTGATTGGAGTTTTTATTTGTTTGACTCTTTTGTTTGTTTTATTCATTTGGTGGGATTTTTTTTTTTTTTTGCAATACGTCCCATCAAAGTTGGCCCAAATTGGTGATCTGAGGGTTTTTCGGCAATTTCTCTTTCAGCCCGCAGACTCATTTGAAGAAATGTCAACGACCGTGACCAAGAAAACTCGAAGGCCGCTTTCAAACGTTGTAGCTGTCACTCAAAGCCGACATGGCGCGCGCTGACTGCACTCCTTTTACTTTCTGCGGGTTGCAATCATTTCATAATAAAAGTAGCCATCATTTAATCCGCGATTTGCAAAAGACCAATGAGCCATTAAAATTGCATAACACAGTCACAAGTGTTACGTGTGTGTGTGTGTGTGTGTGTGTGTGTGTGTGTGGCAGCTGTACTCTGAGGCGAGGAGAGCAGCGAGCCAACAGGGACAAATTTCAAAAAGTACCTTCCTTCCTTCCGTTCACTTTTTCTTTTT
The DNA here is from genome assembly GCA_018466805.1 of Hippocampus abdominalis. Taxonomy (NCBI): domain Eukaryota; kingdom Metazoa; phylum Chordata; class Actinopteri; order Syngnathiformes; family Syngnathidae; genus Hippocampus; species Hippocampus abdominalis. The sequence continues at coordinate 33,346,043 of CM031695.1, forward strand.
TTTTTTTGGTCGGGGGTTGTGGGGGGGGGGCGGCGGGGGGGGGGGGAATTTGGGCTCTCTTGCCGTTGCGGAATGACAACAGGTGGCAGACGGCAGAGTTCGAGTGACACCTACAGAGCCGATTGCAGAATGGAATGAGACTCGGGCTTTTCTTTTATTTTGAAATGGAGACGGGGGGGGGGGGGGGGAAATGTGCTTTGACGCTGATTTGAAGATCATCTTGCACATTCTGGCACGCAACGTACCTTCAAATTTCGCCAACGAGCTTCGACATGTCCGATCTCCAGGAGATTTTCACCGTCCAAACCGTTTCGAATGATCTCGCCGAATGTCGTTTCTGTTCCTTTTTACCGGGCCGGCCGACGTCAGGTCAGGCATGCAGACGCGCGCGCGCGCGCGGCTGCCATCCGAAAGAATACAACGCAGCCGTTTTGGGCGTCTACAAGAGAGGGAAAAAAACGAAATTGATCGAAAAACGAAACCACGCTCTTTTTAAAATAGGATAGAGGTAAGATCGGGCCGCCCGAGCCCAAGCCCGACCTGAAATTCGGGTCGGGCCCTAAAATGTCAATCAATACTTCGGGTTTGGGTCGGCCTTCTCTCTCTCGCGGGCTTTTTTTTTTTTTTTTTCATAGTCTCTCTGCTTCTCTCTCTTAAAGTGCCGCGCTCGATTCTTACGGACGTACTGCTGCTGTGGTTTACGGCCCTATTTTCAACCCCTCAAAATGACGGACGGCCTTCAATTTTCCCCGTCCACTCTTAAAAAAAAAAGCCGTCAATGATGGGAAATTGTCGGTTAATGTAACCTCTTCAGAAACAGAAATATAAATGATGTCAATCAGGGTTCCCACTCTTCCACTTGCTTTTTATTGATGGACCTTTTAAGGACTTTTGAGGGCCAATTTAACAATTTTTTAAGGAATTTTTCCTCCACTCACCTGTATTCTAGGTAGGAAAATGGAAAAAAAACTTGAATTCATTCACAAAATGTACACTCAGAAAAATGTAAATTTAGAAAATATAAAACTTCAATTTATTTTTGAATAAAAATACAATTTTAAGGATTTTTATTGATTTAGAAGCTTTCCCTGAAAATTAAGGACAATTAAGAACATAATTCTACAACTTATTTTTTATGGATTCTTATGAATTTTAAGGACCCATGGGAACCCTGTCAATGTTTATAAGGTCTTGTTTAACTTTGATTTTGAGTTCCAAAAGACAAGCTTTGTTATCAGAAATCAGCCCTCCTCCTCCTCCCGAGTCCTCGAGATCTCGTTTTTTTCCGCTCGCGACCCGCGGCTCGTGAGCATCGGTCGAAAGTAGGACGGCCGCAAACTGAAGCAATGGCGGCGCTCCTTTTGAATGGCACATTCGGGTCTCGGCTGACCGGGGCCGCGTGTTGAGAGGGGACGCCTCGGCCGAGCAGGTGTGATGGCCGACGCCGCCCCCGCGCTTTGTCATCCGTTCGCACCTCCGGACGGCGACAAGGCGCGACAAGGCGTGCCAGCGGATGCCGGCGTCGCCGGCTGACCTCGGGCCGCCCCGCGGCCAAAGGCGAGGTGCGGGAGAGGCACGCAGAGGAGAGGATGCCACGAGACGGCGTACGGGGGCTCGGGCAAAGGGGGGGGATGTCACCGAACGGCGAGCGAGGTCCAGAATGCGACGGAGGCTCGGGATCTCGGCACCCCTTAAATAGTGGACCGGGAACAAGAACACGGGGGCGTCCTCCGCCTTAAACCAAATCCCAAAAAACACAGACGCAGTCAAACCACGAGGGGGAGGGGGGGGGGGGGGGGGTGCTTGTGCCTTTGATGTCGAAAGACGCCCTTCGCTCAGGTGGCTGAAGTGACATTCGGCAGCACCACTGATGCAGATGACATTGACGCGGTGACGCGTCCGTTTTTCAACGGCGCTTACCCGGAAGAGGTTCGCGAAAGGGGGCCTCTTCCAGCTGACTTTGGGCGGCGGGCCGACGACACCCTGAAGCGGTCGCGGGGACCCTCCAGAGAAACGACCACCAGTCACGTCCACATCCACGCCCGTCACCGAGTGGGAACTTGGTCCCACGTTGCAAGTCCAGCGGGTGGACCCCCGGCGGGTGGACCCCCGGCGCCATCGGCAACTACACCGCAAACAAGAAAAACAGTTGGGTGAACTCCAAATTTCAAAGGCGGTCAACTTTGCACCAATTTGAAGTCGGGCACTTCAACTCGCTCCTTTCCGTTTGGGCCGCATTTCACAACGACGAAGAAAGCGGTCGTATTGTCCGCCCAACTTGAACGAGCGAGGAAACGCCCCTCAACAAACGACTTTCTCGCACGCTTTTGTTGCTCGAAGTTGAATGGCGCAAACGGTGGATCTTTTCAAGTTGTTCCAAAATGGAAAAAAAAAAGAAAAAGACAAGCAGCTTGAAGCCCCTCCACAGATGGACGTCGTGTTTTTGTTGTGTGTGTGTGTGTGTTTGTTTTTTAGTGTGTCGAGGGGACCAATGTGATGCGACGCCTCCCCGGTCCCCGGCGCGAGGGTGTCGCGGGCGCGGCGGCGGCGGCGGCTCTAATGAAGGCGCTTCCTGGGTGAGCGTCATTAGCGGCCAGCGGCGACAATGGGCGGCCGACGCGTCGTGTCGTCTTTGGCCGACACCTTCGCTCGTCCATTGTGGCCTTTGTGCTCGCCGCCTCGCATTGAGCCCGCCCGGCCCCGCGATGTCCCGATACCTGCCCCCGACCCACCACCGCGTCCCCTCGGCTCTTTGTGGCGGACGCCCCCCCCCCCCGCACACACACACACACACAAACAAACACACCACCCCCACCCCCGAATGGCTTTGGGCGCGCTGCGGTTGGTCTGTTTTACCGTGTTTGGGGAGGGAAAAGGTGCGGGCGGCCATTGACGGAAACCTTTTCTTTGTCCTTTTGGCGTCCTTGTCCCGCTTGGCCGGCGCGACGTGAAAAGAAACGTCTCCGGTGACGTCTTTTACGCAAAATGTTCTTGAATCGGCGAGTGGCGGCTCGGCAAGTGTAAGTTGAGGGGTTCGTTGTTTTTTAGTGGATAGCTCTACTTTATGAACGGCAAAAGGAGAGATGGAATCCTTAAAATGTAGTTTTATTAAAAGGGGGAGAAAAAAAAACGTTCGAGAACACAACACTCCTCGTAACTAAAATCACTTCCTGCTTCTCTGACTTCGACAGCCAATCAGAACCGAGCAACAGAAAAACACGTCGAAGCAATTGTAAGCTTATGTTATATTATTAATTATAATTTTATGATTGAGCATCATATTATTTCATGTTAAGCATACCCAAATTATATTCTGTTGTTTGATAATTGCTTAGACATGTTTTTATGTTGATAGGTTCTGATTGGCTGTTAAAGTAAGCGAAGCAGGAAGTGATTTGAGTGACGAGAGTTGTGGTCTCGAACGTGCTGCGGTGCCGACGTCTTCCCCCCCCCCCTTTTAATAAACTGCGTTAAATGATTCCATCTCTCCTTTTGTCATCCGTAAAGTAGAGCTATCCACTAAAAAACTACGAACCCCTCAATTTACACAATTATTAAACCACAGAATATAATTTAGGTATTTTTAACATGAAATAATATGATGCTCAAACATCAAATTAAATTATTAATTATTATCATTTTATATTTGAGCATGATATTCCTTTGTTACAGTTCCCTAAATTATATTCTGTTTAATAATTGCTGCAACATTTTTATTTTAATGTTGCTTGCATTTGATTGGCTGGAGAAAAGCAGTCATTTCGTTACCGGAAGGAGGCGTGTTCTCGTTCATCCGTTTGGAGGTGCAGACGTTTTTTTTTTTTTCCATTTTAATAAACTGCATTAAATGATTCCATCTCTCTTTTTGTAGAGCTATCCACTAAAAAACAACGAAGCCCTCAATTTACACGGATGAAGAGTTCTGCCCTGGGGGGGGGGGGCAACGTCCCATTCCCCATTGCATCGGAGAAGCATTTCAGACGCAACTTGTTGCGTGCGAGGCCCGAAGTGAGCAAAGGCGGCGGCGCGTGCATGGCTAATGTTCGTCTCCCGCTTTCAAGCGCGATTTGGGGGAGGGCGCCGTGAAAATAAAAAGGCAGCGGGCGTCTGTGCAGAGGTGTCGCGGCCTCTTCGAGCTCCGAACCGGCGGAGCGAGCGGCGGCGGCGGCGGCCGAGACCCATTTAGGCTCTCAGCCGAGGTAAGAGATTGACGCGCTTCATCCCGGGGGAGGATTGACTCGGATTTGTTTTTCGCACCTCGCGGCGCACGCCGCCCTCAGCGCGCAGATCCATCAACGCTCGCACGCCTCCTCTCTGCCATTGTCTAAAAAAGCCGCAGTGGCACCTTCGCCTCCGTCGTCACCTCGGCCTCTTGACACCGTTTTCCATTTGGGGCTCGCGCTTTCTTTCGCGCGATCGACGGGCAAGCCCCCCCCCCCCCCCCCCCCCGCGTCGCCACTCTCTCGCATTCATTTTTTAAGGTGTTTTTTTTCTTCTCCACCGAGGTGTCGGCTTTTGGAAGCAAAAGTCGACCGAGGAACGGTTCCGCTGCGCCCCGCGGCTCACGCTCAGTGACGTGAGGCGAGAATTGATTCGCGGACGCCGATTGACATCGGCGAGAAGGACCATGACGCGTCTTCTGCTGCGTGGTGCGGTGGAGGGCGGCTTCGCTTGGCACCAGAGGCAGAGTAGATTATTTTGTTCATCGTGTCCTACAGTGAAACTCCTCTACAACGAAATCTACATGGGCGAAAATACCCCCTAGTGTGAAAAAAAATATTCATGCATTAATGTGTGTGTGTGTGTGTGTTTACATCCGAGATCAAATTTTCTACAGTGAAAAACCCCCTGTTGTGAAAAATGTCTTGCTGCAAACACGATTTCGTTGTAGAGGAGTTTCACTGTATATGAAAACATAAATTTCCACCCCCTTGCCCCCCCCCAAAAAAAAACCCCAGTTGCATTTTATTAGAATGCTAATTTCATGTTGCTGTAAATGGCAGCAACGGTTGCAATTCAATGCTCATTCTGGAAAGCTTTTGCTAGCCGCGTTCGCTTCGACCACCTGGCCAATACCCAACCGAGCGACATAATGAAAGCTAACTTTGAGAATAAGATTTATTTTCTGACCGTATGAGACACGGCGGGTTGGGTTGCTTCGAAGCGACTCGCTTCGTTGTGGCTGACAACAACTCGGGAGTCGCAAAAAAAGCGCTGGATAGAGCCGCAGCTTGAGGTTCCACCTTGTCGTAAAGCATGACAGAAATCTCAACACGATTTGCTGGTATTTTCCAGCAGCTGCGGCAACTGTTTGTTTTCAACGGTCGCGTCGGCCATCGCCGGTTGCGACACTGCGCTTTGAGTAACTCCGCCAAACCTCAAAACGGCCAATCACGGCGGCGGCCAATATGGGAATATCGACGAACCAGAAAAGGTATCCGCTGCAGGGGGTCACGGGTGAGCTGCGGCCTACCCAAGCTGATTTTTGGACGAGAGCTCAGGTATTCCTCTTCGAATGCACACGGTGCAGCAACACATGTAGACGGGCAGTCATATATTCTTTATCCTCTGCGAATAAAATATGGCTGCAGATGACTGACTTTGTTATTAACGATCTTTTTTGAGTCATTCCTGCTCCCCCCCCCCCCCCCCCCCACATCGGTGGCCAAGGTCCACACACCAAAAAGGAGCAGTGCTATGTCACTGGGCATCAAAGCATGAAATAAGGATGCATCAACCTTTTAGTTCTTTCCATAGTGTGAGTTTTGTTACAAAATACAACACCTTTGTGTGCTATTATTTTCAATTAAAACACATTACTCCCTCCCCCCCCCCCCGGGAAAAAAAGGCATGCATTTTTTCAACGGCGGGGACTGTAACTCATGAATGGCATTTGCATTCATTTCAACAGGGAAGGATGACTTTCAAGACACCCAAGGACACTTTACAATCAGGAACAAAAACAATAAAAAAACAATGCGGGTTGAGCAGCGTGTTTGCTGTTAAAGAGCAGATGTCTACTTTTATTTTGTCTTTGGCCTCAATTAAAAGTGATGAAATGATTTCTTCCATTGTGGACTAAATAAAACAACACGGGGAGCAGTTTTTGTCATGTAGCCGTGAAAATGTTGGAAATTTGCTCAAAATTCTGTCTAATGTTTACTTGGTGGATGTGTTGTTTTTTTTTAACCCCCTTGTGTTTTTCTTGGTATATTTTCTTCGCTGTTTCTTTCTCTCTCACTATTTTGAAAACCCCTTTCCTTTTCCCTTCATTTGTATTTTACAATTTGTTGACACGTTTTCTCCTGCTATGACTTTTGCACAACGTGTCAAATCAGTTGACTAAAATGTACTTATCCAAATAAGCGGTGAAGTGATGTCAAGGACAAAATAATACATATGAGTAAAAAATACATTTAAAAATACATTCTCAACAGAAAACCCACGCAAGCCGGGAGAACATTTTAACGGGTGAGCACGTCAGCCCGGGCCGCCTGAAGTGATGTCAAGGACAAAATAATACATATGTAAAAATACATTTAAAAATACATTCTCAACATTTTAACGGGTGAGCACGTCAGCCTCACAGTGCAGAGGTCACGGCTTCAATTGCAGGCCCCGGCCTTCCCGCCGTGGAGTTTGCATGGTCTACGCGTGCCTGCGTGGGTTTTCTCTGGGTTTCCTCACACATTCCAAAAACATGCACAGTAGGTTTAGTGATCAGTCTAAATTGTCCTTGAATGTGATTGTGAGTATGAATGCTTGTTTGTTCAATGTGTGCCCTACGATTGGCTCGTAACCGGTTCCTCCTCCTGTCCAAAAACAGCTGGGATAGGCTCCGGCAGGCCCGCAGCCCCTTGTGAGGCTAAAGCGGTTCGGATAATGGATGGATTGGTACAAAGGGATCAACACAAAGACATACCAAAATAAACAAATACAAATACGTTGTACAGTATTCTGTTTTTTAAATATGATAATTTGGACTTCATAACTCCTGGACCATTTTGTTTGTTTGTTTTAAATCAAATGTGACCGACCTTGAGCACAATATAATTGCTCAGCCTTAATTCATGGAAGAATAATTTGGCCGTTTTTTTCTAAGAGAGAGAGAAAGAGAGAGAGGTTGATAGATTAAATTTGACATTGGAACGTAAGTAAATGAACAGTGCTATGTCACATTTGAACAATACATACAAATGGTAGAAGTCCCGTACAATGCGTGTTTAACAACTGTGAGTTGAGCGGTTCGTTGTTTTTAGTGGATAGCTCGACTTTAAGAATGGGCAAAAGGAGAGATGGAATACTTTGAATGCAATTTTATTAAAAGGGGGAAAAAAGACATCCGCACCGCAGCACGTTCGAGAACACAACTCCTTTTTCTGGCTACTAAAACACTTCCTGTTTCCTTCAGCCAATCAGACGCTCTCAACATAAACACGGTAAAGAAATGATCGAAGAGAATATCATTTAGGCAACTTTAACATCAAAGACAATACTGTAATGTTCAAACATATGGAATACTTTGAATGCAGTTTTATTAAAAGGGGAAAAAAGACATCCGCACCGCAGCACGTTCGAGAACACAACTCCTTTTTCTGGCTACTAAAACACTTCCTGTTTCCTTCAGCCAATCAGACGCTCTCAACATAAACATGGTAAAGAAATGATCGAAGAGAATATAATTTAGGCAACTTTAACATCAAAGACAATAGTGTAATGTTCAAACATAAAATTATCATAATTAACCATTTAACAAAAGCTTACACAACGTTTACCGGACGTTAGTGAATGAGCATCATTGGATTGTACAGTACCGCACATAACACGTAAGAACGCATGTATGTCCTCTGAGAATTGTATTGTGAATTGTTCAATAAAGCTTAAAAAAATAAAAAACACGTAAGAACAGCGTGGCGCTGCAGGCAAAAGAAAAGGCTCCGCGAGAGAGAGAAAGAGAGAAAGAGAGAGAGACTCGGACCGGAACTGCGGTGCCTGTTGGCATTGCTAACTTAGCAGCTAACGGGCTTTTCGTTTCTTTCCTCCTTTATTTATTTATTTTCATTTAACGCGCCCTTTCTCATGCGGAGCGATGTGGTTTATTTATTTGCTGAGCTGGCTGTCGCTGTTGCTCCAAGTGTCCTTCGTCACTCTCGCCATCGGTACGTGCTAGCGAAAAAGCCGCGAATGTTAGCCGCGTTTGCTTTCGGCGAAGCTGAAGCAAAGTGGGGGAAAAAAGCAAAACGGAGTTTCACCTCTGAGCGCCACGGGTTGTTGGCCGCCCGACTTGACTCGTTGGCCGAGCAATTGAAACTTCTCCGTTACAGGACAAGTGAAGTCACTTTGAATCGGGTCCCTTAAACATTTACAACAATAAAGGTCGAGATTACCGCCAGAACGATTTGACTGGTTTCAGAATATTTTGACCTCCAGTATTTTTAAGACTACACCAAAGAGAGACTTCTTTTTTTTTTTTTTTTGGTGCCAATTTCCTTGCATAAAGGAATGTTTGACCTCGAACTGTTTTTAAGCGGAGCTCGTCCATTCCTGCGGAATAATACTGAAAATGACAGCTGAGATCCTGCAACGAGCGTACCTTGACTAAGTGTGAGACACGTCATTAAAGTTTCAGGACTAGCTTCAGATAGATGTCAAATCCGAGCTACGAAAAAAAAAAAAAAGGGGGGGGGAATCCCACAAGTAGTAGAAAGTCCTTGCTCTAACCTGGTGTGTTTGTCAAAATAAAATTTTAAAAAAAAATTGCATGAACAATTGAATCCAATGCGGTTAGATTGATCATGTGTGCTGTGACCTGATCAAAACAAATAACTGAAATCAATCTCAAAAGCATCCACACTTTCAATCTTTTGGTGACAACATGCTGCATGGCTCTCCTTTCCCATATGTGAAGGCATGACAGTACCTTAACTGTGGCCCCCCCGTCCCCCCCCACTTTGTTCCAGCTGCTGGCCTCTACTACTTGGCGGAACTGATCGAAGAGTACACGGTGGCCACCAGTCGAATAATAAAGTACATGATTTTGGTAAGACGGCGGTCAAGAGGCGCGCGTGGGAGGGTGGGAGTTGCGTCTCACGGTTCTCGGTCGCTTTGTGCAGTTCTCGACGGGGGTCCTGGCCGGTCTGTACGTCTTTGAAGGCTTCCCGACCTTGATGATGGCGGTGGGCCTCTTCACCAACTTGGTCTACTTTGGCCTGCTGCGGACGTTCCCGTACATCCTCCTGAGCTCGCCCAACTTCATCCTGTCCTGCGGTACGTCCTCGCGGCAGAGCCCTCGACTCGCCGGCCGCCGCTCGAATGCTAAGCGCGTCTTAGCCCTTCTCCCCCTTTCGCTCCGCAGTGTTGGTGGTGGTCAACCACTACATGGCCTTCCAGTTCTTTGCACAGGAGTATTATCCTTTCTCCGAGGTAACTTCCAACTCGACTCGAAGTGTATTTCTGGAGCGCGTTCATACAACCGCCGCTGTCTTCAAAGTGCTGTATGGGGGGGGGGGCAAAAATCTTATACAGGTGAAACTCTTCTACAACGAAACCTACATGGGTGAAAATACCCCCTAGTGTGAAAAAAATCTTCATGCATGAACACCACGCCCACTTTCCCGTTTCAAATTTGCTAGAGTGAAAAACCCCCGTTGTGAAAACATTTCTTGCTGCAAACATGATTTCGTTGTAGAGGAGGTTCACTGTATTCCTGAATATTTATTTGACTTTCAACCACTCGAGATGTTCAGTGGCATTAGCGCTATACATGCATTAATGTGTGTGTGTGTGTGTGTGTGTGTGTGTACATCCGAGATCAAATTTGCTACAGTGAAAAAACCCCTGTTGTGAAATATTTCTTGCTGCAAACACGATTTCGTTGGAGAGGAGTTTCACTGTATGCCCTGTAACTTCTCCCCAGCCCTTTGTGCACTGACTGCATTAACGTAAATGAATGCGTAGAATCTTGCTTCAGAATTTTTGGGAAAAGGGGCGTCCTGGTATTTTATTACAGTGAAACTCCTCTACAACGAAAACCTACATGGGCGAAAATACCCCCTAGTGTGAAAAAAATCTTCATGCATTAATGTGTGTGTGTGTGTGTGTTTACATCAGAGATCAAATTTGCTACAGTGAAAAACCCCCTGTTGTGAAATATTTCTTGCTGCAAACACGATTTCGTTGTAGAGGAGTTTCACTGTACAACAGCAAACGAGAAAACGCCAAATGAATCCTGAATAACGACGACAGCTGAAAACACAGAAACGGTCAAACTCAAAATCAAGTCTCATGCTGCGTCCAAAGCCAAAGAATAAAAATGACTCAAGACGAGTTTGGAAGATGGGTGGCGCATGAATATTTGGATGATTTTTGCGTTTGTTTTTTTTGTTGTTCTAACCACAGTTGTTTGATTTCATTGTTGGATTTGCTTTGAGCCTGTTTTTCGTGCGGCATTTCAGGTGCTGGCGTATTTCACCATCTGCCTCTGGGTGATCCCCTTCGCCTTTTTCGTGTCGCTGTCGGCGGGCGAAAACGTGCTTCCGTCCACCGTGCAGCAAGGCGGTGAGTGACTTGGCGCTCGCGCGGCTCGGCTCGTCTCGTCTCGTCTCGTCCCGCGCGTACCCGAGTCGGCGCTCGGGAACGAGTGGTTCCCGGAGAGCCGCTCTCCTGCCTGATGATTGCCGGCTCTCTTTGCCGCCGTATCCGCCGGAAGCTGTTTGAAATCAGAGCGGGCCGTTCGTGTTTGAGCAGGTACCAGTGTCTTAAAAGGAGAAAAAAAAAAGCACCCCAAAAAAAAATCAAGGATGAGAATAATCATAAAGCAGACGTGGCTTTGTGTAAATGGGGTTCATTTATGGCGCAATGATGAAGTCGTGTTGAAAAGCGCTCACTCGCTTGTCGTATTGGCATGAGAAGCCGCACTGCAATCTATTCGGTGGGCTTCCTTCATTGTAAGTTTTATAGAAGGTTTTTATTTTTTGCGGCAGAAAATGGCTGACTGTACATTTCGGCAAAGAAAGCCACGTTGGCTCTCTCTGTCCGCGCGCGTGTGCCACATGCCGCATTTCTCCCCATTGGAGGCGCGGTGTCTGGAATAGCGACGGCCTGGCGCCGTACTTTCGTGAGCTCCAGAGTGTTTGGCGCAGTCGCCATCCATGCCAAAGATAAAAGTTGGCAAAGTCATCTGGCAAAGCGAGCCCTGCGCAGGTGCGCCGCTTTTCGAGCGCTGGCAAGTGGCGTGACGTGGATGAATGTGTCGCTCCTGTTGGATTTTTGTCTTGTTGAGTTAGTTTGTTTGTTTGTTTGTTTTAGATGACGTGGTGTCCAATTACTTCACCAAGGGCAAGCGGGGGAAGCGCTCGGGCATCCTCCTGGTCTTCTCCTTCCTCAAGGAGGCTGTGCTGCCCACCAGGCAGAAAATGTACTGAGGCACCAGACTCTCGTGGGGGTGGGTGGGTGGGGGTGTTCGTATGGGTAGGCACGACTGTGGGGAATTCCAATGTAAGCGTGGTTCGAGGGGGAACGAGGAGGGACCGGCGACGTGCGCTGGCGCCTCCCGCCGCGCCAGCTCATGATCCGAAGGCAACGTCGTCGCCGCATCGGACCGTTTCCTTCAAGTGGGATTTTTTTGCCAGACGCCGCTTGAAGTCTCGACACCCCGGCGGATGAATATTTCTCAACCCCCCCCCCCGGGAGTCGTCGGGCGGTTTCGCCACGCATTCAAATGGCTGCCATTCCAAAGCGGCGACTGCCGAGACGGTCCCCACGGAACCCGCCCGCCATCCCCTCGGCCGGACTGTCTTCAACCGCCGCGTTTTTTGCACCCCGATTTGAGCGTCGCATGCGCGCGCAGCCCAAGGATGTCGAGGGGAAACTCTGGTGAGAGAAGCTGCAAATGACCGCAGGCAAATGACCGCAGGCAAATGACCGCAGGCAATTGGAGTAAAATCATTTTTTGACTGCTCTGAGAGAGTCGGTGTACTGTTTATCGCTACGCGTTCGATACTCCGGGTATGTTAACGCTGGTCAACAGCAAGCCAAACTAATTTTTCATGAGCGTCTTGCTCCTTTTATTACGGTCTTCTTGACGGCGTACAGTGGAAAACTGTGACATCAGCTCCATGAAATGTAGAGTGAAACTAAAATGCATGTTTTAAATCTGTTCATTTAACATCGTGTACATAAATACAACACAAATCGTCTGGTGTTAAACAAAAGACATAAATGCAGCTCAAAGAGTGACAAACAACGATAAACAATGCGTATTCGCGATTCGTTCGCATGCTAATTAGCTCGCTAGCACCGACCTAGCATCGTCGCTAAGTGGTTAGCATTGATTTAGCGTCATCGCTACGTCGTTAGCAGTACTCTGAGCTAGCGAGTTTCAATGACAATGAGGAAAAACGATCTCCGAAACACATTTCTAAATAATTCTAAACACAAGCAGACTTAAAGCCGCTGCTTTCGAAGGTGAAACGAAAGGAATGTAACTCAGGAGGCCCAGTTGCGACGACCACTGTCAGGCCTTTCTGTAACGGCTCGTCTGATAAAACATGGCGTCTGTTACCCACAATGCACCGCGATTACTAAATGAATATTCTAAACACAATTACTATGAATGAAATGGCCCGAAACTGTTACTGTGGGCAGAACAGTCGCACTTGGTGCACTTTTTGACGCTTCTGCGTATCGAGTGGTTGACAATTGAATACGCTACAAAGATGAGATATTTCACGACGGGTAAAAGGTTGTTTTTAGAAAACAGGCATTGACTTTGAATTTTATGTTTGCGACGCGTTTCCCCCCCCAAAAAGCGCCCGCTGGCTTTTTCCTCGGGCAAAGGTGGGGCGAGGGTCACCTCTTTGTGAACGAGCGCTTGAGTCCGATACTTTCAGGACAATGTTCCTCAATCGCCAGGAGTCGAGGGATTTCGCGGTCCGTAAGTAATATCAGCGCAAAGTTTAAATGATAATGAGTTTAATTAAAAAAAAAAAAATTTAAATACAGTATATTTATTGGTCGCTACTTTGCGGATTTTCGTTTATCGCGGGTGGTTTTGGTCCCCATTAACCGCGATAAACGAGGGATTACTGTACTCGACTGGCCCGCTTGCGGTCCAGACCCGCCCCCATTAAAACCGACGTGGCGCATTACGAGTGTGAAAGATGATTCTCAGAGTCATCCGGGTCATGGGCAGGGGAAGAATCAAGGCAACACGCCTGTTATTGTTTGTTGCATTATTGGCCTGCTTTTGGAAAGCGTTAAATAAAAAATAAAAATTAAAAAAAGCACACTGATCGTCATGCTAACGACGGGAGCGTCAAAACCCAATGCGGGGCCCCGGTTTTTCTGCCCCCGGATTGGATTGGCCGTTGACAGGATGAGCAGCAATTGTGGGAGATTTTCTGACGACTCTTGTCGCCCTCTGCCGACGAGTTGGGTGAACTCCCAAGCCGGAAGTCATGAAATGAGGAGAGGAGAGGAGAGGAGGAGCGCAGCGAGCAGACGGTCCTGCACGTCTTTTTCATATTTAATGACATCCCCTGCCCGGGACCGCGTGGCCTCGGGGGGGGGGGGGGGGGGGGCTCCAAATGTGCTCTGTAAGTGCGCTAAATGCCTCCCTCATCGTTCCGCTCTTTGAGCGGCCTCTCGCCTTGCCGCTCGCTCCGACGACCCGTTCTGATGAGATGAAGGGACCGATAAATTGGGGTTCCCAGGTTATCGGTGGAGCAGGGGTTCAGCGGGATTTGATCCCCGATCCCAGTCAATCGTAAAGTAAGCCCCACACGCCCGCAGCGAGCCACTCAGCGACTACGCAAACCAACCCGGCATTTGTCTGAGTTGTGCATCACCCTGACAGGGGAACTCGATTTGACCTCTTCACTTTTATTGCTGATGTCCGACGGCTCGGTGCTTCGGTACTTGAGATTTTTTTTTTTTTTTAAAGAGCGTGGTTTTGTTTTTGTTGACGTGGGGCCATTTTTTTTATATATATATGTTGATTGATTGCTACTTCGCGGATTTTTGTTTATCGTGGGTGGTTTTGGTCCCCATTATCCGCGATAAACGAGGGATTACTGTATATATATATGTATATATACATATATATACATATATATATATATATACATATATATATATATATATACCCCCCCCCAACTCGCCGCCACGCGTGTGCTCGCTCCGAGCAAGCGTCGTCATGCGGCGGAGCCTTAGTTTTCGTATCCGGGTCACAGAGTCGGCCGGACAGCGGATCAGCGTTGGGCCCATCGTCTCATGACACGTACGCAGATGGCGCCGCTCGGCAGGGCGCCGCTCGCCATGACGAGACGTCACCGTCCACAGCGCTAATACGGCCCCCCCCCCCACCCCCCCCCCCGCCGCTTGATACTCTGCTGCCAACCGCGAACACGTCAGCGAAAACGATTCCGACTTACTGCTTTCGCTGCCGAGCAAACTCTTGACGCTTGTCAGGTGGACTCGCTCACCCGTGCCGCTTCCAGACCTCCCGGAGGGACGCGGTCCAACGTCCTTCCTCATCGGCGGAGAACTGCGCCGCCCCTCCTGAATCGCAGATTTGACCTCTCGATGGACCTCTCCAGCGCCCCCTGAGTGGACGTGACCCGGGAGGCTGAGGAGTGTTTTGCCCTTCCAGTCAAGAAGGGGGTCGGGGGGGGGGGGGGGGGCACCATCACGCTCTGCCAATTCAGAGGCACTGTGACCGAGGTCCACGCGACTTCGCCGAGTTGTGTCCAGCCCCCCGCAACATCCGGAGCCTTGAGGAACTCCGGGCCGCTCCGATCCACCCCGTAAATTTTGCGGGCGGATATGATCAAGATGCAGGAGGTGGATGATAAAGAGAAGGGGCCCGAGGACAGATCCCTGGGGTACACCTGAGGTGACTGGGGGGGAGGGCTTTGAAGTGAAGGATTTAGTGAGGAATAGGTTTTTTAGCCAAGCATGTCCAAGACTTTTCCCTTTTTCCGATTTGAGTCCACCCGAGTGACTCCAATGCGCCATTTCGTGGTCTTCGGAAAAGGCCAACCGAAATCCACCTTTCAATGGCGGCCCGTCTTACGGTGCAATTCGAGAAAAACCGACACCAGAGCCAAAAAACCACGGCGGAAGACCGTGGCTCATGTCCTTTGTCCGGTAGCAGTTTGGAATCGGATGTTTCTCGAATGGCACTCAAAATTCAAGCGCTTTGTTGCAGCCGCACCAACACAACAGGAACCGAAAAAATAGTGACCTCACTCTGATGTCCAGTTGGGCCAGAGAGCGCCATCGCTCATTCGGTCAAAGTGACGTGGGGGGGGGGGGGGGTGGCCACACTAGCGGTTGCCGAGGCCCCCCCGCGCCGATGCCGATTGAGGCGGCAATCGGCCCGCCCAAGCTGCCGTCGGAGGGCTCACGAGTCAAACGCGCCCCCTGGGCCCCCCCCCCACGGAATCGGCCTCGCCTCGCGACGGAGCCATCGCGCAGCTGAGCTATTTCTGCCGTTTGGTAATTTACTCGCTGATGACCGGGCGGTTCACAGCTCGGTCAGCCCTCCCTGATACTACGACGCCGCTTGCTTGCATCAGGAAAGGTTCTCCCGTCACATCGCATTAAGGTCGAGATGCCGCTGAACTGTGAATGCACCGCGCGCGGGGACCCGGCTGCCCTGCGGCCTCCGGGTCCCGCAGTCCTTCGATTTCACCAAGAAAAGAATCCCCCCATCAGGCCCATTTGCGTCATCTTGATCTCCTTCACGCTTCCTCTTTTGGGTTGGACTTCTTTCTCGCCAGCGTCCGTCTCTGAGCTGCTGCTGCTGCTGCTGCTTTGCTCCTGAAAAGTCTTCCCTTTCCCGCCGTGAAAAACGTGCTCGCAACCAAGAATAGAAAGAAAGAGCACTTTATATTTTCTCCAAATACAATATGACAAATGCAATAGTTTTCAAAATACAGTCAAACCTCGGTTTTCGTACTTAATCCGTTCCAGAGGACTGTTCGAAAACCGAAACCATGTTTCCCATTGGAATCAATGTAAACATTTTTAATCCGTTCCAAGCCAAGAAAACCACTTTTTTTAAACCACTTTTTTTTACAATTTCACACCATAAACTGTACACATGTAATAGGAGAGCAGGTCATATGTAAAATACTGTGCAAACAAACTGTAATATGTTTTATATTCACCAATTTTAACATTAACATAGTAAAAACGTCTGCTCACAATGGACGCTACTGTAGCGTCGCTTCCTCGCGTAGCATCGCTACATGAGGAAGCGAAGCTGAGAGGAGTGAAGTGACGCATTCAAGTGCGCTCAGTTAGTTCGAGAACCGAAATTTGTTCGTCATCCGAGGCATAAAAAAAACAAAAAAATTTTGTTCGAAAACCGAATTGTACGAGAACCGAGACGTTCGAAAACCCAGGTTTGACTGTACAGATGTCTCCAAAAGCGCACAGTCATGACAAAAACCAAAAAATCAAGTACGCATTATTATACAGAGTGTGTGTGTGTGTGTGTGTGTGTGTGTGGCTGACTGTCAAAGTCCAGAAAGTAGCTCATTAGCGTCAAGCCCTAATCATCTCTCAGTAATCCACCAACACGCAGCTCAATACTGCAAGCTGACCGTGACCTTTTCGGCGTTTTTTAATTATTATTTTTTTCCCTCCTCGCATCCCAAAGACATCAGCAAGCGACTTTGTGTGAATTTGTCACCCTTAATGGAACCCCGTCAAAGTGCGCACACGACAAGAGTCCTGGGGAAAAGCACCGACGACGTCGCAAACGGAGGTCAAGTCAGCCGGCAACATCGTCGGCGCACGTTTGTCCGAACATTTGGTGTTTCCGTGAGCTGCCTCGGAATGCTGCGCAAGATACGAAAAACAATGTGGACGATATTGTTTGGGGAACGGCATTTCAAATTGATGGCAGATCCACACTGAAAAGCGTGGTTGACGTCACCGTGCCGTCGGTTTGGCCGGCCCCCCCCCTGTGCTAAATGGTGGCCGCGTGCGAGCAGATCGAGGGAGGGAGGGAGGGAGGGAGGCTCGGAAAAGCTTGCGGGGCGGTGCGGTTGCCATGACAACAGGGGCAGATGTGGAGAGCTGCGGCGTGAACTCTTAACCCCGTGAGCCGCGGTAATGGATATGGATCGGCGAGGGTTGCGCGGCGACATTGTCGCCGCTAACGCAGCTCGGGCACGCCGTAGGCCGGCGTGTGCATTTTTCATGATGTCGTGCTCGCGATGAGACGCCGGCGCGGTTGCTGACAGGCCAAGGACACGAGTACCAGCGAGCCAATCCAACGCTACACATTGGATTGAGTTGGGACAAGGGTAGGCAAGTCCGGCCCTAGGGAGCCGCAGTCCTGCTTGTTTTTCAAAGTTCCCTCTTCCGACACACCTGATTCAAATGATCAAGAATCGTTCGGAGGCTTGCTGATGACCTGATCGTTTGGATCAGGTGTGTTGCAGCAGGGAGAGACGGAAAACAAGCGGGACTGCGGCTCGCTAGGACCGGACTTGCCTACCCCTGGGTTGGTAGGACTTGGCGAAGGCTTGGAAGGAAATTGTGCTCCATCAGGACCAAGTCCGGTCCTAGAGAGCCGCGGTCCCGCATGTTTTCCGTCTCTCCCTGCTGCAAGACACCTGATCCAAATGATCAGGTCATCAGCAAGCCTCCGAACGATTCTTGATCATTTGAATCAGGTGTGTCGGAAGAAGGAACTTTGAAAAACAAGCAGGACTGCGGCTCCCTGGGGCCGGACTTGCCTTCCCCTGGCTCAGGGGAAGGAAGTCGTGCACCGTCAAAACCACCTGAAGTGTCGTGGGGACGACACTTCAGACGTGGGGACGACCTGGTCCGAGACCAGGTCATGTCCGGACATGATGAATTAGTGGGGAGTGCACATCAAAGAGCTCCTGGATTCCACCCGCACACCTTCCTGTGAGGAAGCGGAGCCTTGGGCCTCTGATAGCGAGGGTTGATGTCTCCTCGGCGGCTAAAAATCTCCCTGGCGGCAGGAGATCGCCCCCGCAGTTCCAAACGGCTCTGGATGTGGTGGGGCGGTCCGTGCATTTGCTTGGACAGCTATCGGGACGACTACGCCAGTCCTTGTCATCCGTCCATCGTACAGATTGTCGTCCGACAGTTTTGACCCACCGCGTGTCCTTTGGCCAAAGCGCAGGACGATGGTATTGACGACCCCGAGCCACGCCGAGTTCAATATTTCATCACCTCCGCCCATCCGACTTTCATGAAGGTAACGGAGCCCAAGCGGGACATCGTTTTTGGGCTCGGTGCTGTCCGTCGAACTCCCGAGCCCGGCCGCCGGGCACTCGGACCAACCGGAGATCTTTGCGGATTGTCGGCCCCACGCGAGGATGCGCGGCAACTTGGTTGTCCCAGTCGGTCGGGGCCCGCGCCCACTCTCGCTCCACTCTGCCCCCCCCCCCCCCCCCCCGCGGGCATCTGCCACCATGAGCTGATCAGAGGACGCGGAATGCTCATGGTGCAACCTGACCTCCGGCTGAACCCCGGCCCCCCCCTCCCGTCGTGGTGCCGAGCGGCCCGCGGAGATGGAAATGCTCAAAGTCGCTCAGGCTCACGACCTCCGTCGCTTGTCAGAAGCCTTCAACGCGTGCGGAGGTCCTTTTCCTTCCCATGGCTGAGGTTTTTCGCGGCCGTCCGCACGGTCGCGGCAATCTGGCAAATTGCAAAGGAGTCCTTTCACGCTTGCGCTTCAAAGCGGTCATGCTCGAAATATGCGCGGGGCCCTTCCGGATGAGAAACCGCGGCTGTGGCGCATGGTAACAAATGCTGTTTTATTCATGTCAGCAGCATGTTGCTCTTATTGTCCTCTTAGATATTTCACTGAATAAGTAACGTCCATAGAACTGTCTTTATTATTTATTCCCCAGTCAAGTAAGAGATCAAAGCGGCGGAGAAAAGAGCCTCCGTCGTAGCGGCTGTTACGACTTTATTATTGGCAAGGGGAAGGCCGATATTCCAGAGGAAACGCTCACCAAAGAACTATGCCGAGTGGAGGGGGAGGAGCTTCATTTTGACAGGGTCCTGCCCAAACGCAAACACGCCGTTCAAAGCCAATTCCAATCGAGTCGGTTCGTTGGAAAACACAAAAACAAACCCCGAAATACAATGCTTTGCAAATCACGCTCCACTGCTATTTGGTCAAATACGAGGTATTTCACGTTCAAACTGATCAACTAGTGAAGGCCGCAGGGGCCGGAAAAGGGCCCCGCCCAGGCCGCCGAGAAAGCGCGGCCCGCCGCGGGAGCCGGCGAGACCGTTGGACGCGGCAATCATCCAATCAGGGTACCCCGCCCCGCCCACTCCAAAGGAACCAAGACAAGGGTGCGGAAGATCCCTTGCATCCTGCCCACCACCTCTTCCCGGTACTCCCCTCAGGCGAGCGCTACCCATCCGTCAGCAGAAGACGTTCAAACGGCTTCTTCCCTCTCGCCGTCAACTCCCTCCACAATCTGGAGCGGCTCTTTGCAAATGTCGCACACCCCTGCGGCGCAGTGTTACCTCCCTGATCATTGTCGCTCCGGCTCGCCACGTACTCCAACAATTGTCGGTGAGCAATATTCCGCAGCGCCAGACACTTTCAAGCGCTCAAGGGCTCAAAGTTGGACTGCAAAGACTGCTGTCGGTCGCTGAAAAAAATGGTATGGTACGACGATTATCTTCACCAGCGGCACAAGCGTCGCTCGGATCGTGTCGCGCCCCCGATGGCTTGATCTCTGCTGGACGACTCGGCACATTGTCGCCCAGGCCAGCGTCTGATTGTTATTATTATTTTATTTTTTTTGGTATTAAAGGCTTCACAGTGCGCCACACATTTTCAATGGAAGACAGGGTTAGGGTTAGGGTTAGGGTTAGGGTTAGTCTGGACTGTGTGTGTGTGTGTGTGTGTGTGTGTGTGTGTGTGTGTGTGTCCCTGCGATTGGCTGGCAATGGTCCCCCGCCTCTGCCCGAAGACGGCTGGGATGCTCCGGCACCCCCCGCGACCCTAGTAGGATAAAGCAGGAATGTTAGGGTTAGGGTGTGTGTGTGTGTGTGTGTGTGTGTGTGTGTGTGTGTGTGTGTGTGTGTGTGTGTGTGTGTGTGTGTGTGTGTGTGTAATGGTCCTCACTGTGCCACAAGTACAGGAATTGGTTTTGTACACACACACATGCACACACACACAGACACGTATATGTGTAAAGTTGGGTCATATTGAACTACAAGGCTTGCAATTTCAAGCAGTTTTTTCAACAAATGTATCTCGGTATCATTTGTATTTACTACGACCGGGCTAGGGCATTTTTGTGTTGTCGATTCACATATTTTTCAGAGGGGGGTGGGGGGTGGGGGGGGGTCAATTGCTCGGATTTTCATTTCTTTGTTGCCTTTATACCTCAGCATGGTTCTGACAGTTGTTTTTTTTTGGCCTTCTCAAACATTTCCGTAGTCAAATAGTCGCTCCACTGGCCAACGAAAGCCAGTGGAGCGGCCGCTCCGTCAGCCAATGGTCTCGGGCGCCGCCAACCCCTCCACCAATGGCGTGCCGGGAGTCCCGCGGCTGTCTCATTAGCTACATTCCAGGACCTGGCTCTGGCCCACCGGAAGGCACTCAGCCGGAAAGGCTTGACGTCCAGAGGGGGGGGGGATTCGTCATCCGCGGCATGGGCTCCTTCACTCCGATTTCTCTGCCTTTCCAGGAACGGCCGAGGCCAATGAACGCTCGAGCGTGAAGCTGACGTCATTTGGAAAAGCTAGCTGATGATTTGGGGCTGACGTCACCACTCTGGCTCACTGCGTAACCCAAAAAGAAAAAGAAAAAAAAATCAAGACTGTGTGAGTCTTTTTAGTCATCTTTTTTAAAAAAATTTTTTTATCTCCGTCCATTGGAAAACGCCAATTTGCATTTATTTTTTTTTTTTTTAAATCAAAGCCCTGACCTACATTCCCAACCAATTCTCATGTTGCGTGAAATTCCTAACAGCCTGTTCACTGCGTGGGAGCATTTTCCTTGGCTGCAATGTATGTGAACAGGAATGTTAGGTTTTATTTTATTTTTTTAATTCTCTTTTTTTGGAGGGGGGGGGGGGGTGCGGGTCCGGGGGGGATTTTCCTCAATAAAGGTGGACCTTTCGGGGACCACTGCTGACCTTTTCCCGTGCTTCTCTAAATGTGTGCGGGGAGCCCATTTCGTATTAGTGAGACACGGGCTCCCTCTAGCGGCACGCCAAAGAATGACAAGATGTTTGGACCGAAAGAAAGTCAAGTCAAGCTTTGATTGTCAAATATGTGGAACATAGAGCACAGATGAAATGACTTTCCTCTCTCATTTAGTGCATTGAACACACACACACACACACACACACACACACACACACACACAGCTAAAATTTACATCAAATGACATAAGGCATGAATATATAAATATGTGCAATAAAAATAAAGGACACCATCCATCCATCCATCCATCCATGCCCCGCCTGGTCCGCTTCTCCTCACCAGGATCCCAATCGAACATATTTGGAAAAAAAATACGTGGAAAAAAAAAAAAAAGAAAAATGAGGGGAGATCATATTCACGACATGTTTAAAGTGCGTACAAGTTGAACTTTCCATTGTATTGAACTTTTTGAGGTCCAATGCATTTGCATTTCCATTTTTTCACAGTTTGTCTTTGGACATTTGTTTTCGCTACATTGTGTTTCTTTGAATGAAATCGCTTTCCAATGCGGGTATTCTCCGGGTACTCCAGTCGCTTAAATGACACCTCCAACTTGTCCCGATGTCTCATGAGCACGTCCCCATCACATAACGGATGCACGGACGATGCTTTTACTTTTCATCGTGAGTTGAAAAACTATGCATGATGTTATGGGATGGGTTTTTTTTGTTTTGTTTGTTTTGTTTGTTTTGCATATGTGGAACTGGGAGTCGCGGCTTGGAATTGAAGCGGATTTACATGAGGACAGGAGAAGAGAGACAATCTCTCTTTTTCGTGAATGGATGCTACAGCTTCTTGTTGCTACAGCTTAGCTTGTAGCAGACGTGTGCACATTGTGTTGTCTTGTATTATTTTGTCTTGTTGTTTTTTTGGTCAACTTTTCTTTTGATGGCGGCGCGGACACCCGCAGCGGCTCCTCTTGTTTTATGTTGAGGGGGAAGAAATGTCATCTGTGCTGTATGTTACACATACGTACAGCACATTTGACAATAAAGTTGTATTCAATTCAATTCAATTCAATTCAATTCAATTCAATTCAATTCAAATGAACGCTTTTGCCTTCTATTCTGCTGCATTTAAATGTTGATTATTGATTTTGGCATGCGGAGAGCGAAGAATGTTATTCCGTGGCACTTGGTGTAAACAGTCTGCTGGAGTTGGAGGGAGGGTCTTGGGAGGGGGGTTGGGGATGGGGGGGGACTAAATAGTGCCTGTGTTTTTTCTCGAGTTGCAGAATGGATAATTTCTTCCAAATTGAAAGGTTTTTTTCCCTTCAGCAACACTTAAATTCCACATTAACAAAAGGCCCCCGGCCACCATTGCCAATTAGGAAGTCAAAAAAAAAACACAAACGGAAAAAAAAGCCACTCAAATATTTATGAAGGTGTCGAAGCCAAAATGGCATTTCGCTCCCTGCCGGGTCAAGTGCCGGAAGGACCAAACATGTACGGGGGGGGGGGGGAAAGGCCCATTATTCAAATGAGATGCTGGCAGACTTGAATCGAAAAATCAGCCGGCATGAGCATTATCTTCTGCCGCAGCATTTCGGAGAGATGAAA
Organism: Hippocampus abdominalis; assembly: GCA_018466805.1. Lineage (NCBI taxonomy): Eukaryota > Metazoa > Chordata > Actinopteri > Syngnathiformes > Syngnathidae > Hippocampus > Hippocampus abdominalis. The sequence goes on from CM031695.1 coordinate 33,368,830, forward strand.
ATGCAGCCCGCATCTCCACTTTGGCCAAAAAGCCTCCCGCTCAAGCGCTAAAAGGCTCCAAATGAGAGTCAATAAGGGGGGGGGGGGGGGGGGGGGCAGCCGTTGTCGCGTGACTCTCAACTCCAAAGGAGATGCGCGTTCAGAACCGTGAAGCTTGCATGCCGAAATGCCGCCTTGTTTTCCTGAGCCACTCACTGGCTGGGGGGGGTTCGTGCATTGGGTGACTTGGACTCGATTTGGAGCCCGCAGGTTGGGTCGGCGATTGCGTTTTGGGCAGGCCCCAAAAAGTTGCTCGTCATTTTGGAGTTTCACGGAGCAGTTGTAAAAGTTGCCAAACACTCTCAAAACAACGAGGGGGCAAAATAACCGTGGCTCAAAAAAGGGCCCCACCGCGGCGTGGGGTCAATTTGACCCCCCCCTGACCCCCATACAAATTGCATTCATCCATCCATCCATCCATCCATCCATTTTCCACCGCATATCCGGGGTCGGGTCGCGCGGGGGCAGCAGCTTTAGGAGGGAAGCCCAGACTTCCCTCTCCCCAGCCACTTCATCGAGCTCTTCCTGGCGGATCCCGAGGCGTTCCCAGGCCACCTGGGTGACACAGTCTCTCCAGTGTGTCCTGGGTCGTCCTCAGGGTCTCATCCCGGTGGGACATGCCCGGAACACCTCACCAGGGAGGCGTTCAGATGCCCGAGCCACCTCATCTGGCTCCTCTCGATGTGGTGGAGAAGCGGCTCGACTCTGAGCCCTCCCGCATGACCGAGCTTCTCACCTTTAAAAAAAAAAAATGGCCGTTTTCTACAAAAAACGTACCACTAATTAACCATTGGGTCAAACTGACTAACGGCGCAATCGGTCCCTTTTGGAGACGTGATTGGGTTATTTTGGACCCCACGCTTTTTAGGGGGTGTTCTTTGTCATCACAGCTGGACCGATAGTTTGCGAACCGTTTCTTAGAAGCTTTAACTCATCGCTATTGGTCGTTTTCTATAACCTTGTTGGGTCAAATTCGCAACGCAGTTGGCTGGGTAGAAAATAGCCCAGCATGGTTTTTAAAAATGAACAGTGGAGTCAAATTGACTTAAGTAGCGGTTGCTCCATTTTGACTCAAAAAGTGGTTTTTGTTTTTTTTGACCAAACAGTTTTTCCGAGCGTGTTATGCTAAAGCACAGCTCTACGGCTAACCCGGTTTTACACCTTGTTGGGTCAAAACCTCGACCCAACGTGCATGCCGAGTCAAATCCTCAACCCAGTGCGCATTGGTTCGATTGAGGTAAAACCGAAGTGACGTCATTTTGCTCTTTCAAAAAAAACGAAAAACATTGTGTGTCCGAGCAAAGAACGCATTTGCTCCAAAATGCATCCGAGTGAAAATTCACCCAAAAATGTATACAGTACTCTACCTGAAATTCAATCCTAATCTGCAATTGGTTGCACATTTAATCAGAACAAAATGTTTTCCGTGACATGACTTTAAAATCGCTGCAAACAATTATTTTGAGAGATTTCATTGAACTGTATTTGTCAAGGTCCAAAAAAAACAAGGACTTTCGGAGACCGGGACAGCAGAAGCGGCAGGAAAATGTATCCTGGTATGTTGATTGTGATACATATAGCCAACAGAGGGCGCTGTAGGTTTAGAGTTGATAGCATATGACAAGGCTTCCGGTCAACTCCGTTCCCGGAGATCGCCGTACGTGCCGGCGCAACAATCGAGTTGAGCTCAGGCTCGTTTGTTCCACTCAATGATGGCTCATCATATTAAGATGAATGTAGTTTTGATAATGAAGAGACCAGTCCGTTTATGTGCTTGAAACTCGTTTTTTTTTTTTACTCCAGCAGCACCAAGAACGTGTGTTACAGGCTTATTCGTGTAGCAATCAACAATAGAACACTGACGACACCTTGTGGACGGGAGGTATGACAGCAGGTTAAAATGGCGGCACAACAAAACAATCCTAAACAGGTCGACAATGAACAACACAGTTCTCCGTTTCCCGAGGTGTGAAAGTGCAAATGCAATCCGAGATGAGCCGGGAGACGCCTCAGCCGAAAGGCACGTGGGAGATCGGCTGCGGCCCACTCACGAAAATAACCGCCACTTTCATTTCGTTCAGGTTGCCCCAAAAGGTTTCAAGTTAAGGTTGCGCAGTTGATACATTACACTAGAAATTGTAATAAAAAAAAAAAGTATTTGCACTGTAGAAAGAAAAATCAAGTGGGTTTTTTTTTTCTTCTTGTTTTTATCTCATTTGCATGCAAAGGCTGTTTGTGAATGTTAAGGAGTTCCATATTTCCGTTTTGTTTTTTATTTTCAACACAAGACGCCACCTACTGACGAAAGTCAGGAGTGACAATGATGTCGTCATCTTTTCGGGCAAGTGTGTGAAAGCCCAATTGGGCTTTTTTTCATGAGGCTTCATTTTCCCATCACGAGCTAACAGCTCGCATTTTCCGCGCCTTCCGCTCGATCCCTCGGCCGCTTCCGCGTTCAAATGATTCGACGGCCTTCTTGTCTCTCCTCGTTTCGAACTTATCTTGTCCGAAGAGCGTCCGTCATCTTTCGGAAGTCGCGTCCGCCCACCCGCGTTTGTTACTGTGTTTTTTTTTCATGGACCGGCGGTGCCCCCCCCCCCCCTTCGAAGGGCAATGTTCAAAGGGGGGGGGCACATTTCCGCCCCCGTCTGATGGGAGACGCGGAGTCGATTTGCTCGCCACAAATCGAACCCGAGGCCGGTGGAGTTGTGCTGTCGCTCTTGTTCTGAAAGGAGCGCGTCATGCAGGCCACACCCCCTTTGTGGCCACAACTTGGCGCCGTGACTCGCTTTCGGGCCACCAAATAGCTGCAACGTGCTATTTGGTGGCCGCCACATGTTCAACTCAAGATGGGAGGACAACTTTGGGCATCGCCACTGATGGAAAAACAGCTCGTTGTTAGCTGATGTTTTTTTTGGGGTGAGATGATTTATTCCCGCCAACGCCAAACCGAGGAGGGATGAGCAAGCGGTTTAGCCTCGGAGCCGGCGAACCGGGTCGGGGGGGGGGGGGGGGAAGAGAAGCGGCGAAAAAGGAATGTTGGTCACGCCGTTGTCGATCACGTCTTTGTTTTTTGTTTTTTTCCCCAGCCGAGGAGGGCGAGCCGGACCAAGACCTCAGATTCCACATGTGCTTCTCAAAGAGGGGCGTGGCGTCCGGCCCACTGCTACGCACGAGGGAAGCGACGTGGACTAGTTCAGCCCAAGCGGGGGTGTGAGGGGCCAGGCAGAAGCTTTCCAGCCTTCACCAAGCTTGGAGAACCCTTTGCAACGCTTCTTGGTGAGAAACGCTTTGAACTCGCTCTCGTGATGCCAACTTGCCAGTTGCTTGAGAAAACGTCTCTGTGTGTGTGTGTGTGTGTGTGTGTGTGTGTGTGAGTCACAGCTCTGTTGTCTTTCGTTCACAAGTAGACTTTTTTTTTTTAATTAACAGCAAAACACGTGTTCTCGGCTCTCCAAGATGTGCTGTGACTGAGCAAGATTTGATAACTCGCCCAATTCAAGTTTTGGACTTTTTGAGCAACGGGGAGGGGGGGGGTTGCTGCGCTTGCTTGCTTGTTTTGTCGTCGTAAGTCGAGGCCCGGGTCTCATGACTCGCACATTGTGTGACTTATGCTCGAGGGACCGAGGTGGCGTCTCGTGGCCCATTTGGGCCGCGTGACATCCTCGACGAGTCCTGTTGGGCCGCATCGTGTGACATGTCCTGGTGGCTCGTTCTTTGGGGCGCCAGGTCCAAAGCGACTTGAACCAAAATTGGAAACACAGTCAAACCTGGGTTTTCGAACGTCTCGGTTCTCGACCAATTCGGTTTTAGAACAGAAATTTGGAGTTTTTTGACAGGACAAATTTGGGTTGTCGAACAAACCGAGCGCACTTGAATGCACCATTTGACTCCTCTCGGAAGTGACGCTTCCTCGTGTCGCTTTCCATTGTGAGCAGACGTGTTTAGTTAACATTTTGATAATTGGGAGCATGCGCGTCCCTGAAACGAATGCCAAGCGCTGACTGTGTGGGCTATTTGGTGGGCGCAGCAGAGAGTAAACAACCCCCCCCCTCTCCTCCCGCGCGCCCCTGACTCGCGTTGGCTGTATTGCAAACATTTTTGGCGAGGGAAGAAATCGAAGCAAATACAGCTCGGTAAAGTGAAGCCAAACTCCCAAGGTTCATCGGAACCGAAGCCGATCCGTCTAAAATCAATAAAAATCCTTAAAAAATTATTTTTTATTCGAAAATACTTTTATATTTTCTAAATTTAATTTTTTCTTACTGTACTTTATTTGAAAATGAATTGATTTAAAATGAAGTATTAAATTTGACCTACAGTCTGTCAAATAAAGGGTTAGCTGATTGCCCCTAAAAATAAAGATGTGCCCTTCCTTTGGCAGCCATGATTCGAACACCAGCTCAGTGATATGTAGCTTTCTGTTCAGCCCGCATATTGCTGAGTGGGCATTAAATCCACCGTGAATCCCCTGCTAAATGGAGAAAAAGTCCTTAAAAATAGCAAAATTAGCCTTCAAAGGTCCTTAAAATGGCCAAATTCGCCCGACGTCCTTAAATGTCCTTAAAAAGGACCAAGGCAGCCCTAAGAAGTCCTTAAAAATGGCTAAATGAGCCCTCATAAGTCCTTAAAAGGTCCATCAATAAAAAGCAAGTGGAAGAGTGGGAACCCTGGCGTTCCCCCGAGCCTCGGCCGTCCTCACTCTGCTCTCTTGCGGTCCTCAGCGAGTCCAGCGTCGTCGACATGTCGGGCCAACCTGACGCCTCCGCCCCCCCCTCTGCTCCGGCCGGCCCCCGTCCCAAGGTGAGCAGCCGAGGCCGCGCCGCCGGTCCCGCCGCCAACTCCAACTCGGACGAATGCGACCTCCCCGAGTTGGAGCTCTTTGCCGCCGCCGGCCCGAGAGGACCTCCGCCGTTGACTGGTGAGCGGGACGCTTTCCTTTCTTTCGGTGCCGACGGCAAACGATCGCTTCGGGCTCCTCGAGCCTCTCGGGTCCTGTCAGATTTCACGCCGCTTCCATCCCGACGCGCCTTCTGCAAGCGCCGTTGAGAACTTGAACTTGACTGGAAACTACGACGTTGACCAGACGTTTTTATTTTTGGGGTTTGTTTTTGCCTCTGCTTCACGGGTGTCAAAGTCAAGGCCCAAGGGCCAGACCTGGCCACCTCATTTTATGTGGCCCGCAAAAGCGATTCAAGCGATTCCGCGATGCTTGATAACCCTCATGCAGTATTTTTAAGCGGCTGCATGAAGGGTATTACGTCCCAAAAATGTCCCTCTTCCAATGTGCAACAACTTTTTTCACTTTTCATTTTTTTTCACTTTCAACCCCTCAAAATGTTCAGTGGGAATTGGCCAAGACATAGATTTACATCCTATGCAAAATTTCAGCTTCGTGGAGTTATTTGTCACTGTTTTGTCTGTGGTGTCCATTTGTCCAACAGTCCAAAATCGTCCAAAGTGTCCGAAATGTCCAATTTTGGGATAATTACTACATGGGGGTTAAATTCCGAACCCATTTCAATTGTCACATGCAATGAACAATCCGTGATTCTTGTCATCTGATGTCAAAATGAGTTCCCCATCCATTTGTTGTCCGTTTTTCCGAGGGAAACCGCGAACGACAATGTGGCCCTAGACAAAAAAATGAGTTGGACAGGCCTGCTCTACTTTGATACCGCAACCGAGTATTTTTGCCACCTCCGCTGACTCCGCGACTTCTTATCACATGGGAAACACGCCGGCGTTTGCGCACATGAGTGACAGGGCGACCGTCAAGTCAAACAAGCTGAAGTGCGCCTGAGCCGCGGCAGCCCGTCGCTTCACCGCGCTCGGACGCCCGGGCGGGCAGATACGCGGGCGGGATTGACAGCCGGAAGTTGCCGTGCCTTATCGTGGTCCAAAACGGCTCACTGGATTGGCATCGTGCCGCCGGATTCCGGCAAACCTCCTCCCGCTTTTCCTGGGGACTCGGCTTTTCCGAAGCCGCGCTGAAGCCGCGACGCTCGGGCCCCGAGTGATTTTTTGTTCCGACCACTTTCGCTGGATACGAGAGTCCTCATTTTGCAGGCGTCCAGATGGACCAATTGTCGTGAAATCCAATCTGATGATGTTGTTCCGGACTCCATCGAATCGTAGCGAAGCCTCGCGGCCTCAAAGACGCACCGTTTTGTTCATGGAATCCCAACCCTGCGTCGTTTGGAATCGGCCTCGTGCTGGAGATTGCCAAACCCCACTGATCCAAAAACTATTTGATGACAGATCAAAGGCTCTTCCAAAGTTACTCCCCAAGAGCAAAGCTACTGGGAAAATACCTGAAAGTCACTGAAATACTCTTGAATCGACAAAGTCTTCAGTGTACCTCACGGTACCTACGCCTGCTTCAGAGCGTGTGTGTGTGTGTGGGGGTGGGGGGGGGGGGGGGGGCGTCAAATGCAGAGGTCAAATTGATAAATAGCCCTTGATGCACTGAAATACTGCCCAATCCACTGAAACCTCAATACTTTTCAAGCCAGGGAAATATGAGCCCAACACTCTTGATTCGAACCAAGCAAACCCGATAAGTGACCTCACAACTCCTCAGTCCACCGAAATACTCCCGAACAGCAATCTAAATAGTCGCAGCTGTAGCCAAGGATTTCCTAATCCCTCTTGAAATCCAACGAAAGTCAGATCACCAATGCTCAGAAGCTGCGGTAATCTCACCGATAAAGTGCTTTGGCATTTCCATCCAACTTTATAGAAGTGACCTAGCTACCTACTCTTCGGTCCCCTGAAGTATACGCCCAAAAACCACATCAGCAAAGTTCTTTCAAATCCACTGAAATGCGACCTACAAGTGGCCGAACACCCTTGTCAATCGCTCCGTCCAAGTACGGTCACGACTCCTTGATGTGCTCCAATTCTTCCTCAGAGTCACCAAACTACTCTGACATGGACCGGAAGACTGCCATCCAGTCGTCCAAACGCTCCTCCAAATCCTTCTTCCAAGTTAGCCAAAATCAATGGGGTCAAAAAGTGTCCTCAAACGCAGAGTCGTCAGGTGTCGCGCGGTCCAGATTGTCGGCGAGTCAGAGTTTGAGGGCAAACGTGCGGAAAGGAAAAGGGTTCCTTGCCGACGCATATCCCGCTTCAAAGTCGCACAGAACCGACGCGCACCGGATGATTTCCCAAAGTCGAGGCTACTTTGAGGTTCGGCCGGCATCTGGGATTGAATTTGCGGGTGTAGCGCGCGAGCACCGGAAAACGGAACTTGGGGTTCGCGGGAATGAAACGGTGCCTGCGCCTGTACCTGTGCCTGTACCTGTACCTGTGCCTGTGCCTGTGCCTGCGCGTGCCTGCAGAGTTTCTGGACATCTGGGACGTGGACCTGATGAAGAAACGAGAACAGGGCAACATGATTGCGCACCACACAGCCGCCTACCAGGGCAACTTTCTGATCGTCCGCCGAGGGCAAGAGTTCCAGCTGGAGATCACCTTCGACCGCCCCTACCAGCCGAACAAGGACAAGTTTGCCGTGGAGTTTGTCATCGGTGAGTCATTTGCCGGCTCCGATCGTGAACGAGGAGCCCACCAAGCACCGGGGCGCTGGATCCGGCAAAAGGATCCGCTTTAACCGCACGACCGTCTGCCCCTCCCCCAGGTTCCAATCCTCAGTACAGCAAGAACACGTACGTTCCCGTCTTCCCCGACCAGGGTCCGCAGGGCTCGTGGCTGGGCCGCGTCATCCAGACCTCGGACAACGTGGTGCGCATGGGCGTCACGCCCTCCGCCAACTGCATCGTGGGCAAGTACCAGTTGTACGTGGCCGTGGCCACCCCGTACGGCGTCCGCAGGACCAAGCGGGAAAGGAGCCGCGCCCTCTATGTTCTCTTCAACCCCTGGCTGGCGGGTAAGTAGGGGCCTCTCTCGCGCCACAATACGCCTCCATGCCGCCAACGTGGGCCTCCGTGCTGAAATGCAGCTCGGCAGCGCTCCCGTAAAGGAAGGAGAAATCGGGCTACTTTGCGCAGGGAGTGTCGCCGAGACGTGCCGGATGACCTCCAATTTCTTTGGAGTCGGCCTAATCCTCCATTCCAGTTGCTCCAAAATCCCGCCGCCCGAGATTTCAGTTGTGCGGATGGGCGGCTTTCAGTCGTGAATGTGAGAGCGGTTCAGTCGGGAAGGCGAGTGAAACAAAAATTGCCAGTTTTTCGTTCCTGCGACAGTGTTGCTGGAGTGCAGATGAGAAAAAGGTTGCGAGTCACGTATCGGAAAGAATTTCACTGGTAGCTACGAGAGCATTTTAGGAGAGCTTCAAGTATTAAAGGGGGGGGGGGATGTATGGGAGCGCTTCAGAGGGTTTCACAGGGTCTGTCTGAGAGTGTGCCGAGTGTTTCGTGCTAGGGTGGCTGCCCTGCGTGGTTTTCGCCATGTCCCTGCTGATTCCAACCATCGGGACGCTTCTGCACCCAAAAACCTGCGGGGCAGTTGTATGCGTGAGAGTGTTTTAGTAGCGTGAGTCAGTGGTAAACGTGCTCTGTGCAAAAAAAAAAAACCTACCCAAAAACGGTCGTGCCCCGTGTCTTTGGTCAGCTGACTCTGTGTTTCTGGACGACGCCGTCGAGCGGGACGAGTGCGTGATGACGGAGACGGGGATCATCTACCACGGCTCGTATGACGACGTCGCCGAGCGACACTGGAACTACGGGCAGGTGCGCTCTCAACAACTCGCACATCAAGAGTTCCGTCATGGTCGAAATGGATTGATTTGTTTTGATTTTCACACCCAAGTGTGGACCAAGATCTGCTTCAAAGCCACGACTGCCATCTAGCGTAGTGCTCAGTCCCGAAGCCTTGATACTTGCCGTGATACTCAGATGTTGATCCTTTTCCAATTTGTCTCTTGTGCGTGCAGTTCAACTACGGCGTTCTGGACGCGTGCCTGTACATCCTGGACAGGTGCGAGATGCCCCTGGTCAACCGAGGGGACCCCATCAAGGTGGCCAGAAGGGCTTCCGCCATGGTCAGCGCCGCCAAAGAGCCACCCCAGTGTGACTTGGCTTGACAGATGACGCGCTTACTTGATCAATGTCTCGAAGTTCGTGACCTCCGCGGTGACGCTCGGTCGATCCCCGCCTCAAAACGAACCCCCGCTTTTGCCGCTGAATTGGCGGGTGCAGAAATTCCAGAGTCAAGTTAGCGTTTCATCTTCTTCTTTTGATTAGCGTAGGCTAGTGAGGCTCTCAAAACGTGTTGATCCTACTTGAGCGGAAGTCTCTCGCCGTTCATGTGTCGTCATCATTGCTGGTGACGACACTCGGTTCGAGGCACAAGACTGGAGACGTTTTTCTTTTGGGGTTTTTTTCTGTGCGGTCGCTACCACTGCGTCGCTAAACGCCCGACGTGCCTCAACGCACCGTCACTGCCAGAAGCGCACTGCAGGGAAGCTCCACCCCCCTTTTATTCACACAAACTCAGAACATGGTATCCTTCCACATAACATAGTACCAAACATAAAAATAGTGCTCGTGGCATACATCGTCGCTCAACAAAATGGCTCATTGAGAAAGCGACGCCCCCGTCCAATCAAAGTCGAGATCTTCCGTGCGCTAGCACGGAAGATCTAGCACGGAAGATCTAGCACGTTATGACATTGGAACGCTAGCACGTTATGACATAACGCTATGATATACGTATATATGTATATACGTATATATATACACGTATATATACATTTATACGTATATACATATACGTATATACATATATACGTATATATATGTGTATATATATACATATATATATATACATTTATACATATATATATATACGTATAAATATACGTATATATATATGTATATATATATATATATATATATATATTCGTATATACATGCCCCCATATACGTATATATATGTATATGATATACGCTATCATATACGTTATGACATAACGCAAGCACGTAGCACGTTATGACATTGGAAAGAAGGAACCGCGGTCTGAGTACTCGAGCGGAAAAAAAAGCAACGTCTTTATTTTTTTTAGTCGTCCGCCATTGTCGGAAAGTCAAACGCTTGCCCCCCCCCGTGCCGCAGCTCGACTCTCGCGACGACGACGGCGTGCTGGTGGGCAACTGGAGCGGCGACTACACCTACGGCGTGGCGCCCACGGCCTGGACGGGCAGCACCGAAATCCTCCTCACCTACGCCGGCAGCAAGATGCCCGTGTGCTACGCGCAGTGCTGGGTCTACGCCGCCGTCTTCAACACCTGTGAGTGCCCTGCGCATTTCCCGTCTCGGCGGCAACCAAAAACCGTCACGCCCCCCCCTTTTTCCCATTGGGTCCCTACTCATAACAGTTGAAAACGTTACGCGCCGGTTCAGAAGACAACCCGAATTTCCAAAAAGGGAGAGTTGGCTCTCATGGTCCGGTCTGAGTTTTTGTCGCCTCTTTGGGACAGTCCTGCGCTGCCTGGGGATCCCGTCACGAGTCGTCACCAACTACTTCTCGGCCCACGACAACGACGGCAACCTGAAGTCGGACATCATCGTGGATGAAAACGGACGGGTGGATCGCAGCCGGACCAGGGACTCCATCTGGTAGCTTCGCCCTCGCCAGTTTTTCGGCTTTTCGTGCGCACGCGTTGCGCCGCCGCCGCCGCTCACGTCGGCTCTCGCTCTCCGTTCGCCGCTCGCCAGGAACTATCACTGCTGGAACGAGTGCTACATGTCCAGACCGGACCTCCTGCCCGGCTTCGGGGGCTGGCAGGTTGTGGATGCCACACCGCAGGAGACCAGCGACGGTAAATGCCGACCGACCTTGGCAAATGTCGCCTCGCTCTTGAGACGGAATGACGCAAACGCCCGTCCCCCCCAACCCCTCCCAAGGCTTGTACAGATGCGGCCCGGCGTCCATCCGCGCCATCAAACACGGCGAAATCTGCTTCCCCTTTGATGCCGCCTTTGTCTTTGCCGAGGTGGGTGGCCCTCTTTCAACGTCGTCTCGCGACTCGCCGCGAAACCCAAAAATGATTGGCGACAAAAACAAAGTGAGGAGACCCTCGAAGTTCACCTTTGGCACTCTCCTGTGGGCGTGGCCGCAGGTGAACAGCGACGTGGTGTTTTACGCCCGGGGCAAGGATGGCAGCATGGAGCCGGTCAAGGTGAATCGCAGCCACGTGGGCCGCATGGTTCTGACCAAAGCTCCCGGTGGGTTGAGTCGCCGCGACCTCACCGATCAGTACAAGTTCCCCGAAGGTGCGTGCCAAGCCGCCGCCGCCAAATCAAGCCATCCGCAAGCCATCCGCAAGCCGTTTATTTGTCAACGCGACTTTGAAGGCAGCGCCGAGGAGCGCACCGTCCTGGAGAAAGCGGAGGCGTTCAGCTGCAAAAGAGAGAAGGCCGAGCTGCCCCCGGGGGACGTCGACTTGGTCCTGTCCGACGTGCGGGCCGGCGTCGGCGAGGACTTTGAGCTGACCCTGAAGTTCGTCAACCGCAGCGGCGCTCGGCGTACGGTGGAGGCGTACGTCAGCGGCAGCGTGGTCTACTACACGGGCCTCGTCGGCTCCGAGTTCCTCTTCGAGACCCCCTCGGTCAAGATGGAGCCGGCCGGCCGTAAGGAAGACGACGAGGTTCGCGCCGACGGCGAGGTCGCGCCGATGTGCCGTAATCGCCTTTTCTCCGCAGTCGCCAAAGAGACCGTGAGCGTCGAGGCCAAGCTCTACATGAAGGCGCTGGTGGAGCAGTCCAACCTGCACTTCATCGTCACGGGGAAGGTCACCGAGACGGGACAGATCATCAGCGCCATGAAACTCATCCGCCTGCGCGGTCCCGCGCTCACCGTCAAGGTAAGGCGCGCGACGACGTCGCGCGACGGCCCGCCCATATGCCCCAATCCCGCATCTCTGCACTCGCCGTCAGGTGAGCGGCCCCGCCAAAGTCAGCGAGGAGATGATGGCCACGGTGGAGTTCACCAACCCCCTCGGCACCAGCCTGGAGGAAGTCTACGTTCGCATGGAAGGAGCCGGACTTATGCTTCCCAAGTTCAAATACTACAGGTGAGCGCGTCACCTTCTGGTTTTGGGGGAAACTGTGGACGTCGCGTCCTGCGGGGCCAAAGGGGAAAGGAACCGTCCAGACTCTTCTGGACGCAAAGTTCAGAATCTGGCATCCGTGATGCTAATGGGGCCGCGTTGGTGTCACTGGCGTGGCGAACTCGCACGTCCAAGCAAGGCCTTTTTCATGCCTCTTTTAGCAAGACGAGGCCACAACAACATGGCCTCTTTGTCGTCAAAGCGTGCGAGTACTAGACTGGCCTGCCTGCAGTCCAGACCCGTCTCGCGTTGAAAACGTGTGGCAAATGTAAGCGATCTCCATCCATCCATCCATCCATCCATCTTCTACCGCTTATCTGAGGTCGGGTCGCGGGGGGCAGCAACTTTAGCAGGGAAGCCCAGACTTCCCTCTCCCCAGCCACTTCTTCCCAGGGGATCCCGAGGCGTTCCCAGGCCAGCTGGGTGACATAGTCTCTCCAGCGTGTCCCTGGGTCGTCCTCGGGGTCTCCTCCCGGTGGGACATGCCCGGAACACCTCACCAGGGAGGCGTTCGGGAGGCATCCGAATCAGATGCCCGAGCCACCTCATCTGGCTCCTCTCGATGTGGAGGAGAAGCGGCTCGACTCTGAGCCCCTCCCGGATGACCGAGCTTCTCACCTTATCTCTAAGGGAGAGCCCGGACACCCTGCGGAGAAAACTCATTTCGGCCGCTTGCATCGTGACCATAGATGAGGGTCGGGACGTAGATCGAGCGGTCAATTGAGAGCTTCGCCTTTTGGCTCAGCTCCTTCTTTACCACGACAGACCGAGCAGCAGACGCTGCACCGATCCGCCTGTCGATCTTGTGAGCGATCTGAAGGTCCTTATTTGAAGTCCTACTGAAGCGTGACATACGGGAAAGAACGAGTCTGGGGAAAGAAGCGCACCCCCAACGGTTCACCGGTGCGCGTCCTCGGTTCCCAAAGCAAAGGTGGCGGACTGCCCGCCGGTGAACACGACCCCCCCCCCCCCCCCCCCCCCCGTCGCGGCGTTTTTCAAATGCGTCGCGGCCATCAAATTCCAAGGCAATGAAACTTCCTTTGTGGGGACCTGCGCAAAGTGTGTGATGTACTGGGCGCCTCTGCTACCTCGTTGTCAGGCTCATCACCGGAGGCGCGTCTCTCACCTGGAGCGAGTTCTTCACCCCGCAGAGGGCAGGCGCCAGCAGGCTGATCGCCACCCTGGACTGTCCCGCTCTCAGGCAGGTGCACGGCCAGGTCACGCTCACCGTTGAGGCCTGAGGGAAACGCGCGGCTCCCCGCCGTGTTCGCCACGCGCCGCCATTGTGAGTTGGCGAAAATAAATTTGCCACTGGCGGCCAACCCGCGTCCACAAGTGCCTTATTGTCACCCCGGTGACGTCATCCGACTTGGAGAGCGGAGCGGTGAAGGAAAAGGAGTGTTTTGTTGAGTGATCTGAAGGTCCTTGTTTGAAGTCATGAGGTCCTTTTCTCTTGAGGCTTTGCATGATCAAGCCACGCTTCTGACCTGCTCGTCACCGCTTGTCATGAGTCCCGCAAGGCCGGGACTTGACTGCGGGGTCGACAAGAATAAGGATGTGAAACTTGCCGCTCATATGTCATAATACGGTAATAAGCAGTGGGTGGAAAAGCACTCGCGCATATACAGATACAGTCAAACCTCGGTTTTTGTACTTAATCCGTTCCAGAAGACTGTTCGAAAACCGAATTGTTCGAAAACCGAAACCATGTTTCCCATTGGAATCAATGTAAAAAAATTTAATCCGTTCCAAGTCAGGAAAACAACTTTTTTAAACCCCTTTTTTTTTTTTACAATTTCACACCATAAACTGTACAAATGGGTGAAGTGACGCATTCAAGTGTGCTCAGTTAGTTCCAGAACCCAAATTTGTTTGTCATGAGGCATAAAAAACTTGACATTTCTGTCCGAAAACCGAATTGTACGAGAACCGAGACGTTTAAAAACCGAGGTTTGACTGTACACTCAAACCTCTGTTTTTGAACGTCTCGGTTTTTGACCAAAATTTGGGACAACTCAATTTTTGCGGAAGCATCCATCATGACTTGACGCTGGGACACGCTAAACATCATCCGCGGCTTCCCGCTGACCTGTTATCTTGTTACCCCAGACAAGCGCTTGATGGGGAACGGAGGCTTAAAATAACACGACCAAGACTGCGCCTCAAGTGTCCTTCCGAAAGCTTGTCGTCGCGCGTGAGCAAAACGAAGCCACCGAGCAGAAAAAGGAAAGCAGACGCAGTCGCCGCATTGGGAAGAGCTTGTTTATGTCGCGAGATCATCCGCGAAAAAAAAAAGCAGTGAGCCCCTTTGTTGACCCCCATGAAGTGTTTTGGTTTTGTAATCAACAGAGGAACAAAAAAACCCAAAAAAAGTATCTGGACTTCATCCCTTCCCACAGCCGTGAGCGGAGGAAATTCCCCGCTTTGTTTTTGTTCGCTTGCTTCATCTGGTGACCGTTTTTCCTCTTTCGGGTCGAGTCAGGGGGTTGTCGGTGGTATTTTTGCTGGGGGGGGGGGGGGGGGGAAGGAGGAGGAAGTGAAACTTTGAGGCCGGTGTACCGAATCATCCCCGAGGTGCTGCGATGCTCAACTTGAAAGGAGGCCTTCTCCCCCCCCCCCCCCCCCCCCCCCCCCCGTGACGACTCGCCGCACGTGAAGCCACCCGCCTGCTCCCTTTCGTGGGCTTGACGCTCACGTGACTTTCTCGGCGCTCAAATAGCGCGGCGGCGGGAGGGCCGGCGACCGACACGCTTTGGAGTCGCTCGGCGTCATGGAGCTCCGCGCCCTGCTCGCCTTCGGGAGCCTGCTGGCCGTCGGCGCCGGTAAGAGAATTTCTTCCTCTACCTCAAACGGCTCGGCTTTCCTTCTGCATTCCCCCCCCCCCAAAAAAAAACCGCCCAAATTGTACTTTGAGGTGTCGGTGAACGCCGGTGTCGTCGATGCTCACGCGGACAAAAAACCTACGGCGGTCACAGAAGTACTTGGGATGATTCTGACGATGAAAGTAGCCCGATCATTTGGGTCAGATTCGACCTATTTGATGGAATGAATGAGAACGCAACAGTTTATTTTGAGCAGTCATTTAAAAAATAAAATAAAAATACAAACTCAAAAGCGTCTCCAAATATTGCCCTGGTCGGAGTTCCAATCAAGATTTTCTTTTCTGACGCATGTTTTTGAAATGATTATTGTCGGCAGCTGAGTAATACTGTCATCCCTCCGTTTATCGCGGTTAATGGGGGACCAAAACCACCCGCGATAAACGAAAATCCGCGAAGTAGCGACCAATTAACATATACAGGACTTTCACCACCCCCCCCAAAAAATGAGCCGGGCTCACCCACGACCGCCTATGAGGAAAAAGCGAGCTGGGAAAATTATTGTTGGGTTTTGGCGAGGGGGTTTCTGTCAAATGTGCACGACAGGCCTGCCGGCCATCAGCCGCGACTACAACACGCGCTGCGGCTGCCTGCGGACCGAGACCAGGATCATCCCGCCCGACAGTTTGCGCAGCATCAAGTTGGTCCCCGAGGGGCCGCACTGCACGCACACCGAGATCATGTGAGTAACTCTTCACACTTTACACTTTCCACGCTCCGCTTCAGCAGCAGCAGCAGCAGGACCTCCTGGTGGGAGTGCCGCAAGGGACTCATCTGGGGCTCCTTTACATTTACCGCTATAGTTTCAAGTCAATCATATCAGGAGACGAAAAGAACGCGGTCCACGGTGATATTTTGCCCCGCCCCGAATCAACGCTTTGATGTCCATCTTTCGGGCCAGAGCCACGCTGGTGAGCGGCGAGCGCATCTGCCTGGACCCTCGGTCGTGGTGGGTGGAGAAGCTGGTTCGCTTTGTCCTCGAGAAGCAGCTCCCTCGGCGGGCCGCCGTGATTTCCCGGAGGCCGGCGGCGTGAGGGGGGCCGGCTCGCTTTTGAGAAGATTGACGCGACTCATCAAAAGTTATATCCCAGAAAGCTTGTGGAGCAAATGTTCCGATCATCGTTTTTTATTTGCCGGCTCGCTCAAATAAAAAAAAACAAAAAACCCAAAAGTGTTGAAAGTGAGAACCACGTGTCTTCATTTGCGTCACGTCATAAGCGGCGCGACCGCATAACCTTTCCTCCGGGGGAAGCACTTGTCGAGCGCCAGCGTCCAGCTGCCCGTGTCGTACGCGGCCAGCAGGATGTCAAAGACTTGATTGACGGCCAAGATCTTGGAGTGGAAGTTCTTGCCGTTGGGAGTCTTCTGCATGTGTTCGTCTATCGGGAGCCTGGCGGCGCGGACGCCCAGTTCTTCGGCCCGGGAGAGGCTCAGCGTCTGCGCCCGAGTCGAGGAGCACACATCAAATAACATTGGTTAGAAATGGAAAAAGTGAGCGAGAAAATAAAAAGTCCAGCCTTTCCGCATGACAAAGAACAGCACTTTTGTTTCACTTGCGGGTTGCTCCTCAACGGCTGTCGAAACAAACAAACAAACAAACAAACAAAGAAGGTTCTGTCCACCTTTTGCACGCTTTCGTCCACGAGGCCTCCGAGGACGTACACCGTGTCGCCGTCCACTCGCTCCAAAGCTGAAAGGACACATTTGGAAGTGTTCAGTGTGGCCCCGCCTGGAGCTTCGGCAACCCGACCTTCCCCTGCTCAACAACCTTCTTGGGCGTCGGGCGAGAGGTAGACGACGCTTTCTGGAGGGAAAATGTCCAGGCAGCTTTGCTCCGTTCGTTCCAGCTGTGAGGAGGAAACGGCAATGGTCATAACTACAGTGAAACTCCTCTACAACGAAATCTACATGGGTGAAAATACCCCCTTAGTGTGAACAAAATCTTCATGCATTCACACCATTCCCACTTTCCTGTTTCAAATTGGCTACAGTGAAATAACCCCTGCTGTGAAAAATGTCTTGCTGCAAACGTGATTTCGTTGGAGAGGAGTTTCACTGTACAGTACAGCGAAACTCCTCTACAACGAAATCTACATGGGTGAAAATACCCCAGTGTGAAAAAAATCTTCATGCATTAACACCATTCCCACTTTCCTGTTTCAAATTGGCTACAGTGGAAAAAACCCCTGTTGTGAAAAATGTCTTGCTTGCAAACATGATTTCGTTGTAGAGGAGTTTCACTGTAGCAGACTCGCTTGGTCAAAACTCAGTCAAAAGCTTCCGCTTTGACTCTGACTCCAGATTCACGAGAAACAACAAGGTTTGGTGAAGACGCAGAGCCAAAGACTCCGCCCACCTCCGCCCCCTGTAACAGCGACTCACCGC
Organism: Hippocampus abdominalis; assembly: GCA_018466805.1. NCBI lineage: Eukaryota > Metazoa > Chordata > Actinopteri > Syngnathiformes > Syngnathidae > Hippocampus > Hippocampus abdominalis. Next base: position 33,386,207 of record CM031695.1, read on the forward strand.
GTAGTTGAGGAAGCCGTCGTTCATGCGCACGCACTCCGCCAGGAGGCGACTGTCCTCCCGAAGGCTGGTCAGAAACAACCGGAAGGGTTTGCTCGCCCTTCTGTTGGATCCGTACAGACGCCGCAACTGAGCTGCCAATCGGCTCGTCTCCTGCGGCACAACACGCGCGACCGTGTCGAATCGGAACGGTTGAGTTTTGGGGGGGGTGTTTCCCAACCAGGGTCCCGGAATTCATTGCATGCGAGAGCGCCGAAACAATTTGCCGACGCGAGAGAGTCGCTCGGCTTATCAAACAGTACAGGGCTGCGTCCTTTGAGCAATTACCCACAATGCACTACCGGCGGCCATATTGGAGGGCTGTTATAAACAAGTGATACACGTGTATGGCTTGTTTATAACAGCCCTCCAATATGGCCGCCGGTAGTGCATTGTGGGTAATTGCTCAAAGGACGGAGCCCTCTGTTGTGTCCGCGCAGAGCCAATGTGGCGAGAGTTGCGCCCACCTTGTCGGACATGCGGTGGCTCATGCTGAGGTCAACGCACACTTTGAGGCCACTGACGCGAGCCTCGGCCAAACGCTCTCGGGTGGCGGCCTTCATGGCCCGCTTGCTGAGCTGACGGTGCGCCGTGTCGTCGTCTTCTTCTTCTTCTTCTTCTTTTCAGACACGCAAAAAGACGTTAGGAGAGGAGCGAGCGTGCGCTTTTCTTTGCTGCCGTTTTTACCCGAGTGCCGATTGAGCCTCCTCCTCCTCCGTTTCTCCTCTCTTCTCTTGCTCTTCCTGGCAGCCAGCGTCCTCTCCCAGTGCCGCTGCTTCCTCGACGCGTTCTTCTGACCACGCACACGGCAACACAAGCTTCTGTCATCAACGGCCAAACACCCGCGGCGGCGAACAGAGAGGAGCTAGCACGGCCATCGCTGCGATATTTTCTATCATAATAATAATCAAATTACTGAAAGGGGGGCCCGCGGCGCTTCTTCCGGCTCCTCCGTGCGTTCCTCCTCCAGCACGTCGATGTCAAGCAGCTCCATCATCTCCCAAACTCCAGTTGTCTGCTCTTCGCTCGACTCTGATACAACCTCCGTCATTTTCGCGTGCTAGACTGAGCATAAATAGTAGTCGTATTTGAAATCGAACTTGACAGATGGAAAAAAAAAAAAAAAAGAAAACAAGTCAAACAACAACACCAGCGGCCTCTTTGTAACCTAGGGGTGTTTTTTGCCTCGGAAAATTCATTTCCTATCCGATCCGGGTGAAATGAACCGGAAGTACTTGAAGCATAGTGTCATTTGAGTGCTAATCAGCCAATCAGGTAACAGATAGCCAGACAACCCGAAATTGTGTTACCTTTTCAAAAGGTCTTCGTCTTTAATTTCACGAGTAACTGCCGTTATTTAGTCAAAATACAATCTTTTTTTTCTGAATACAAAACAGTACAGTATTATATTTTAGTAGTCAAAAAGACGACGTTCATAATTGTTACGACTCATGTTCCTCCTGGGAAGTTAAAACCGGTGCACCGGAAGCAGGACAAGAGTCAACTTCATTGTGTCAACACTGGATACGAATGTCAGACAAACTCCCAGGATTACGTCCGTCACTTCGGATAGATTTCACGAGGAGGAGCACGAGAAGGACATTTTAGGCCATTTTGCGGTGGTTATTTTGGTTTTTACTCATAATAAAGCAGTTATGCCTCACGATGACGTCATAAATGCGACCGAGTGTTATGTTTCAAGGCAGCACTGGATCATTTGAAACGAGTCGGTCAAAGTTCTTGAGTGTTTTGTCTGCCAAAAGAGAGACTTCAGAAGCCTGCGCAGTGTCCACCTTGGACGCCACACTCAAGAGGCAGATCTTTCTCCGACATGGCGGGTGGCGCTAGCCTCTTGTTTTGTTGACTGTTCGGACGTCGCGGGGACAACATGCCGGCTACGTCATCGAACGAGTAAGACCGCAAGACAAAGGAATTTTAAAAAACGAAACAAAATAAAGTATAGACAAAGGTGCATTTCAAATTCACACACAATAGGGGAACAGACAAAAAAAATATAATGTCTTATATTCGCTTGTTTTCCCATTTGAAGTGGTGAAAAACATTTTCATGTCGGAATTAAATCCGAAGGATGTCTTACTGCCTTTCCATTTGGCACAATGATCATTATATTTACCCACTAACAAATGATATTAATAACGACTGAAGCTGAAAATTCCAAGTCGTCCATAAAGTAAATAATGTGGCACAATTCCAAAATGTGGAACATCAGTGATCCCCCCCCCCCAATCCCCGATGAATTAATTGATGGATCGATTGATTGTCTGTTCAGAAGCATTGGGATGTTGGGTAGCTGTTGTTTACCATCACTGTTCCAAAGTGTAAAATTGATCTACAGCACATTTGACAATAAAGTTGTATTCAATTCAATTCAATTCAAAATCTCGTGTTGTTCCAGTGAACCGGAACCCAAATGGCTGGACAACGCGCAGACAAATGGCAAGTTCTTCTATTTGAAGCTGAGCGAGGGAGAAGAGGAGGCGGCGGCGGCGGCGGTCGTCCAAAGCAGGCTGGCTCGGATCTCGTGGAGAAAGCGGCGCGAGTCCCGCCATCGAGGAGGCGCGAGGGAAGACTCGATGCCCCGGGCGTCCGCCTACGAGACGCCGCTCAAGACCGTGTTGGTTGACCTCAACCCCAAACGTCTCGGCGGCTCGGCTGCGCTCCCTCTGCTGGAGTCTTTGCTGGGTGTGCTGCGTCTGCCGGACGGCGCCTCGGTCGGACGGGAGGGAAGACTGACGGTGGACGGGCTGATTCCCGGCAGCCCAGCGAGCAAGTGCGGCCGAGTTCTCATTGGTGAGTTGAAAAACGGGGCCGCCGTCGCCATCGGTATCGAACATCGAATTTGTGTCAAGGACAATTTGCGAGTTGACTTCACTCTTGAAGTCAAAAAAGGGGTCCTTGTTTTTTCAGGTTAGGGCTTTTCAATCATATGCTCGGTAGCTTAATTATACAATAGGCTGCCATGGCAACCGGTATCGCCACGGCAACCGACGAGGCCCGAACCTGCTCGGCTCGTTTTTCCTGAAAGCCGTCGACTTTGCTGTTCCCCGTAGGCGACGTTCTTGTTGCCGTGGACGACGTGGAGGTGAGCGCTGAGAACATCCAGCAAGTTCTGGCGTCCGTTTTGGGACCGACTCAGGTGTGAGGCCAACAGCTACTTTCCCCCCCCCCCCCCCTGATCCTCTTCTTCCCCACTTTTCCAAAACGAAAGGCTCCCTTGGCTCAGTTGCGTGCAAAGGGGCGGGGCCCCGGGCATCCATCTGGCGGGCACCCAGCCATTTATTCCCCCCCCCCCCGCATCATTTTTCAAGTTTCCGTGTCGTTTGTTGAGAAGTATCTCGTATCCTCCTTCAGGTGAGGCTGACCTTGGCGACGTCCACCAATCGGGGCGGCGCCTCCGGATCGGGTCGCCCGGCCGCGGCCTCCGCCGTGCCCGTCATCCCACCGGTGCGTCCGCTGCCCGGGCAGCAGCGGCGGCGGCGGGAGGAGGAGGAGGAGGACGCTTCCCAGCCGCAACCGGTCGGCGGCGGCGGCGGCGGCGTCCCGCACGCGCTCATGTACCTGTCACTGCGAATGGATGCCAAGTCGCCGCGGGACGAAGTCCATCTGGAGGTCCGTCCGGAGCCGCGTCTCGAGTCGGCAGGTCTGTAAAAAAAAAAAAGACGGACGGCGCTTTTGGCTCTGGTGTGCGCAGGAGGAGATCTCGTACCAGTACCCGGCGTCGGAGGCGGCCGCGCGGCTCAAGGGCGCCAGGGGGATCTTCATGACGCTGTGCGACATGCTGGACGGTGTCACGGGAGGTCACGTTGTCAGGTACCAGACTTGGCAAGGCCGCTTTTTTTTTTTTTTTGCCGTCGCCTCTTTCAGAACACAAAGGGACTCGTATTCCGGGTGATTTGTTGCCCGTTACCGTCATTTGACAATCGCTTCTACTTTGGGACCGGAGTCGTACGTTCCGATCCCTTTTGCACCGGTCAAGCTTGTACGCCTTTTTTGACGCGTTCACTCAAGCCGCTCTTGTCCCCCCCCCCCACGTTTGAGCGCTCCTGTAGCTCAACGCTGCTGCTGCTGCCGGACAAGCATCTGGTGCACGTGGGCTACTGGAAGGAAGGCGATGCCCTGCTGGTGGTTGGACTTCCTGCTGAAAGGTACGCGGCCGCCGCACGCCGGATCCTAGCAGGGGGGCTGAGCAAGTCATCAAATTCATCTGGGTTGGTTGGCGGGTTCCTTAATTGCTTGTGTGTGTGTTTAAAAGAAAACCCCAAAAAGGAATGGAGATACAGGCAAACCTTGGTTTTCATACTTAATCCGTTCCAGAAGACTGTTTGAAAACCGAATTGTTCGAAAACCAAAACCATGTTTCCCATTGGAATCAATGTAAAAAATTTTAATCCGTTCCAAGTCAAGAAAACAACTTTTTTATACCACTTTTTTTTACAATTTCACACCATAAACTGTACACATGTAATAGGAGAGCATGTAATATGTAAAATACTGTACAAACAAATTTATTTTCACCAATTTTAACATTAACATAGTAACATAAAAATTGAAGGAACATCTCTCTCTCTCTCTCTCTATCTGTCTTGGGGCGTGCGCCTATCCCAGCTGTCATCAGGCAGTAGGCGGGGCATTTGGGCATCCCGAACTCCTTCGCCAAAACACAGACGCACGCACACCTGACTCCTATTTCGCCATCAAATCTTTCTTAAATTCTATCGTTTTGTGCACTAATTTCCTCTTTTCTTCCCCAGGTTTACCACTTCCACTTGCTTTCTTTGGTGCCATGATTAGGGGCTGATACACCATGCAAAAAAATAACAGTCCGATATGACGTAGTTCTCACCAAACACGTCTGCTTTTTAAAAAAAAAAAATCTATTGAACTCCTCGTGTAGCGACGCTACAGCCGAGAGGAGTGAAGTGACGCATTCAAGTGCGCTCAGTTAGTTCGAGAACCGAAATTTGTTCGTCCTCCAAGGCATTAAAAACTCGAAAATTTTGTTCGAAAACCGAATTTTACGGGAAACCGAGACGTCCGAAAACCGAGGTTTGACTGTATATGCTTGAGTAAAATAATCACATACTCAATCGCAATACTAAGACGGGGTGGGGTGGAGGGTGGGGTGAGGGGTGGGTGGGGCGATCACAATTCCCAGTCCGAGTTCCTGGCCGGTGCTCTGGGGACGAGCGTCTCTGAAGAGCGTCAACTTTCCTTCCCAGGGTTCCTTTGCCGTGCCTGCAGACGCTGGTGGGCGATGTCGTGCGGACGTTACGAGTCATGTACGGATCCTTGGCCAGGTGGGTCACGCGTGCCAACGCCCGCGACGCGTCTCGCCTTTTCGACCGCGCGTTTGATCGCCGGGCCTCCGCAGGGCCTTCGGAAGGACCGAGCACACGCCGCAGCTGGACCGCTTCTTCCGCTTGTTCTTCCTGCGGCTCATGCGGCCGTCCGATTCCCCCTTGGCTCCGCCCACCGACAACGGCGGGAGCATCTTCCTGGACGGGCTGCCGGCCGTGCGCTGGCTCGCGCTGCCTGTACGAGTCAAGGTGAGTGATTGCGCCGGTGGTCCCCGTTGAAACCAACTGAAATGCCGTTCGGCGCTTCCGTGACATGAGTTAGCGTTGTGTCGTCAAAAAAAATACATGATGCAGAAATCCCAACTCCGTCGCAGGCGTAGCCTTTGCCTTTTTTCTTTGAAGGTCCTTGAACACCAAATAATGCGACCACACTTCCAAAAAAAAAAAAAAAAGTACGGTATGCTTTGTATGGTTGAAACCCTTTTTGTCTTTTCAAACTTCTTTCAAACGTACACGGTGTCAAGGAAGGCGAGAGGAGTCAAATGGTGCATTCAAGTGCACTCAGTTTGTTCGAGAATCAAAATTTGTTCGTCATCTGAGGCATAAAAAACTCAAAATATTTGGTCAAAAACCGAACGTCTCGGTTCTCATACAATTCGGTTTTCGAACAAAAATGTCAAGTTTTTTTATGCCTCGGATGACAAACAAATTTCGGTTCTGGAACTAACTGAGCACACTTGAATGCGTCACTTCACTCATTTGTACAGTTTATGGTGTGAAATTGTAAAAAAAAAAAGTGGTTTAAAAAAGTTGTTTTCCTGACTTGGAACGGATTAATTTTTTTTACATTGATTCCAATGGGAAACATGGTTTCGGTTTTCGAACAGTCTTCTGGAACGGATTAAGTACAAAAACCGAGGTTTGACTGTATCTGTATATGCGTGAGTGCTTTTGTTTGTCATCCGAGGCATAAAAAACTCAAAATCTTTGGGTCGAAAACCAAATTGGTCGAGAACCGAGACGTTCGAAAACCGAGGTTTGACTGTACTTTGTGGAAGTCTGAATGTTGGCCTTTGTTTTCTCATCATGACTTTGGAACTTGGTGTCTCAACAGACAGACGTGGACTCGGTTCTCACTGACCTCGAGGCCTCGGATTTTGGAGAAATGGTGAGCTGGGGTGCCTTTTTGCTGCAATTTTTGGGGGGGTTTTCACTCGCGGAAATTCACTCGACATGCTCCCCCTCCTGCTCGTCAGTCCGAAGACTTCTTTTGTCTGAGGCGCCTCTACGGGATCCTGGGCTCTTGTCTCTTCTACAAGGTGAGTGGAAGCGTCCGCTGGTGGTGTCTTCTTTCCTCGCAAAGTGGAAACGCCTCGGACTTGTCCCCCAACAGTCCCACCTGATTGCCAACCATCTCCCCAAAGAGGACCTGCTGGACGCGTGTCTGTACACGCGGCACCGCGACCCGCCGCCTCCCGCCGCGTCCCGGCGCAGCGTGGGCCAGCCGCTCGTCTGGCGGGAGGTCTTTCTTCGACGCAGCCGTCCCGGGCGCCACTTCCTCCTCATCGTGGACCTGGTTAGTGGAAAAAGTCCAAAGTCCATCTTTTGACTGTCGATGGGTCTTGTATGTTTCCCGAAAAAAAAAATTTTTTTAGCAATCCCGTCTGCACAGAAGAAGAAAAAGCATTTCAGAATTAGAATACGTAGTTAATTTTATTAACACAATACAATTAAGAGTCGAGAGTACATTACCGCGCCACCATTTCTCAAATCGCTAGTCCGAGATAAACGTAGCACAGTAAAGCGGCAGTTGTGATGCGGTTAGCAATGCAAGTGACAAACGTAGGATCATTCGGCTTTCAAAACAAAAAGAACGTTTTTTTGTTTTGTTTTTTGCATTAGATAATTAATAACTAGCTAGTGAGTCACTACTTAGCCTTCTTATAATTAGCCAGCTAGTCGCGAGTTATCGTGATAGCTAGCTTAGTTGTAACCAGTTAGCTTCTCTTTGGAAGCCCCTTGGTCCAGCGGTTAGCGCGTCGACCTCACAGTGCAGAGGCGAAGGGTTCGATTCCGGCCTCCGGCCTTCCCCGTGTGGAGTTTGCGTGTTCTCCCCGGGCCTGCGTGGGTTTTCTCCGGGTACTCCGGTTTCCTCCCACATTCCAAAAACATTGCATGGCAGGCTGATTTAACGCTCTCAAAAATGATCACTAGGCATGAGTGTGAGCGCAGATGGGTTATTGATGGAATGTCGTCCACATTGACGCGGACAGTACGTAAGAGTGTGTGTGTGTGTGTGTGTGTGTGTGTGCGCGCGTCCTGCCAGAGGTGCTGGCGGCTGTGCGTGCTGCTGGAAGCCGGCGGCCGCGCGGCGCATTACGACGCGTTTCTGGGACCCGACCGCGTTTATGTGGACCAGGTGCGGTCGCTCGCGGCAACACGATGCCTTGCGGATTGGTGGCAGAACCCTTAAACCCGACGCCGCGGCCTCAGGTGACGGCCGCGCTGCTACGACTGGAGCCCCTGGAGGAGGCCGTCGAAGAACACCTCAGTGCGGCCGCCGCCGCTCCGCGCTGGTTCTGCGCCGACTGGTTCCCCCAAGCTGGCCCGTCGTCCCAGGCCCGCCTAGACGGGCCGGGTCGGGAGAAGGTCCGGGATCGGGGTGGCGAGGGCTACGCCGACGCCGGCTCCGGTTCTCCTGCCAAGATGGTGGCCGGGCGACAGGACTCGCCTGATGCCAGCGGAGGCATCTTCAAGGTAACGATCGGACCCCGACGATTCATCAGACAGGATTTGCTTTTGAAATCAGCAGAATGCAGACCGTTTTTTAATGCACGACAACACAAACTAAAGGCAATGACACCGAAGCCCCCCCAACCCCCCCCAAAAAAACCGAAAAATCAGCGGATTTTTGCAGAAAATGCCACAACCGAAAGCAAACGCACAGCCCGCCCGGATTTCGCTTGTCGCACTTTTTCCCGTCAGATCCAGCGGACGAAGCCTTCGACCCCGTTCCACCTGGGCACGCTCATCAAGACTCGCAGTCGGAGGGACCCGGACCAAATGTCCGCCAAGTTTGTGTGTCCTCACATTTTCTCGCCCGCGTCCGCAACCCGGCCGGGCCGAACTGACCGCGTCTCCCGTCGCGTGTGCGCGGCAGGCTGTGCGCCGAAAGCGTCTTGTTCCATTACGTGCTGGTGGAAACGGTCCGGGGAATCTTTATCGCGCCCACGGAGGAGGCTCAGTTCGGCGGATCCGTTCCATCCCAATCCCTGATTGGCAACTTTTACCGCTGCTGCCTGTCCATTCGGGCGCTGTTCAAAGAGAACATGCCGGAGCAGGTACGCAGCCATGCCTTGGTTATTACAGTGAAACTCCTCTACAACAAAATCACATTTGCAGCAAGACATTTTTTCACAACAGGGGTTTTTTTCACTGTAGCAAATTTGAAACAGGAAAGTGGGAATGGTGTAAATGCATGAAGATTTTTTCACACTAGGGGGTCTTTTCACCCATGTAGATTTCGTTGTCGAGGAGTTTCACTGTATTTGGGGGGGACTACAGTGAAACTCCTCTACAACGAAATCTACATGGGTGAAAATACCCCCTAGTGCGGAAAGATTTACCTCCTAGTGTGAAAAAATCATGAAAATCTTCATGAAGATTTTTCCACACTAGGGGGTATTTTCACCCATTTAGATTTCGTTGTAGAGGAGTTTCACTGTATTTGGGGGGAGGGGACTACAATGAAACTCCTCTACAACGAAATCTACATGGGTGAAAATACCCCCTGGTGTGGAAAAATCTTCATGCATGAACACCATGCCCACTTTCCTGTTTCAAATTTGCTACAGTGAAAAACCCCCTCTTGTGAAAAAATGTCTTGCTGCAAACATGATTTTGTTGTAGAGGAGTTTCACTATCTCATCTCACGTGACCTTTTTCCCCCCCCCCTCCAGGACCAGCCGCCGGCAGAGAGGCCTCGGGGCGCCAGCCGCGTCAAAGAGCACGGAGTCCTGTTCCAGTATGTCCCCGAAAACGGGACAAGCTCGAGGAAAGCCGCTCCCACCCTGACTTACTGGGTCATCGGGTACGTCCGAGCGACCGACCGCGGAAGGCAAGCGTCCCGCCGCGGTCGAGTTTTGACAGGCGTGCCGCTTTCTTTCCCCTCCGGCAGGCGATTGCTGCTGGAGCCCGTCCCTCAAGAGGTCTACGTGTGCTTTCACGACTCGGTGCCGCCGGCTCCCGTGGAGACGGCCTTCAGGCTCTCCTTCGGTTTGGCCACTTGACGTCACGACTGGACCCCAAGAATTTGGTTGCCAAAACTGGATCGCGGGCGGATGGCTTTGGGATTGGCTTTTGTTTTTAGAGCTCATCGTTATTTTTTTTGAATGCTTTATTTTAGGATGCGCGTGTGAATGGTGGTTGTTGTTTGTCTCTGGGTGTGCCCTGCGATTGGCTGGCGACCCGTTGAGGGCGTAGAAGACGGCCGCGGTCGGCTCTGGCGCACCCGTGGCCCTCGTGAGGGGGGGGGGGAGCGGTTCAGAAATTGAACAGACAGAGTGTGAGATTTGAAAAAACAAAAGTCATTAAAAAAATTGGTGATTACGATTTTGTCATAAACTCCAATTCTCAAACGACTGTTTGATCTTCCTTAAATCCTTCTGCACGGACGCCCGGCCATACTTCAAAATGAAGCCACCCCGAGAGCTCACGTGTGATATGAATTGACAAAAACAAAAGGACATTGTCGCTAGACTTTGTCGTTAGTTTAAGTCAAACCCGCTAGTTTGTTGCTTTGCGTGTTTTCGAAGCCTTTTCGTTTTGACTCGCTGAACGCAAACGTTAACATTTTCAGTTTTCATTGCTTTTCGCTCACTTACACTTAGCTCAGATAAGGCAAGGAAAACCTTTTAGAAGCAAGCGCTCTGACTAGCAAGCAAAAAAAAAAAAAGGAACCAATCAAGTAAAGGGAGGGGCGGGGCACATCGTTCCCTTTATAATAATAATAATAATACTACATTTCCCATGTCCAAGGTTTCCGCCATCTTGGTGTTGCTTGAACAGGAAACTTCAACTGGGCCCGACGACTGAAGCGCTTGAAGCGCGCGACGTTTTGTCTTTGCTTTGGGGAATTGTCGGAGGAGCGAGTCTTCTTTTCTCAAAGTGATGTTATCCGGTTGGCCGTGTCTGGAGAGCGAGAAGCAGTCCTGCAAGCTAACCGCAAGTTCCTCCGGTAGCACTGCAGGCTGCAGAGAGGGACGCCCGTTTTGGAGCAGCTGTATTTCTTGGGGTTGGAGCAGCCGCTCACGCCGCAGCAGCCGACGGAGGGGGGGAGCGCGGGCGGCGGCGGAGCGCGGGGCGCGGCCTCGGGCGCGGGGACGCCGGCGGGGAAGGAGACGGTCACGCCTCGGGCCGAGTCGCTGTAGCGGACGGTGGGACACTGGCTCTGCCTGGACTTCTTCTCCCGCGTGCTTTTCATCTTGGCCTTGCTGGTCTTGGTGAGTCTCTCGATGGTCTGGTTCTTGTTCTCCTCGGCCTTCTTGGCCGCCTGCAAGCGGCGCTTGCGAGCGCGCTCTTCCCGCTTCTGCATCATCTCGGCGGTCATCTCCTTCTCCTTGTAGCCCATGGGCAGTTCCAGGAGGGGCTGGATCTGCTGCTTGTGGAGTAGCGCTTTCTGAAAAGCACAACGCGACTGTGGGCAAAAAATGCGCACGCCCACACACAAACTCCTCCTCCTCCTCCTCCTCACCTGTCGGGCCGTGAGCAAAGATTCGTCGACCTCCTTCTTCAGCTCGCCGTTGTCGTCGAGCTCCCCCTTCTCCAGAGCGTCCAGCCACCTCTCCTCCTCGTCCACAGGCACTCCCAACATGGAGTCCGAGTCCATGTCGGCCAGAGGAGACGTGGCCATGTTGCTGTCTTCATCTGAGACGGACAATGACATATGCGCAGACATTTCGGGCGGCGCAAAAAAATAAAAATACAGTGAAACTCCTCTACAACGAAATTGTGTTTGCAGCATGACATTTTTCACAACAGAGGGGTTTTCACTGTAGCAAATTTGAAACAGGAAAGTGGGAATGGTGTGCATGCAGGAAGATTTTTTCACACTAGGGGGTCTTTCACCCATGTAGATTTCGTTGTAGAGGAGTTTCACTGTAGCAAATTTGATCTCGGATGTAAACACACACACACACACACATTGATGCATGAAGATTTCTTTCACACTAGGGGGTATTTTCGCCCATGTAGGTTTCGTTGTAGAGGAGTTTCACTGTAAGAAAATACCAGGACGCCCCTTTTCCCCAAAATTCAGAAGCAAGATTCTACGCATTCATTTCATTACGTTCGCTAGACTGGTTCTCACCCAGCCAGGCCCGATACTGCTCCAGAGGCACAGAAGGCTCGTCGTCATCTTCCTCGGCGTCATCCTCATCCTCCACAATCATCAGTGGTGAGGGGGGGCAGGCCACGCCGGGGTGCACGGTGAAAGTCGGAACACTGCGGGGTCAAAGCAGCTGTGAAAAAAGGGGCATGGCCAACTGCGCGTGACGTGTGGCAGTCCCTCAGTCTCACCTCTTTGTCCCCAGCGTCTGCCCGCCCAACTTGATTTTGAGTCTCAGCTGCGGGGGCGGCCGAGGGGCGGCGACGACGACGACGGGCTCCGGCGCCGCAGGGAGGCCGTGATGTTTCCTCTTGTGCCTCTTGTGTTTTTTATGCTTGTGCTTGTGCATGCCGTGCGGCCCCAAGCCGCCTTCGCCTGCCAAGGAAAAACGCAACTGTAATTTTGGGGGGCGCTTGAAAACGATCGTACAGTGCTGCAACGGAGCAAAATCAAACAACAAACGACACAACTACCGATGAATAATCTCGATACGTACAGAGCTGAGTCAAAAGGCAAAGAATAAAAAAATGAGCTTTTTGGGCGAGTTTTAAAGATGGCTGCCTGAAGTTTACACGTCTCGATACGTCCTGGAATTCTTTCCTTTTCCCCATTGAAATCGCGACCGCAGCAGAAGGCTCTTCAGTGCATGTCAGCAAACGCACTTAAAAATAAGTCCACGCAAACTTGACTCGCGCCGCAAAGTACCGAGTGTTAAATTTGGGTCACCGTAAAAATGAGATTTGGCGGCCGGAAAGCATTCAAGAAATCGGCGGATCCAACGTTAAAGAGTACGAGATAAAGGCAGGAGTTCCGTTTGCTGGCACGAGCTAATGCTAACAACACACAACTGACGCGTCTTGCTCTAGTTCCGTCGCATGTTTTTTGCTGTCATGTTTGACGCTCACCGCCCTCTCGCGGCAACGGGACGCATAGCATGAGCAGCGCTTGATTTTTAGCTTGAACTTGGCACTGGCAGCAAGTGAGTCAACAGGGGTAGCGCGGGATCACATCCCAGCTCAATTACTTTGGCAAAAAAAGTGATTTTTGAATGAAAACCTTTTTTTGCCAATGTATCTATGCCATCCACACGTAGTAACCGGTGAAACAAACAAATGTTCTTCTGGTAGAGGACAGAAGGTAAACCCATGTCATTTTAACCGGCATACTGTATGCCCTTTTCGCTGATCATGTTGCTCAGTGGTGCGCGGTGAATTTATTAATTTTTTCCCGTGAGGAAATATTTGCCTCAGCTCGAAAAAAAAAAAGGTTGTGAATCACAGCTGTAAGCGTGTTTTGCGTGGCGCTCCCTTTCCGAACGGGACTTAACTTGTGGGTTTGATTTATTGACTGTTGATTTGATTTGACGTATGCGGAAGTACTCGACGAACCGGCGTCAGGAAGCTCTCAAATGACCGCTCCGCGAAGCGCCCCCGGTCGGTGACGTCATAAGCCTACGACGGGATTTACTTTTCTCAGTGCCGACCCGAGCTTGTCATTCACGAGGTCCGCTTTATGACAAGAGTTGTCAAGTTGGAGCGGTTTTAAAAAGGCTTGTCACATTATTAAGAACACTTGACCGCAGTGCCCCGTGAGTGGTTTGCAGAGCAAGGCTGCCGACGGGGAAACATGAATTACGCTCGATTCCTCACGGCTGTCAGTGCAGCGAGGAAGCCGTCGCCCATCAGAATGCTGAGTGAGTGTCCAGAGAACAAATGCGCGAATAAACGTTTAGTGCCCACGGAAAGTATTGACAGTGCAATTTTCACATTTATTATTTTTTTCTCAAAATGCCACACATCATCTCATACTGACAACATTTGGGGGGGGCTCGCATACTTGAGGTTTTCTTTTGACAACACATCTACCAGGTTGGATGAGCAGCGGCTAGAGGTGAAAAGCCCAGAAAATGTTCCTTATTCAGTCAGACATACAGTGAAACTCCTCTACAACGAAACCTACATGGGCGAAAATACCCCCTAGTGTGAAATAAATCTTCATGCATCAATGTGTGTGTGTGTGTTTACATCCGAGATCAAATTTGCTACAGTGAAACTCCTCTACAACGAAATCTACATGCGTGAAAATACCCCCTAGTGTGAAAAAAATCTTCCTGCATTCACACCATTCCCACTTTCCTGTTTCAAGTTTGCTAGTGAAAAACCCCCTGTTGTGAAACATATCTTGCTGCAAACATGATTTCATTGTAGAGGAGTTTCACTGTATAAAACTTACAGTGAAGGAAACACATGCTACAGTGAAACTCCTCAACAACGAAATCTACATGGGTGAAAAACCCCCTAGTGTGAAAAAATCTTCATGCATTAACACCATTCCCACTTACCATACGTTTGTGTGTGTGTGTGTGTGTGTGTTTACATCTGAGATCAAATTTGCTACAGTGGAAAAACCCCCTGTTGTGAAAAATGTCTTGCTGCAAACATGATTTCGTTGTAGAGGAGTTTCACTGTAGAACCAAAAAGTAACGACTAAGAGACTAGCAATATTTAAAGAATGCAGTCCAAAATGAAAAGTGAAGCGTTGTGAATGCTGGCGGATGCACAAATGAATGTGCTTTGTTTGTTTGTTGTCTAAAGCGGAGCTGCAGCAGCGCTCGCCCCCATCGCTGATTTCACTGGCCGCGGGGGCGCCCAACCCCGACACTTTCCCTTTCGAGTCGGCCGTCATCAAGGTCAAGGGCGGCCCGGAGGTCTCCTTCGACCAGGTGGCCATGAAAAGGGCCCTCCAGTACTCCGCCTCCAATGGGTAAAGTGCTTCAACTTGACACGCTGTTCTCAACGCAACACCACACAGACAGACTAAATCACTCCCTCTCTCACTCCCCAAAACTCTCACGCTCACCATATAAACTCTCGCACATACACATACCCGAAAAATGATCAAACACCCCCAAAATTTTCCCTTATTCACCAAAACATGTTTTTATTTGCAACCAAAATGTTGTGCTCAGTGAGACGGAGCTCCGCTCCGGCGGGTGAGCTAATGGGGGGGGGGGGGGGGGGCGAGAGCTTTTTGGGTGCGCTCGCAGTGTTACTTTTGGCCCGCATGAGAGCTCATGGAAAACGTGTGACCCGGGCGCAGAATCCCCGAACTGCTGACGTGGATGAAGAAGCTGCAGAAGAGGCTCCACGACCCGCCGACGGCCGCCTCCGGTCGCCAGGAGGAGGGACAGATGGACATGTGTGTGACCACGGGGAGCCAGGAGGGACTCTGCAAGGTGCGTGCCGCCCCCCCCCCCCCCCCGCCCCGCCCCGTCCTAACCCCCGCCCCCGTTTTTTTTGATCCGGCGCCTCCGCGGCGCCGTTTCAACTTCCTGTGCGCTGTGGCAGGTGATGGAGATGCTGGTGGGCCCGGGCGATGACGTGCTGCTGGACTCGCCCACCTACCCCGGAACGCTGGCGGCGGTAAGAGAGAGCGGCTAGGCCCCGCCCCGCCCCGCCCAAAGTGACTTTAGCGGCGAAAACCCGCGCCGACCTGCGCCTCTTGTCTCGTAAGCCAGCTCCAGCCGCTGGGCTGCAACATCGTCGGCGTCGCCAGCGACCGGCACGGCATGATACCGGCGGCCCTCCGGGAGGTCTTGTCCCGGTGGGACCCGTCGGACGCTCGCAGGCCCAAGGTCCTCTACACCATTCCCAACGGGGGGAACCCCACCGGGGCGTCCTTGACCGAGCAGAGGAAGAGGGAAATCTACCAGGTGCGCCCTTCCTGTCCATCGACTGTCCCCCCCCCTGTGCCTCTCGGGATACGACGTTTCCATTGGCAGTACAGTCAAACGTCGGTTTTCGGCCATAATCCGTTCCAGAAGGCTGTTCGAAAACTGAAATTGTTCGAAAACCGAAATTGTTCGAAAATCGAAATTGTTCGAATACCGAAACCACGCTCTTTTTATAATAAAAAAATGTTGACTGAACACGTCTGCTCACAATGGAAAGCAACACGAGGAAGCGTCACTTCCTCGTGTAAGGAAGGGTGGGAGGAGTCAAATGGTGCATTCAAGTGCGCTCAGTTTGTTCGACAACCCAAATTTGTTCGACATCCGAGGCATAAAAAACTCGAAATTTTTGGCCCAGAACCGAGACGTTCGAAAAACCCGAGGTTTGACTGTATGTGAAATAGTGCGATGCTGAATTTCAAGCGGAGAGGCGGCGTGAACATTTTGTGTGCAGTGGAGTTCATGAACCCCCCCGCCTGCGGATGCTGCGCGAAACGGCCACTTGTCAGCCATCGTGTCTGCGCCGAGTGAAATGGCCAGCGAGGGAGTTTCTGAAACGGGGACATTTGCAAAAAAACGCTTTGAATGTCAAAGGTCTTGATTTTGTCACCGTGCGCAGCTGGCGAGGTTGTACGACCTTCTGATCGTGGAGGACGACCCCTACTACTTCCTGCAGTTTGACAGGCCGTGGGCGCCCACCTTCCTGTCCATGGACGTGGACGGCCGCATCATCAGGATGGACTCCTTCTCCAAGATCCTGTCTTCGGGGTAAGCCCCCCCGATCGTCGTGGCCCCACCGCGCCCACCGGGAGGCTCGTCTTTGCCCCCTTTTGCCGGACTTGAACGCGCCGTTTGCCCGCCCTCAGCTTGAGGATCGGCTTTGTGACGGGGCCCAAGCCGCTGGTGGAGCGGGTGGTGCTGCACATCCAGGCCTCCAGCATGCACACCAGCACCTTCACGCAGGTGAGTCCACCGTATGATTTGTTGGTGTCATATCATCAGTCGCCACTGGATGGCAGACGCGTTGTTTTTCTTGCAAATTTGGAATGACATACAGGACACCACACAGTACCTGAATCAGATCAGATGTTTCAGTTTTTGTAGGGGGAAAAATGCTCACCATGAACAATCCTTAAAAATGTATTTTTATTCGAAAAGAAATAGTTTTATATTTTCTAAATTAAATTTTTTCTTACTGTACTTTATTTGAAAATGAATTGATTTAAAATGAAGTATTAAATTTGACCTACAGTATGTCAAATAAAGGGTTAGCTGATTGGCCCTAAAAATAAAGATGTGCCCTTCCTTTGGCAGCCATGATTTGAACACCAGCTCAGTGATAACGTGGCTTTCTGTTCAGCCCGCATATTGCTGAGCGGGCATTAAATCCACCGTGAATCCCCTGCATGAATGGAGAAAAGGTCCTTAAAAATGGCTGAATTCACCCTCAAAAGTCCTTAAAATGGCTAAATGGGCCCCCGGAAGTCCGTTAAAGTCCTTAAAATGACTAAATTAGCCCTCAAAAGTCCTTAAAATGGCTACATTGGCCCTCTGGAGTCCTTTAAAGTCCGTAGAATGACTAAATTAGTCCTTAAAAGTCCTTAGAATGACTAAATGGGCCCTCGGAAGTCCTTTAAAGGCCTTAAAATGACTAAATTAGCCCTTAAAAGTCCTTAAATGGTCCATAAATAAAAAGCAAGTGGAAGAGCGGGAACCCTGCCCATTGGTCACGCAGTCCGAGTTGGCGTTTGGAAAAAGTTTGATCCCGACTCGCTGTCCGTCTCGCCCTCCTTCCTTTGCAGCTCATGGTGTCGCAGCTCTTGCACAACTGGGGCCAAGATGGCTTTCTTCAGCACATCGACGGGTACGTTGTCCCCGGCAGTGTTTGGCAAAGACGAGTATCGGAAGCCATCTTGTTTTTTTTTTGTTTTTTTTTCCCGCCTTGCCACAGGGTGATCGAATTCTACAGAAAGCAGCGGGACGCCATGATGAACTCCGCTCACAAGTGGCTCACAGGTACAACGCAAACAATCAGCAGCCGACCGAAAGATCTGACTAACCCGCTCGCTGATGGCGCCTGCTCCCCGCGACCCCGAACAGGAGAAGCAAATGGGGGGGGGGGGGGGGAATGGCCGGAACCGTGTCTAACCTTTGCGCAATGGGATTCAGGTTTGGCCAAATGGCACGCGCCCTCGGCGGGGATGTTTCTGTGGCTGGAGCTGACGGGCGTCCGCGACACCCGCCGGCTCATCGTGGAGAAAGCCTTGGAGAAGGAGGTGTGCAGGCACCGACGCCGTGCCGTCGAGCTTGCCAGTGTGCTGACGCCCTGTCCCGCTTTTGTTGTTGTTGTTGTTGTTGTTTTTCTTCTCTAAAGGTGCTGCTGGTCCCGGGAGCCGTGTTCTCCATCGACAGTAGCGAGCCGTCGTCTCACGTCAGGGCGGCGTTTTCGCTGTCCACGCCTGAGCAGATGGACGAAGTACGCTAAGCTAAGCGAAAACACGCACGCACACACGACACGACACGATCCAAAACACCGACTCTCTGCCGTTTCCCCGCCCAACAGGCCTTCAGACGCCTCGCTGATCTCATCAGAGAGGGCTTGTGATTTGGGATGTACAATTTGGGGACCCCCTCCGCCCCCCCTCAACATCGTAATTCCGATTTCATTGGCAGTTACAAGCAAAAATGGATCTTTTGACAGATTCAGTTTCTGATAAGATGACGGCAAATGAAGCAGGAATCCTGATCCCAGGCGGCTTATTTATTGACCTCAACCAAAGCTGTCCATGCGAGATGCTCAAGACGACCACTTAGCAACATGTTACTCGAGTGGGGGCCTCAGGGATTAACCCCTGGAGAACCTGCGGGGTCAAATTTGGCCCTAATCGTAAATTACAATTCTAGCATTAAATATTTGAAAAAACATTTTAGTGTTCAGTGAACATATAGCAGTCATTTTAACCCTGGAGAACCCACGGGGGTCAAATTTGGCCCCTATAAATTCTACTACTCAAATGCTACCCTTCAATCCCAAAGGGTCAAATATGGCCCTAATCCTAAATTAAGATTAAAGCATTGAATATTTGAAAAAAAAACATCTATTTTGGTGTTCAGTGAACATATAGCAGTCATTTAATGTATAATTCATCCTTTTCCAAAGAAGAAAAAGGCTTCTTGGGTTCTCCAGGGTTAAATGAGGCAGTCTAGAAATGAATATGTTAATGAAAGATACACAGACGACAAATATTTGGACTTGGGTTATCTGTGTCTGACATGTAAATGTGTTTGTTGATCTTTTAACTCATTCAGTAGCAGCCAATTCTGGACCAAGTCTGAAAAGACGTTTAAAAACGTCTTTGGGAGTGAATGAGTTCAAGTGCAAAAAAACCATACCCCCAGAATATTTGAGGGAGCAACTATTTTTTCCAATTGTACCGCAGATGCGCCCGTATTCTTTGGGAAAAACGTTCTCGTCCAACGTTCACAGATTACGGTGTCCCATACAGATTGTGGTTTTTTTCAAAGTATACTCTGAATCACGTCGCCCATTTTGGGGAGAGAAAGGAAAACGAACCGTTTCATGGCGACTGTACTGTTCTCGCTACGTGTTCGATACTCCGGGGTATGTTAACGCTGGTCAACAGCAAGCCAAACTCATTTATTTCATGAGCGTCTTGCTCCTTTATTTTACGGTCTTCTTGACGGCGTACAGTGAACAACTGTGACATCAGCTCCATGAAATGTAGAGTGAAAAGCCATCGCTTGCGAAGCTGAAACGAAAGGAATGTAAGTTGAGGGGTTCGTTGTTCTTCGGTGGATAGCACTACTTTACGAACGGCAAAAGGAGAGAGGGAATCCTTTAAATGCAGCTTTGTTAAAAGGACAAAAAAAAAAAGACGTCTGAACTACCGTAACTAAAATCACTTCCTGCTTCTCTTACTTTACCAGCCAATCAGAACATATCAACATAAAAACATGTCTAAACAATTGTTTAACAACAGAATATAATTTGGGAATGCTTAACATTCAATAATATGATGCTGAAACATAAAATGATCATTAATAATATAACATAAGCTTACAGGAATAGAACTCAGGAGGCCCAGTTGCAACGACCACTGTCGGGCTTCCTGTAACGGCTCGTCTGATGAAACATGGCGTCTGCTACCCACAATGCACCGCGATTACGAAATGAATATTCTAAACCCTAATTACTATGAATGAAATGGCCCGAAACTTTTACTGTGGGCAGAACAGCGACTCTTTCACCCCTTTGTCGGTTAAATGTGGCATAGTCGTAGACATGAAGGCGGAAGACATTTGTAGTTTTGATATGAAGAGACCAGTCCGTTTATGTGCTTGAAAGTTGTTTTTACTCCAGCAGCACCAAGAACGTGTTACCGGCTTATTCGTGTAGCAATCAACAACCGAACTCTTACGACACCTTGTGGACGGGAGGTATGACAGCAGGTTACAATGGCGGCACAACAAAACAATCCTAAACAGATCGACAACATTCTTCTAGCATATTTTGGAAACATCAAAGACAAAGGAGAAGTGGAAAGTGGGCTGTCGGGCAGAAAGAGAAAAGGAGGAAAGCGGCGAGCTGAGAGTGGGGGCCGCTTTCAATGTCGTCGCGAAGACGGGAAAAGCTCGCCATTTGCTGGATGCGAGCCGGCAGCGCCCCGCCGCGGCGAACCAATTTGAGGCATGCGGGGGTGAGGAGTGAACAAGAAGAAAGGAGGGGTGGGGGGGAGAGCGGCTCACTTGACGACGGCCTGTCCGGACAGGATTCGAGCATCGTCGCCCCATCTTGTCCTAGCAGACAAGCCCCGATGTGAGAACCAAAAAGTCCACAACTAGCCAAAGAAAAGAAAAGAAACGCGGCCAAGTTAGCGCAGCGCTTCGGGGAAATTCCGCCAAACGCCGTCGACGTGCCGCTGAGGATTTCCGTTGTTTGCGACGCGACGAAGACCCCACTGCGACATTCTTCGAGACCAGACCAAGACCAGAGGAGAGGAGAGCTCAGCTCGGAACAGAAACGTAAAAGCCTTCTCGTCTTTGTCGTCGCCGCGGGCGGGCATTGTGCTCCATTTTCCATCCGCTTTATTTGCACTCCGGGGCGGGTTGCTTGCCGCGACAAAGAACCACCGTCCAGTTGATAGCCGTATCCCGTACCCGTTTAAAGCACGACAGTTAAATGTACACATAGCACATAGCTCCGTTTCACAACAGCTGGAGCGGTAACAAAGCGCTTTACGGAACACTTCACATACAAGAACAAAATTATATAACGGAACGCAGAAGGTATAAAGAAACACGTAACGATATGGAAGTGTAATCCTCCCCCCCCCCCTCGCCCATTAGCAGCGCTATCCGGGAGTGAGTGGAGGAGTCGGACGTGTTTCGTAATCTTCCATTCCAGTCGCGGATCGGCCCGTTCGGTTGGGTCTGCAACCAGGCCGGGAAGGAAAACGGCGGGGGCGTCGGCGTTTCATTTCCAACCACCCGATGTTTGGACGCAAAGTCGAGGTTCCAGTTGGGAACGTTTGCCTGGGAAAGCGCCATGACTTGTTTCCCTGATTTCAGCTATCTCGTCTTGAGGATTTCTATTCATGACGAATCTTCACTATTACTTACGACATTAGGAAACGGATTCGTAGTCTCTGCCCTACTTTGCCAAAATAGTTCCACTTTTTTGTTTTTAAAGAAGTGCAACCATTAATTGACAACGAATGAAGCATTCAAATACGATTTGAATAATCCAGTCTTTATCGTTCATCTTGAACATTCTCCAAATCCGTAAAATTCGAGCCACCCAACTATAAATACTTAGGGGGTGAACGATTTTTCTAAATAATTGAATTGGGATTAAAAACCAAAACAAATGATCCGAACTGTCTTTTAAATGGTCGCCGCGATGACGTCATTCGCGTGTGACGAAATGCGACGTAAATCGAGTGACAAACCAATTTTTCTTTCTCGCCAATTCATCGACAAAAAATGATCGCTATTAAAGTCATTCGATTTCGGCTATGAAAGTAATCAATTTTTTACTTTTACGAGTTCCGATTTGCGTGTCTTTTGTTCACAGCAGTTGCCAGTGAGTCCGAAATGTCAAATCAGCGCTTCAGAGTGCATTAACACCAACCCAAAATGTTGAAAGAGCCATATAGGACAAAAAAAAATGTCTGGAGCCACCCAAAAAAAAAAGCCTTCTCTAAAACTTACAATGAAGGAAACACATTACAGTGAAACTCCTCTAAACGAAATTACATGCTACAGTTTCAAATTTGAAGTGAAACCCCCTGTTGTGAAAAATTTCTTGCTGCAAACATGATTTCGTTGTAGAGGAGTTTATGTATGTAGGAGACCGGACTGTCACAAAATTGTTGATGTTCTTCATTCCTTTGTTGTGTGTTCACAAACGCCCCCAGAGAATTTATTTTGTGATTTCCTCGCTTGATTTTTTTTTTTGTTTTGGTGCATTATTTTCGCTTTTTTTTTTAGTGTCAGTGAAGTGATCATGAATTTCCGTTTTTCGGAGGCGGTCTTTGAACGCCTCTCGAGTCGAACGAGACGAGAGAAGGCTGTGTTTGTCGAGACTGTTAAAAGCATAAAGTGTCCGTTTAAAAAAAAAAAAAAAAAACCAACAAAACAGCTCTCCTTTTTCGGAGCTGCAACATGGATCTAGATCGATTTGAGCGATATTAGCTTCCTATCATAATCTTTTTCCATTTTAAAACGTTTTTTTTATAAAGCTCCAGGGAGCCGCTAGATGTCGCTAAAGAGCCGCTCTAGAAGGATGAGAAGATGAGTCGACTTGTTATTTATCACACAGTCCTTGGCAACCTTTTTTTGGTTGTTGTTGCACTTCACAAATACAACACACACATATATATACACACACACACACACATTTTTTTAAAACGCCAAATGAAGCAACGTTGAAAGACTAATAAAAATGATCAAATGAGATCCAAAAACCCCCCAAAAAACAACAGTTCAGCTGAAGGATACTTTAAAACCGAAAGTCAAACGTTGTCAAGGCAAGTAAAAAAAAAAGTGGCTTCAAGCCGTCCACCGTCGAATTGGTTGCCGCGTATCATCTGTGGAAAAAAAAAATTGTAAGCGGCTTTGTGACAACCTTGTTTTCCAGTGAGATGTTCGCCGCCGCTCAAGCGAGCACACGGCCGTCGTCGGATGGAGGAATGACCCGCTGACAGCCTCCCCCTTGCCCCCCCTCCCACCGAAAAAAAAGGCATGTCCACCGCACTTGAGTTAGCGCTGGTGGCGTGGCTCGTGGCCTTTGGCGCCGCCGCCTCGGGAGACGGGAGCGGCGCCGGCGGCGGCTCCGTCCCGGCCGCGCTCGCCGCCGCCAGCCAGCTGATCGCCCGAGAGGGAAACTGCGTGCTGATCGACTGCAACGTCAGCGGCGACCCCTTCCCCGGCGTCAAGTGGTTCAACTCTCACGGCCACCTCGTCGACACGGACGCCGGCGGCGGTGAGAAGGCGGACTTTCGGCTTTGGAAGGCGCTTGGCTTTGGGTTTTTAACCGCCTTTTTGTGACCGCGGGCAGGTGGCAAGTGGCGTCTGCTGGAGAGCGGCGTCCTCAACATCACGGGCGTGGAATTCGCCGACCGCGGCAAGTACACCTGCGTGGCGTCCAACGCGCACGGCGCCTCCAACTGCACGGTGACGCTGCGCGTGGTCTTCACCAAGGGCGACATGGGCGTCTACTACATGGTGGTGTGCCTGGTGACCTTCACCATCATCATGGCGCTCAACGTCACGCGCCTGTGCATGATGAGCAGCCACCTGAAGAAGACGGAGAAGGCCATCAACGAGTTCTTCCGCACCGAGGGCGCCGAGAAGCTGCAGAAGGCCTTTGAGATCGCCAAGCGCATCCCCATCATCACCTCCACCAAGACGCTGGAGCTGGCCAAGGTCACGCAGTTCAAGACCATGGAGCTGGCGCGCTACATCGAGGAGCTGGCGCGCAGCATCCCGCTGCCGCCGCTCATCATGAACTGCCGCACCTTCGTGGAGGAGATCCTGGAGGTGGTGGGCGTGGAGGAGATGCGGCACACCTTCCTCAGGCAGGTGCCCGAGGGCTGGCGCCCCGCCGCCGGCGCCGTGGGGGCCGTGGGGGCCGGCCCCGCCGACGCGCTCGCCCTCCTGCGCGAGCGCGAGCGCGAGCGGGGCCGGCAGCTGGAGCGCAGCCAGTCGCCCGCCGGCGACTCCGACAACTCGTCGCTCCACGAGCAGCCGCAGCACATTGCCATCCAGGTGTCGGTGCACCCGCCGCTGGAACCGCCGCCCGCCCCGCCCCTCGACGGCGACGACAACAACCACGCGGGAGGGAGTCCGGCCGACGAGCCCCCCCCCGCCGCCGCCGAAAAGAGCCCGCCACCCTGTCAGGTTTTTTATGAGAGTCACGTGTGACCAGGAAGACGACTCGCCACCCCCCCCAAAAAAAAAAATGACGAGCTGTTTCCGGCGACTGACCAATCACATGCCAGCGTTTGATTTCGCGTCACGCTTGAATGTAAACTGCCATCAGCAAAGAAATGTCGACGTCCACCGCAAATGTCTCCCTTTTATTTGCGTTGCGATCCGGCCAGCCTTCGTTCTTTCCATTTTCAACCAGCAAATGCGGATTTAATCCCCAAGTCTTGGCGCCAAAGTTATGACAGTCAACAAAAATAAAGAAATGTTATAGCTACTTTTCAATGGATCAAGGTGGATGCTTGGCTCATTGGCCCTCTGCACTCTCCTGCTTTAAATTGACCAATAAGGGGGAAAATAATCAATCCGTCAAGGAGAGAGTTGTGGGGGGGGGGAAAAATTGAAATGAGCCAAATTTTGACATGGAAGGCCATTACAGTCGACCAAAACAAGAAACGCACTTGAAAAATGAAATAAAAACACGTTTCAAATCTGAAACGACATCTTAAAAAATGAGCGCCAGCGTCCTTTGCTTTCATGGCGGTCAATTCATAGCGTATTTATTTCAGTATTGCTGTACTTTGGTACAGAAGGAGGGAACTCAAAAGGTCTTTTTGAGAAATGTCGCTGATTTGACTGTAGTGCACAATACAGTGATCCCTCGCTATTTCGCGGTTCGTTTACACAGCAGGACAAAAGCAGGTCTCGTCTATCCTTAACTGTCTTAACAACCTTAATTGACTAATATAAACATTGCTGCACGGCTGCAGATCCCTGCCCTGTGTGCGTGTGTGTGTGTGTGTGTGCGTGCGTGTATGTGTGTTAGTGGCACTGCTAAAGCGCAAAGGCCCACGTGGGACAATTTTTTTTTAAATATATGTTAATTGGTCGCTACTTCGCGGATTTTGGTTTATCGCGGGTGGTTTTGGTCCCCATTCACCGCGAGAAACGAGGGATTACTGTACTTTGCGACCTTTATCTTGCACTCGAGAAATGCTGTTAAAAAAAAAACGACTGCAAAGTCGAGTAAAGGATTTTTACCCCCCCCCCCCCACACACAAAAAAAAACAATGACAATAAATAAAAATCGACAAACCTGCTCTAAAAAGTATTGAAGTTGACTGAATTTGATGAAACCAAAAACGACTCTAATGAAAAGCACCCAAACTCTTCGAAGCCTGCTTGGCCATCGTGCCAGTTTCGCGTCTCGAAAATGACACGTCACAAGAAAAAAATCACATTCGAATGAAAAATCATTCCAAATGGGTTGTGGATTCATCCTCAATTACAAATGGGGGAGGAGCTTTCCGGGGGGGTCCGGCCAGGCTCCGCTCGCAAAACGCAAGTCAAACCAGCCGCCACGGCCATTGTGAATGCTCACCTGCCGCCAGCGAGACTTCAAAATAAAAGCTGGCCTTTGTCCAACTGATGCATGCGCGTCAGTGGTTTGGAATTAAAATAAAAGAACGTCAATCTTGAATGTTTTTTGTTGTTGTTTTTTTTGGTGAATTGCCAGAACGAAGGATAGCGATTTGTTTTCGCGCGTCCCATCTTTTGCGTTTCCTTGTTCCATTAGCGACGTGCCACCATTGGGTTGGATCGTCTCTTCTCTGCTTCCTACCGGTGCTCTCCTGATGCCTTTTCCAAGTGAATACAAGCGATGATTGAAAAGAGAAAAAAAAACAACGTGTCATCTTCTTTGATTTCACATTGCCTTCAAATAGCATCACCCCCAAAAGTCCCCCAATTTTCCCCCCCCCCCCCTCACAGAAAACATTCATGACAGCCCTCTTGAAATTTCAATCCAAATTTAATGAACCTTCATGTTTCAAAATGTACAATCAAAGAAAGCAAAGATCACAACGTTACGACGACTTGATAAATTAAGAATCGGGAGACGGGTCGACGCCGGGCCTCAGCAGGACGGACGGACGGACGGACGGACGTGGCCACGCGCGCCGACGGCTTCGTGGGGAGAAAGAAAGCACAAAGCCACACCCTTCTTTTTCCCCACTTTTTGTCGTGACAAAATCATTGCCAGCTCAAGCTTCGACGGTAAAATGCACACGGGGTGAGCCGATTTGTCGTTAAAAGTCCACCCCCGCTTCATTGATTTTTACGAGAGCACGAGCGGGGCTGAGGGTGAGCTGGAGCCCATCCGAGTCTCTCCAGTTAAAGTGACGCCAAAAATAGGAAAAGTAGCTGTAGTGGAAAAGTAAAACTCGCACGCAATAACTTCACAGATGTCTTTTCTTTTTTTTTTTTTTTTAAACTTCACAATGTCGGAGGAGGAGGGTTCCGTGAACAAACAAAAAAAAAACGATTTTGCTCGGCAGCGGATTGAAGAGGAAGCGACAATTCGGACCGCCGTTTGTCAGTAGCCGTCAAATCGACTCTGGCGGACCGAGTGCAACAAAAAGGAAAAACCAGGCCTGAATGTCAACGATAGGTGTCGTCCAAGAGGCAAACCGCTTCCTCCTCGTCCTCGTCCTCGTCCCGAAAGGATCGGATCAGTTGAACATGATGGACTCGGGATCTTGATTTGCCATTTGAGCCATGTGACGCAGGATATCCTTTTTGGTGATGATGCCGAGAAGCCGCCTGCGTGACAGAGGAAGAGTTAGTGGGCACAGGAACCCTAACCCTAACCCTAACCCCCCCCCACCACCACCACCACCATCAGGCGTCTCGGGGGGACAGCGACTGCTTCAAGGAAGAAAACTTTGTGGCGTTTCTCATTTTCAAGCGGTTGGTCGCACATCAGCCAGGCACTGTTTTAACAATAGGGCCAACAAGCTAATGCTAACTTCGCAACACTCATTAAAACGTCGCCTGTAAATATGATGACGTGAAAGACAATGAAAGATTCCGTTTGATGAGACTGAGCTCATTAAAAAGAAAAAAAAAAAAGACTGAGCTAATGCTAATGCTAAGCTAACGACGTTCCGCATTTTCAAGTTGTTGGTGGCATATTGGCTTGGCCTATGAGCTTTGTCACTGGCTTAACATGCTAAAATGCCAAGGCTAGCCTGCTAAAGCTAATCACGATATGGCCCGTGAAGGTGACGACCTGAAGCTAAATTATAGCCAGCTTTGCTCAGCTGTGTTTCAAGCTGACGGGTTGGGTTCATGGGCAAGCAAATGCAGTTTTCTCATTGGTGGTCGCAGAGGAGCCTCGCTCGAGGGTCAAACTCAGGGGAGTTTGATCGTACCCCCGCCCGAGTGTCCCCTTGAAGTTGGGGAGAGAATTCTGCGACAAGAACCGTGGAAGAGCGGCAGTTCCGGGACATTCACGCCAATGGGGGGGGACACGGCACCAGCCAAAACCACCATCGGGAAAGACCATCACAAAAGCTCCCTCAAATGCACGACCCGCCGAGTGGTTGTTACGGCGACGGGTGCGATGGCCTCGGCATCCATCGTGGGACCAAGAGCAGGAAGGCTGAACAAAGCGCACACGCACGCACCCACGCAAGAAGAAGAAAGTCACTCCTGGATGGCTCTTGGAATCCCAGCAACCTTTTTGCCCCAAAAAGCACCGAGCAACCAAGTTGGCTACTTTGAGTCACTCAAAGCATTCAATCACAGTCAGGGTTCCCACTCTTCCACTTGCTTTTTATTTATGGGCCTTTTAAGGACTTTGAGGGCTAATTTAGCAATTTCCAAGGACTTTTAAGGACGCCCGGGGGCCAATCTAGCCGTTTTTAAGGACGCTTAAGAGCTCATTTCGCCATTTTAAGGACTTTTAAGGACGGCAGGGGCCAATCTAGCCATTTTTACGGACGTTTGAGCTAATTTAGCAATTTTTACGGACTTTTAAGGACTCCAGGGGGCTAATTTAGCCATTTTTAAGGACTTTTTCTCCATTCAGCGGGGGATTCATGGTGGATTTAATGCCCGCTCAGCAATATGCGGGCTGAACAGAAAGGTAGGAAAATGGAAAAAAAACCCAAACTGAATTCTCAAATAAAGTACACTAAGAAAAATGTAAATTTAGAAAAGTTCAAACTTCAATTTATTTTTGAATAAAAATACATTTTTAAGAATTGTTATTGCTTTTAGAAGCTTTCCCTGAAAATTAAGGACAATTAAGAACGTCATTTTACAACTTCTTTTTTGATGGATTTTTATGAACTTAAAGGACCTGTGGGAACCCTGGCATTTTGGAAATAATAATAATAATAATCCATTTGATTTCTAAGTGCCTTTCAAGACACCCAAGGACACTTTACAATCAGACAAAACAACAAAACACCAAACGGGTTGAGCAGCGGCAGCCAGAGGGCGCCGGCGTTCACTCAGCCCGGAAGTCGGAAGAAACCACACCCCCTTGCGATCGTACGGCGACCACAACGTGTCCGATGTTTGGCTACGGCGACCACGATGCGGTTCACCTAACCACGACGGCCGCCGTACAAGCGAACAATCGGGCTCTTCGCTACATCCGCCGGGAATGCGGCAAATCGACTAACGGCTTTCCTGAGTAACCCCCCCCCCCCAAGCAGGAAGTGAAAGCAGGAGGATAAAGCTGCCACGTTTTTTCTTTTTGAATCCGCCCCACACCGCATTTCATGCATCCCTTTCCCAAAAGGCTCGGCCGGGCGAGTGGCGTTGGCTAGTCACCGGGGACTCTGTGTGGCGCTTGAGCTCCTCCAGATGCTCTAATATATTCTTCTTTGTGATGATGCCCAACAATATCCTGCAAGAGACACCCGTTACTGGCACAGCCGGCCCGGAACGACGCCGGGGGCGGGGGGAACGGGGGGCGCGGTTGGCGCGAGCGTGCGGTGCGGCGTCCTCCGCGCGATGGGACGACGGGCACTCACCCGTTGTGGGTGACCAGGCACTGGCGCAGGCCCAGCTTGCGGAAGATGTCCACCACGATCTCCATGGGGGTGTGGTCGGTGACGGTGAAAGGGCTCATGTCCAGGATGGAGCGCAGCTTGAGGGGCCGGGGGCTGTCGGCGGGCAGGGTGGGGGCGTGCTGGGTGAAGTACACCCGGGAGTTCAACATGATGCCCTCCTGTTTGCGCCGGGCGTTCTCTGTCGGGAGTGCAAAGGGAAGGAGGTCGCTTGAGGCTAGGCCGCGCGGCCACGATCAAACGCGCGGCTTTTCAACTCTGTTCCCTTCATATTTTTTTACCCAGGACAACTCAAGCGTTTCCGGGATATTCTGCTGTCACGTTCAACCAATACGAAAGGGCCAGGTTTTGTAAAACGACCAAATACAGTGAAACTCCTCTACAACGAAATCATGTTTGCAGCAAGAAGTTTTTCACAACAGGGGGTTTTTCACTGTAGCAAATTTGAAACAGGAAAGTTGGAATGGCGTTAATGCATGAATTTTTTTTCACACTAGGGGGTATTTTAACCCATGTACGTAGATTTTGTTGTAGAGAAAACTCCTCTACAAAGAAATCGCGTTTGCAGCAGGAGATTTTTCACAACAGGGGGTTTTTCACTGTAGCAAATTTGTATTTTCACCCATGTAGATTTCGTTGTAGAGGAGTTTCACTGTACTGCGCCCGTCATTCATATCCCCCCCAAAAAAGGGTGCGGCAGGCAAGCGGGTGCGGTTACCGATGGCGATGGTGATGTCCCTGCGCAGAGCGAAACCCACGAGCCTCTGGGACTCCTTGGACACGATGACGGGGAAACCGTTGTAGCTGGTTTCGTTGATGACCCCCTGCAGGTCCTCCACGCTCAGGTCGTCCTGCGTCAGCACGGCCAGCGGCGGGTCGCAGCGCCGCGGCCGCATCACCTCCCTGGCCAGCGTGGTGTGCGTGAATTCCTCCTTGGCGTCCAGGAAGGGGTACCCGTTGAGGCGGATGTGGGCCTCGTAGATGCCCTCGCGGCCGAAAGCGTCGCCCACCCATTTGCTGGTCATGACGGCGGCCATGAGGGGCACGATGTACTCCAGGCCGCCCGTCAGCTCGAAGACGATGACCACCAAGGAGACGGTCATGCGGGTCACGCCGCCTGCGCGGCGGCGGCGGCGGGGAAAAAAAAAACGGGCTTTCAAAAGCCGCCGCTTTTCGGGAAGCGCCCGAAAAAGCGGCGCGGCACTCACCGAGGCAGGCCGCCGCCCCCACCATGGCGTAGAGGCCCGGCGTGATGCAGTCGGCGCCGACCTCGCACCACTCTTTGAACAGGAACCAGTCGTGGTGGTAATACGCCAGCTGCTCCACGGCAATGCCGACGATCCGCCCCGCGATGGCCCCGATGGCCATGCTGGGAATGAACAGACCCGACGGAACCTGGAGGGGGGGCGCGGGGCAGAGTCGGCGAGGCGGTTGGATTGGAGAAGGCGCCGACGCGGGCTCACCTTGAGGCCGAACGTGAAGATGGTCATGATGATTTTGAAGATGAGCGCCAGGCAGAGCTGCCACATGGCGGCGTAGACGCCCGGCCCGGCGGGCCGGTTGGGGTTGTCCGTGAAGGCCCGGCTGCCGTTCATCTGGCTGCGGTACTGGCACAGCTGCGAGGACTCCAGCGGGCCGCAGTCGGTGAAGAGCTCCTTGATCAGCTCGCTGGTGTTCTGCCGCGTGTACGGGTTGGGGAAGGCCACCACGGCCGTGACGGCCGCCACCAGGATCACCTCCAGAACCGGGTACTTGCCTGAGGGGAAACCGAAGGCCCGCCGTCACACCCTTGCGCGTTCGGACTCCCTCGTGATGCGTTCGAGTGCATCTTATGCGCTGTCAATTTTGAAAGCCCGCCCTGATTTTGGGGACCGTCAAAATACGGGCGATTGGATCGCACGATTCGCGAATTGAAAAAAAGGCGGACGGGGTCTTCGAAATAAGCGTTTCTAGGAAACAGTCGTTCAAGAAACGCCGACTTTCACAGGGGGTGTATTTGCAAACGCCGAAGCACTTGCCGAAGCGGGTGGATTTCCGTCGCCGGCACCAAGCGATGTTGGCCCGGATGAAGAAGGCGCCCCAGAGGCCCCCGAAAACGCCCAGCAGGATGAAGGGGAGGAGCTCAAACAGGTACCAGGGCGTGTGGTACTCCACGTAGAACAGCACCAGGCGGCTGTTTCCAAACGGGTTGATGGAGCGCAGGACAAAGGCGGCCACCAGGGCGGCGAAAAAGGAGCGCCACAGCGTCTTGAGAGGGAAGTAGTAGCTGACCTGGCGGGGGGGTGGGGGGGACGGGAGAGGCGTCAAGCGGCGTCCCACCGGCAAACAAACCTGCGCCGAGGTCACGCCCGGCCGGGTCACCTCTTCCAGGCTGAAGAGAACGCCGCCGATGGGCGCTCCGAACGCCACCGACACGCCGGCTGCCGAGGCGGCGGACAGGACCTGTGGCGAGATGAAGCGTCAACGGAAAATGGCAAATGGGGAGGGGGGGGACGGCGGTGCGCCCACCTCTCGCTTCTTGGCCTCGTTCTTGCTGTACTTGGGGAAGAGGTAGGAGAAGATGTTGCCGCAGCAACACGCCACGTGCACCAGCGGTCCCTCCTTGCCCAGGCTCAGGCCTGACGCCACCGCCAGCACCAGAGTCACCGTCTTGATCATCAGGGTCCACTTGCCCAGGTAGCCCCTGATGATGAACCCGCTCAGGATGGTCTTGATCTGGAGGGGCGGAGCACGGGTTCGGAGTTCAAAGCGCCGGCCGGGGGGGGGGGCGACGCTCACCTTTGCCGCCCCCCCTATGGGACTGCGCAGGTTGCGCAGTGTGCGCTTAGAAGGGGCAGTTGCTTATCAAAAGCGAAGCTTTATTTTGAAAGCGTTTTCTTTTAGAATGTGAACAAAAAATGCTTTGGGATTAGCGTCAATTGGCTAGTTTTTATGTTGGGGGGGGGCGGTGATAATAACCCTGCTGTCAATTGGTTTTGCGGACCCCTTAATAGTGGCGGTGCACTAAGCAAGTGTTTCACTCATTCACTTGGGAAAGGGAAACCCCCCCCCCCCAAAAAACCCCCAAAAACCCAAACCATTCTTGCCTTACCTCCGGAATCCCCGATCCACAGGCGTACGGAGCAAACACTTTGACGAGACACACGGCGAGGAAGGCGAACGACAGCGCCCAGTAGATGTACATGAAGTAGTTCATGATGTACGAGCCCGGTCCCTGCATATGGATCGGGGGGGGGGGGGTAGGGGGTATAAAGTGGAAAAAGAGCACCCTGGAGCGCAAAGTTCCTCGGTTGGCGGCTTCACCTCAGCCTGGCCCAGGATGAGCTCGGCCCAGCTCTTCCACTGGGGGCACTTGTCCCTCTCGGCGAAGGTGGTCTCGTTGGACGTCCAGCAGCACTGCTCGTGGTTGAACCACATGGCGCTCAGGCACACGCCCTCCTTCAGGTCGTTCATCCAGTCGGCGGCGATGTCGATCAGGCCCGCCAACGCGCCTGCCGGAAGAAGGCAAAAGGACAAACCGGGGGGGGGGGGGCATGTCAACGGCCACGTCACTTTGTGCTCACGGGTCATTTGCGCCATTGCGCTCGCCAATATTATCGATGAGCCTGGTGGGGAAGTGCTTTAAACAGAGATGAAAGTGGACTTTCCTAAAAATTCCGGGGGAAAAAATTATATATATATATATATGTGTACACACACACACATACGCGCACACACACCTGGCCCATCACGCATGAATTAGCTTACACAAAACGCTATTCAAATACTCGACATTCAACGATTAATCTTCCTTTTGTGTGCACACGCGCACCCTTTGTGGCTTCCGTTCTCGCCGAAATGTCGAAATGTCCCGAGATATGGCGAGGCCGTGAGAATGCGAGGCCAGGGTATTACCGTTGTGGCGACGCCCCCACTCGAGCTAAGCGCGCCTCAGCAGTAGATACAGTGAAACTCCTCTACAACGAAACCTACATGGGCGAAAATGCCCCCTAGTGTGAAAAAAATCTTCATGCATTCACACCATTCACACTTTCCTGTTTCAAATTTGCTACAGTGAAAAACCCCCTGGTGTGAAAAATGTCTTGCCGCAAACACGATTTCATTGTAGAGGAGTTTCACTGTAGTCCGCTGCTCTCTGCTGTGCGTGCGTCAGCGCAAACATGTACGCAAGCGCGTCTTTTGATTTCAACCAATCAGCGCCGACGCAACCGACGTCACACACGGCAACAGCTAAGCTAGCCGAGACGACACTCGAAGTCGGAACAGCTAAGCTAAGCTAGCCGAGACGACACTCTAAGTCGGAACAGATAAGCTAAGCTAGCCGAGACGACACTCGAAGTCGGAACAGCTAAGCTAAGCTAGCCGAGACGACACTCGAAGTTGAAACAGCTAAGCTAGCTAGCAGAGACGACACTCGAAGTCGGAACAGCTAAGCTAGCTAGCCGAGACGACACTCGAAGTCGGAACAGCTAAGCTAGCTAGCCGAGACGACACTCGAAGTCGGAACAGCTAAGCTAGCTAGCCGAGACGACACTCAAAGTCGGAACAGCTAAGCTAGCTAGCCGAGACGACACTTGAAGTCGGAACCGCTAAGCTAGCTAGCCGAGACGACACTCGAAGTTGAAACAGCTAAGCTAGCTAGCAGAGACGACACTCGAAGTCGGAACAGCTAAGCTAGCTAGCCGAGACGACACTCGAAGTCGGAACAGCTAAGCTAGCTAGCCGAGACGACACTCAAAGTTGGAACAGCTAAGCTAGCTAGCCGAGACGACACTCGAAGTCGGAACAGCTAAACTAGCTAGCAGAGACGACACTCGAAGTCAGACGGTTAAGTTTTTCTGCCATTCTGTGCGTTTCCCTTTTTGTCCAAATATATTTTTTACGACAAAAACTGTCTTGTCCACGGCATCTTTAACTCGTCCCACTGGGGTTTAGCAAGTGTGTTTCGAAAGAGACGAAAATTGTTTGTTTGTTTCTTTACTGTTACTAGTGTCAATGCCTCAAAATGGCTACACTCGTGAAAGCAAAACAACAAACTCAAACGCGTGTTCATTCAATGTTGACAACTAATATCCGGATTCATTTGAGGCCATTTTTTTCCTCACAATTCTCCGGAGACATTTTCATTCAAATTTGAAAATCCGGAATTCCGGAGGACTTTCATCTCTGTTTTAACCACTTCAACCCGTGACGACGGTCCTTGGCGGAATGCATTCATGACTGTGCACACAGGCCAGATGGACGACGATGAAGACTCAAGGCGAGCGGCGGGTGTGCAAGTTGCAAAATCGTGGACAAAAGGCCGTTACCGGAGGCCAAGCCCGTGAGCGTGACCACGAGCCATCCGGACCAGGCGTCATACAGACTCTTGGTGAACTCCCACGCGGACTCCTTCTTCTTACTGCTGATCTGCGCACACAAACGAACACGAGCAAAACGTTTTGACAACGGGGATTCCGCGACTCTGGCGTACGTGTTCTGCCCTTTTGGAACTCCTTCACTGCAGTTGATAGACAGCTCCCAATTTTTTTTTGTTGGTTTCGTTTGTTGGCGTATGATGTCGTGAAGTCACGGCTTCGTCACCAAACTGTCAGACTTGAGTCAATATTATCTTAAGAGGGCGGCGGCGGCGGCGCGCCCCAAACGTGCAAATCCGAGATGTGTGTCCCGTCGGGACCGGTTGAACGGCTCGTTCGTTACCTTGCGGTGCCTCTCGCGGTCCTTGCACTTCTCTCGCACCCAGTCGATGGTGTGGAAGTCGTCGTAGGTGCCCACGCCCGGAATGGGCTCCTCTAAGAAGTCCAGCAGGTGGGTGGAGCTGCTGGGTGCGCCGCCCCCATTGGACATGGCATAGTGGGACCCTGCACGGGCGACAGAGAGAGACTTAACCCCCATGCAGTAATGATCCCAAAATTGGACATTTCGGACGATTTTGGACTGTTGGACACACCGCAGACAAAACAGTGACAAATAACTAAATAAATAAAAAAAGATGTTGAATCGGGCAAAAAAACAACAACAACAACAACAACAAAAAAAGGCCCAGCCAGTCTCGGGCGGGGCCTTTTGTCGCCGCTCACCAGCTAAGCCGGCAGGAAAGCAAGCTGGGCACCAGACTCGAGTCTCACGCCCACGTGGAAGGGGGGGGGCAGAAGAATGAGAAGGGGGACAAAGAGGCAGAGAAGGTCCCCAATGATGGGTCATTCCCACAAAGCAAAGCAAATACGTGGCGGTGAGTCGGATGTTGGGCCCACGTTCCGTTCGCCGCTGGGAGTGCGTTCGGACCACGGAACACTTTTCCGCTTCTTCGATGAGTTCAGGCCCCAGACAGGCCGGCGGGCGTTTGTGGCTGTTGCTTTGCATCGTTAGCGGTTCAACTCGCCCCATCTTTGCGTCGCGCTTTTCGACTTCAACTACTCGAAAGCGCTTCGTTCACACCGTTGGCCTCATTCACCTAATGGCCGGCGATGGAACCAGCAACCCCCCCCCCCCCCAGGTTGGAAAACGAGCCCCGCCGGCCCTGTTTTTTTTCTAGCCGGCTCCTCGTGGCTAACCCACCTGTTCCCGGTTAACCCGCTCGCCCGTGGCGCGTCCCGAACGGGTGTTTGATGAGCATTTCTCAACTTTCACCGCCATGTCGCGGCCCTAAAATTCAAAATGAACGATTGTTGGGAGAAAAACAAATCAAGATGACCAGCGCTAGCATCAAGTCGCTGGCCTTGCTAGCGTATTTAATTCAGCGCCTCGTCTGGCTTGTCGCCGAGCGCAAGGTCCCGACTTCATTGGAAGCGGCTTTGTATTTTGGCCGCCGAATGAAGCCTCGGGCGGCCATTTGCGGACTAGCGGGTGAGAAACCGCCTGCTTGGATTCGTAGCCGATGACATGTCAATCTCGCCGCCGATCTGCTTATCGGGGGAACCGCCGCCGCGTCGACGCGCGGCCGACGTACTCGTGACAGGCTGCGGCCGATTGACGCGGCTCGCGAGGCCTCTGGGGCTTAATCTGATCATCCTTGCGCCGCCCCGCAGCGCGTCGTCAATAGCAACGGAGGCCTCAAAAGGCCCAGGCTGTCGCCCCCCCGTTACCTCGTCTGGGGATCTCCCGCAGGGGGATGGTGTCCCCTCCCCCGTCGTAAGGTAAATAGGGGTCGGCGCCCGTGTCCTCCTCCTCCATGGTGACGGACAGAGTTGGGCTAGGCTAGCGTCAAAGAAGCTAAGCTAGGCTTGACTGCGCATTGCTCCAAGTGCGCGTTTCAGCTCCTGCCATTTTGGCTCGGGAAAGGCGAGCAAGGGCTGCTGGCGCTGGTGACAGAGAGACTGTGGCTGTGTGTGCGCGCGTCTTCTCTCTCCTCTCTCTCTCTCTCTCTCTCTCTCTCCACTGCAGCAGCTGACTTGGGGGCCAATGACGTCATCACACTCACAGACACACACAAACACACGAGCACGCACATAAACAAACACACACAAACACAAACGGACACTCAAAGCCTCCCCGACCTGCTCGTCGGCTCAGGCAAAACGGACCACAGAGACACCCCCCCCACTCCCCCGAAAAAAAAAAAAAAAAAAAAACCCACAATGGGACCAAGGGTAAGGGTGTGGATGTAGCGGAATGAAAATTCCAAGAGGCTGGGATTTCACACAATATTCACTTGGTCATTTTGTATTTGACCCCCCCAAAAATA
The DNA here is from genome assembly GCA_018466805.1 of Hippocampus abdominalis. Classification (NCBI taxonomy): domain Eukaryota; kingdom Metazoa; phylum Chordata; class Actinopteri; order Syngnathiformes; family Syngnathidae; genus Hippocampus; species Hippocampus abdominalis. The sequence continues at coordinate 33,422,670 of CM031695.1, forward strand.
AATACAAAAATTGCACGCTCAAGAATCAAGTGCTCAGTGCTTGACTTTAACGACTTGAAGAAAAAAAACAAAAACGTTTTGAAATCAATAGAAAATCGTTTTAAAGAATCGTGATCATTTCTGCTATTGTCCGTCCATCTCTCTCTCTCTTTCTCTTTCTCTTTCACTCTCTCTCTCTTTCTCTTTTTTTTCTCTCTCTTTCTCTTTCACTCTCTCTTTTTCTCTCTCTCTCTCTCTCTTTTTTTCTCTCTCTCTCTTTTTTCTCTCTTTCAGTCTCTCTTTTTCTCTCTCTCTCTCTTTCTTTTTCACTCTCGCTCTCTCTCTCTCTCTCTTTTTTTAACTCTCTCCCTCTCTTTTTAACTCTCTCTCTTTCTCTCTTTTCTCTCTCTCTCTCTTTTCTTCTCTTTCTTTCTCTCTCTCGCTCTTTCTCTTTCACTCTCACTCTTTCTTTCTCTCTTTTTAACTCTCTCTCTCTATCTCTCTCTCTCTCTCTTTCACTCTTTCTCTTTCACGCTCGCTCTTTCTCTTTCACTCTCGCTCTTTTTCTTTCACTCTCGCTCTTTTTCTTTCACTCTCGCTCTTTTTAACTCAAGCATGGGACATCGTCAATGACACTCAAAGAGTTTCAAGTGACATTCAACAAACGTGTATCAAATGCTCTCGAAAATGAACAAACGTAAACAGAAGCAAAGTACCCAAAAGGTCGCTTGTAGTCATGGGTCGTCGTGTGCAATATTGCTGTCAAAATTGGCTTTGCGCTCGCTCTCTCTCTCTCTCTCTCTCTCTCACTCACGCACACACACACAGCGATTGAAAGCGCCAACTACTGTCATGTGGTGGCCTGCGCACCAATAAAAACAAGAGACAAAACCAAAGGTCAGCAGCCATTTGGAAAGCGAGAGCTACTGATTAATAGGAAGGCCGACATACTTGTGGCTCAAATGACCTTTCACGATATGTTGCGATTGATCATGAAGGAGGTTCCTCTGTGGGAAGGCACCTCTGTCCGATATTCCTCAATCATGACCATCAATAATCGAACAAACGAGAAAACAAAGAGGTGCTGATGACTTTCCCCAATAACTGCTTCAACAGCTTTCTGGGAAATCACAATGGACCTCGAGAAGGCGCCTGCGGGTTACGAATGCGCTCCATGGCAAGCGCCTGCCTTGGCTTGAAATCGAGGCCATCTGACATGGATTTGGACGCATCCCATTCTTTTGCCATCCTGGTACGCACCTTGCAGCTGTTTGGGCATTGTCGTGCTTTTCTGCAGTCGTACGGCAATCGCTCGCCGTTTGGCGCCTTATTTTGAAAGGTTTCCCAACCCGGTCAGAGGATTTTTAAGTCACGTCGAAACAAAGCGCTGACGCCTCAGCTCAGACGAAGGCTGGAGTGACAGCTGAAACTGTCAGCTCGGTAAGAGGTTTTTCTTTCACTTTAAATTTAAAAAAAAAAAAAAACAATAAAAAAAATAAATAAATAAACAATAAAATAAATAACCAATAAAGTAAAATAAATAAAAAATAAATAAACAATAAAATAAAATAAATAAGCAATAAAATAAATAAAAATACATAACCAATAAAATAAAAATAAATAAACAATAAAATAAAATAAATTAAAATATTAATAAACAATGAAATAAATATAAATAAACAACGAAATAAAATAAATGAACAACAAAATAAAATAAATAAAAAATAAATGACTAAGCAATCAAATAAAATAAATAAACAATAAAATAAAAATACATACCCAATAAAATAAAAATAAATAAACAATAAAATAAAATAAATTAAAACATTAATAAACAATGAAATGAAATAAATAAACAACAAAATAAAATAAATAAAAAATAAATAACTAAGCAATCAAATAAAATAAATAAACAATAAAATAAAAATAAATAAACAATAAAATAATATGAATAAACAATAAAAATCAAATGAATTAAACAAATCAAATAAATAAAAGTCTGATTAAAAAAAAAAGAAACCTTCAACCGATTTCAACTCATCAGATGAACGTCATATGTTCCCATGTGTTTCTTGAGGAATGTTAACTCCTGAGTAAGGTTTTATCATGAAAGATTGAAGTACAATACGTGTACTGTTGGAATCTTTGTCTCAAATATGTATTGTGCAAATATGGTTTCAATATTTGAAACAAGCTGGTACGCACATCCACTGAAATTCCTAAGGAGGGGGAGGGGCAAATCCGACCTCGCGGTTTTCACCTTTGTCCTGTAAAAATGAGGGATGACTGTATCTCCAAACTTGACGCACTTGAAAAAAATTGTCAAGACATTTTGGAACTCGGCCTCAAAAATTCACATCCAATTAAAACGCGCTTTGGAGCCATGTCATCGACCCAGACGATATTTGGTCTATCCGGAGCAAGAATACTCAGTTGGCATTGTTGTTGTTGTTTTTTTTTTTTTTAAACTATCTCCCCTGTAGGGCATCCGCGAACGCCATCAAGATTGAGAAGCCCCAAGCTTGTGGACTGGAGCCAGAAGTGAATTTGCAAGCCCGCAGATAACGATGTCGGCAGAGGCCGAGGCGCTTCCTACCTGGGGAGGAAACGTCCCCATCGAGCAGGTTGTCGTCCTCGGTGGTGTGGAAGTCCATGACGACGCCGGCTCCATCGAGCAGCTCCTCGTCGCTGCTGGCGCTGGCGATGCTGTTGTAGCTGTTCCTGGAGTAGCCTCTGTGGTACAGCTGCTCCGACTCCATTTAGCAAAGCAGCCTGGGTGACAAAAACGCCGCGCGTGAAAGCAGGCGTGATCGAGACACCGAAAATTGCTTATCCAGCTGCTCCGTATTGGCCACAGATTCATATTTTGTGACCGCGTCGTACTTATCCTGAGGGAACACGCGACTATCGAGATGACTATACATGAGTCATTTCTGTGGATGTTATCTATACATCCTAATCCATTTTCTTAAACATTCGCTAGGTAGTTGTGGACGTGGGGCCGATTGGGTGTATTTTGAAGGTTGGCCGTGCCAAGTGTAGGGCGCCCGAAGCATCGACGACTCCTGTGGCGTGTCAGCAGGCAGCGCACGAACGCGCTCGTCAACGCAGGTCACTCCGGCGTCCACCCGGTAGCGCCAAGTGCAGGTGAGATGAACAAGTCGTGTTCTGCCGGGCGTTCAAACTCTTGCTCCACCTGCCCCCCACCCCCGGAGGTTTCTGCGGGCTCCTGGTACCGAACCCCAATTTTGGTGTAGCGTTACGGCTCTTGGTTCACTTGCGTCCAGTCGACATTTACAGGGATTGCCGCGCTCGAAAACAAACCCCCCCCCCTTTTGCTCTCCGGTTTCACCGCAATATGAGTGACTGTTAATGACACTGACCATGACTTCAACAAAAAAAAAAAGTACTAATAAATAAACCTGTACGCGTCCAAACCCATTTTCTCAACGAGGTGTTCACAGTGGCTGACTATTGAATGACTTGGTGCTAAAGCTAGCCTCGGATGTTAGCTAAAGCGAGCTAAGGAGGAACAAACCAACCTTGGCGATGCCTCAAATCCACTCCGGACGCAACCTTTCATCGTTTCTCCATGAACTAAACCAGACGTTGGCGCAGGCAGCTCCCGCTTCGTCGCCCTGTTGTGTTGTCGTCTCAGTCTCGTACCTGTGTCAGCAATAGTCACTTCCTGGTTCCCTTTGATGACGTCACCGCGCTCAACTAGATTCAACCTCGTCTAAAGCCCGCGATTGTTTGGTTTATGTATTTTTTTTTTTTTCAGGAAGCATGATTCGAAATGACTGCGCTGCCCGAGTAATAGCAGTAATAATGTATATTATTAGTAGTACACACACGCAAATGGTCCAATCTGACACTGATGTACCTTGAACGTGTAGTTCATGTGATGCTAATTCGAGGATACACTTGAGTTGTTCGTGTCCCTATGGTCTTTTCTAGGCGGATCGTCATTTTTTTCCCCCAGGGCTGTTTCAAATGTGTGTTTTTAAAATAAATTTGTTGAAGGAAAGCACAATTCAAAAGCCGTGTCCGATGTCCATTGGCCAGTTTTCATTCAAGTTCTTACTTTTGTCAGATTCAAGTCATTTCGGTGGGTTTTTTTTTCTTTCAAAAACAGAGGGGTGCCAACAATTGTGTGTACAGTGGTACCTCTACTTACGAACGTCTCTTCATACGAAATTTTCAAGTTACGAAACGCCTTAACAGGAAAATATTGCCTCTTGTTACAAAAGAAATTTCCAGATACGAAAGGTAAAAAATACAGTATGGGCAGCTTTTCGCAACTCCGAGTTTCCTGAACGCAACATATGTCTAGCTGTGCTGCCATTGGCTATTACTTAGCATCTTCCTGGCATACCATTGGCTAAAAAAAGACCTTGTCGTTCATCCCTCGGGCCATAAGATAGATTTTACGTAAATGTGAATCACCCAGAAAAAGTGTTGACCAGTCGGGCGGAAGCTCACTATGCTGATGTTTACCTTGGACATTTTCAAAAGGATTGTTAAAAAACGACAAAAGCAAACTTCCTTGGATCAGTCCTTGACAAAACGCCAAGCAAAAACCACTTCTGAGAGGGGACAGGAACTAAAGAGGGCAAAAAAAATGAGGACGCAGTTAAAAGTTAAATGACCATTTTTATTCTTTTCTCTATTCTTTAGTTTTTTACATTCTGTACAATTCTCATTTATTGTGCAATAATCTAATTATAACATTTGTTCCAAATTTTGATGCGTTTTTATGCTTTAGAAAACATTTATGTCTACATTTTGGGGGGGGCTTGCAACGGATTAGGGCATTTACATGGAAAACGCGCCTCTCCTTACACAAATTTTGTAATTAAGACACTTCTCCCAGAACCAATTAATTTCGTAAGTAGAGGTACCACTGTGCCTTATTTGCAGACAGCAGTACGTGGCGAAGTCTAACCTCATACAGCCCTGAACTAATTAAAAGCAAAGACAGCTCAACGCGATCTGGAAAAGTTTGCTGGTACAAAATGGAACATAAAGTACAACAAATGACTACTTTCGAAAGCTTATCATGATTCACAGCATATGATTTATTTGGCTAGATGTAAGAGTGAATATTTGCCCGTGAATCCGCAGCCCAAAGACCGGCATAATATTCCTTTCCCAGCAGGTTTCCACCTGATATAAAAAGCGCTCGGAGTCATGTCACGCGAGACTTATTTCACTCGACGTCCTCCCTCCAGGCTGGCGTAAAAGGCGGCGTCCCTGCGATGCTCATGAAGCGGCATGTTCCGGCGGAGGGTGCGTATTTGAGCAAGGTCGACCTCCACCAGCGCCACGCCCGCTCGCTCTCCCCCGCAGTCGGCCGCCACCGTTCCCCAGGGGTCCACGGCCAGGCTGTGGCCGTAAGAGGAGCGCCTGTCGTGATGCCGGCCGACCTGTGCCGCCGCCAGGACGTAACACTGGTTCTCGATGGCCCGCGCCCGCAGCAGCACCTGACGAATGAAACGGGGCTTGATCCTCGCAGACCATTCGTATACCGTGCACACACTTCATATGTTCTGGGTCGATTGAACCTCGGGCCCAGACATCGAACCATCTAATGTGCTGTACCTTTCATATGAAACAAGGACAAAACAGCCGAAAAATCCCCCAGTCAAGTTATGACAACTGTGTTAAAATTGCCATGGCCAAAAGAGGTCAAGAAAATAGTGTCTTTCGGCTAAAATATGAAACGGATTATACAGTGACCGAGTTTAAACACAAAGCTGAGTGGCCAGGTCAGCAGCCATCTCAAAAATAAATTTGCTTCACCCCAATAAACTGGCGACAGTTCGTTTCAAGTGCACGAGGACTGAGTTGAACATGTTCAATGCTAAACAGAGCCGACAACACAGAAGGTGGCTTGCAGACAAAATGACATTGAGGGTCATTTCCCCCCCCCCGTCAAATGTCAAAAAAAAGGTTCAAATTGAGCCGAGGGTACAGTGAAACTCCTCTACAACGAAATCGTGTTTGCAGCAAGAAATCTTTCACAACAGGGGGTTTTTCACTGTAGCAAATTTGATCTCGGATGTAAACACACACACACACAAACACACACATTAATGCATGAAGATTTTTTTCACACTAGGGGGTATTTTCACCCATGTAGATTTCGTTGTAGAAGAGTTTCACTGTTGTCCCATTTATTGAATACAGCGAAACTCCTCGACAACGAAATCGTGTTTGCAGCAAGAAATTTTTCACAACAGGGGGGTTTTCACTGTAGCAAATTTGATCTCGGATGTAAACACACACACACACACACATATTAATGCATGAAGATTTTTTTCACACTAGGGGGTATTTTCGCCCATGTAGATTTCGTTGTAGAAGAGTTTCACTGTAGTCCCATTTATTGAATACAGCGAAACTCCTCTACAACGAAATCGTGTTTGCAGCAAGAAATTTTTCACAACAGGAGGTTTTTCACTGTAGCAAGTTTGATCTCGGATGTAAACACACACACAAACACACACATTAATGCATGAAGATTTTTTCACACTAGGGGGTATTTTCGCCCATGTAGATTTCGTTGTAGAAGAGTTTCACTGTAGCCAATTTTTTCAAACATTCATTAAAAAAAATAATAAAATAAAATAAAATTCCATACAGTGAAACTCCTCTACAACGAAATCTACATGGGTGAAAATACCCCCTAGTGTGAAAAAATCTTCATGCATTCACACCATTCCCACTTTCCTGTTTCAAGTTTGCTACAGTGAAACTCCTCTACAACGAAATCATGTTTGCAGCAAGATTTTTTTCACACTAGGGGGTATTTTCACCCATGTAGATTTCGTTGTAGAGGTGTTTCACTGTACTGCTGTTATGGGGCTCACTCTAGTGGTTCAGTGAAACTCCTCTCCAACGAAATCATGTTTGCAGCAAGACATTTTTCACAACAGGGGGTTTTCACACACACACACATATTAATGCATGAAGATTTTTTTCACACTAGGGGGTATTTTCGCCCATGTAGATTTCGTTGTAGAGGAGTTTCACTCTATGTAGTCGTGACGACCGGCGCAGGTCCTACCTCCCAGTGAGCGGCGCCTGTCGTCACGGTGAAGGCCGATGGGAACGCCAGGATCTCGGCGCCGCTCTTCTGCAACGCGAGTGAAAATTCTGGGAACCTCAAGTCGTAGCAGACGCCCAATCCGAGCTGACGAGAAAAGGCCACGGCGTTCGTGAGAAGAGGCCAAGTCAACGGGGCTTGACTGGCAGTGCGGAGAAGACACCTTGCCGATGGGGGTTTGGACGGGCGCGACCAGCGAAGGCCCCGGGACGGTGAAGGCGCTTTCGTTGAACGAGACGCCCTTCTCGGGAAGCTCGACGTCAAACAAGTGGCATTTCCTGTAGGTCGACACAATCTCGCCTGCATGGATACCAAAATTGTAGCAATGTGACCTCAGCGGGTGCGAAAGGGGAGTGCACGTGCAATTTCGGAAAACTCTACCGTGGTTGTTAACGACGACGTGGCAGTTGTAAATTCGCTGCTCGGCCTCCCAGTCGGATCCCCGTTGGTGGAACCCCCCCAGAGACAGCCAGATGTCCAATTTCCTGCGACAAAGGGCGGGGCCGTGACATCAAGGATTTCATCAGATTTTTTTGCTGAAAACAATCAAGTTGGCCCCTTGGAATCGGGTTAGTACCTGGCCATCTGAGTGTACCGCGTCATTGTATGTCCCGCCAAGGTCTCCGAAAGCGCCAGGGTCTCTTCCCGACTGGACCCGATATAGTCGAAAGCCTCGGGCAGGAAGGCCATGCAGGCGCCTCGCCGCTTCGCCTCCTCCAGCAACTCTTGGGCAGCACACAAGTTGGCTTGCTTGTCTGCGGTGACATTCAACTGACACAAGGCGGCGCACGGCCGACAAGAGCTGGACATCCTGCACAGGGGAAAAAGGTCCCAACATTGCGGAGCATGCCTCAGTCAAGGTATTTGCAAATACTTTCTCAAAGAAAAAAAACATCTTGACATGAGCTGCTGGGTTCTTGTATTCATTAAACAGTTATTTTATTCTTTTGGGTTTTTTTTTTATACAAAATGCACTAAGGAGTGGCACCCAAATTTTGTTGTAAGCTATACAATGACAACAAAGGCGATTCTGATTCTGGGTTCTTCTGTTTCTGACAAAGTTCCAGCTGTTGTCTTTATATTGACACAGTAGTGAAGTCATCAAAACAGCAAATATTCAACAACAACAAAAAGCACTTTTGAAATGTCAAACAATCACTGTAAAAACAGGAGCTGAGCATGTCTCAACTGGAACACGTAAGAGGGAGCACATTTAACTCCACAACTGACTTACTGAGCATGTTACAGTTCCTTTCGTAACGCTGCTGTTTTCTTTGCAAATATTTCAACGGGCTCGCCCAACCTGTGGCGTATTCCAGCAAGCAGATTGTGTGAAAACTCAGAGGAAAATTACAATGTAATGAGGCAGAGTTTGGAAGAAAAAAAAAAAACAAGTTGTCCAGTGTTGCACTTGTTTGAGTGTCTCGCTTGTTGTTAACGTTGTGTGTCTACTTTCGATTATTATTGTTTCGGCTCCGGCAGTTTTTCCAAGTGATCCGTAAGTAAAATGACATTGAGTCGACATTTTGAAGATTAGATGCGTAGGATTGAATACAGTACCTGTAGTGTAGCTTTTTTGTCCAAACGGAGAGCAAGGCACCAATTTCGACCGACGAGCTCAACGCGAACAACATGGGCTCAGGTCGTCACCTGTGCACGCCATGCGAGAGCTTAATCGGTAACATGAGGAAGCGTTTCTAGCCTCGCTACTCGAAAAACAGACACATTAACGTGTTGGTTTAGGCTGTTGGCTCACTGAGGTGATGGTATTTCCATACAGGCAATCTCTCGGGCAGCACTTGAACTCCCAACCGGGGGTCTTTCCCTGTCAGTCAGCGAGATCCAAAATGGCAGCGAACAGTAGCAACACGGCGTCACGCCATGCGAGAGCTTAATTGGTAACAGGAGGAAGCGTTTCTAGCCTCGCTACTCGAAAAACAGACACATTAACGTGTTGGTTTAGGCTGTTGGCTCAATGGGGTGATGGTATTTCCATACAGGCAATCTCTCGGGCAGCACTTGAACTCCCAATCGGGGGTCTTTCCCTGTCAGTCAGCGAGATCCAAAATGGCAGCGAACAGTAGCAACACGGCGTCCAAACCTGCCAACAGTAGCGGAGGGAAACAGTCCGGCCCTTCCGCCGAACAGGTACCACCAGCGGCACCGTGGCCGTCCGTATTTCTTGTTGTTTGGTCGGCGGCCACTTTGCGTGGCTCGATGACAAGGCTAGTCGACGCTAACGAGATCTTGTCATCGCCACCACCTGTCCGGCGACTGTGTGCTTGTGTCGGCGTGAAATGTCGCGATCGACGAAGGCGGCTTATTAACTAAAGAATCTGGCAACGCCGGATGCTTTAGTTGGCAAACGGGAGGGGGGGTCTGCTTTGGGGCGCTGTCTTTCATGCACATTGGAGTGGTAGCGACACTATTTGAAGTCAATGTGCACTAGCCGAGCCTACGGAGGTATTTGAAGTCCAACTGGAGATGGTCGGCGTTATTTGCATCCAAATGCTGGCTCTGCTGCCAATCTGATCGTGCACTTTCTCAAGCGTTAGTCAGCCAACCACCAGGGGGCGAACCAATGGTTACGGCCTGGTTTAACTGCCTAAATAACAAGCTAGCGAGCCCTGACGAGTCCGGTCGAGGGGGGGAAATAATTACCGGGGAAAAAAATGGAGATGAGGATACAATACAACAGACAATGATACAATCATCAGAACACCGTTGACATGTTGTTTGTCTGAAAGTCAAATACAGTTGTTTTCCTGAATATGAAAAAATTGTGATTAATAATCATGATGTAAACTCCATACACGTCTTCCCTCAGAGGGCCGTTATGACAGTGAAACCTCAAAATTATTACGTGTACACAACAAATTAATAGTGTTACTAGTTTTGAAATCAGTCAAGTCAATTATAATCGTTTAATTACTGTTCAAGTGAGTCCAAACAGGGTAACAAAATCCTAGCAAAATCTCAACATTATTTAGTGCACATGACAATTTGACACTTCGGTACAGATTTTAGCAACTTGACGCACACGATTTGCTTTCGCGGGCCACATAAAATGACCCGGCGGGTCGGATCTGGCCCCCCTGGGCCTTGAGTTTGACACATGTGCCGTCCAGGGATTGTCCACTTTGGCCCCTGGAAATGGCCCGATTCTCAATTGGTCAATCAAGGGTCACGTTAACAAACACCTATTCGTGTTCTCTCATGTGTTTTTCCTTTTTTTGTGTTTAATTAATGGATTACTTTTTAGTCACTTGTAAAACCGAGTCGAACGTGCTGTACAAGTCTGTGTTGAGAGTCGAATGAATTCACTGGAGCGCTGCTGTCTGACAGGTGGTGGCAACGTTTCAGAGGATGCGGCAGGAACAGCGCAGTATGGCCTCCAAAGCAGCCGAGTTGGAAATGGAATCAAATGAGCACAGGTGGGTCTGCCGCTCTCTTTTTCCACCTATCGCAGTGGAGCGCTGCCTTCCGACAAGAATTTATGAGGAACTGATGGCAAAAAAAAAATATGCAAATGGTCTTTTGATTTGTGTGTCTCTCCCCCCCTCAGCCTCGTCATTGACACCTTGAAAGACGTGGACCCATCCCGGAAATGCTTCCGTCTGGTCGGCGGCGTGTTGGTGGAGAGAACGGTGAAAGAAGTTCTGCCGGCGTTGCAAACCAACAAGGAGCAGGTAACGGATAGGTCACTTCAAAAGAAGCCTTTTTTTTGGTGGCTTCGTAAAACCGATGACGTTGATGTGCACACAACAATCTGACGCTTTGGGTCCAAATGTGATCTTCGGCCAAACTGTCGACCTCCGAACACCAGGTGGCAAGTGTGCTCATTTCAGTTTGTTTGAATTTTTAAGCAGTGGATTTTAATGAAAGAAAGAGAGAGAGTGAGAGCGCCGTTTCTTCTTCTTCTTCTTCTTGCTAACATATTTGCAAATATTAAAAATGGAAAAACCAAAACAATCAACGCAAAGCCAATTACAAGGTACAGTCAAACCTGGCTTTTCCAACGTCTCTGTTCTCGACCAAATCGTTTTTCGAGCAAAAATTTCGAGTTTTTTTTATGCCTCGGATGACGACCGAATTTCGGTTCTCGAACAAACTGAGCGCACTTGAATGCACCATTTGACTCCTCCCGCCTTGCTTACACCAGGAAGTGACACTTCCTCGTACAGTCAAACCTGTGTTTTCCAACGTCTCGGTTCTCTTCCAATTAGGTTTTTGAGCCAAAGTTTCAAGTTTTTATGTGACGAACAAATTTCGGTTCTCGAACAAACTGAGCGCACTTGAATGCGACTCCTCCCGCCTTCCTTACACAAGGAAGTGACGCTTCCTCGATTGTGAGCAGACGTGTTCAATTGGGTTTCGGTTTTCGAACAGCCTTCTGGAACAGATTATAGACGAAAACCGAGGTTTGACTGTATGACAAAAGACAAATGTTTACCGTGGCTCTGTCATATACATTGTTTGAACATGTCGGACTGAAGCATCTTCCTGCAAATCCGGATCTTACTGATATCATCTAAAAAAAAAAAGAGGGCGCAGAGGCCCTATTTTGGGGTGCCTGGCGTTTCAGAAAGTGACACCATTGGACCACGCTTCCACTCGCCCGCCTCCCGTCACCAAATCTCTCGCCATTGTCGGCGACGGCCCGAAGGAAAACCGCACTGAAGCCGCCGACTTTTGTGTTTCCCCGCAGATCTCCAAAATAATCGAGTCCCTCAACACCATGATGCAGGAGAAGGGGCGCGAACTCACAGAGTACCGAGAACGCTACAACATTCGCCTGGTGGGCGAGGGCGAGGCAGACGCGCAAAGCCAGTCGACGGCGTCGTCCAAGGAGAGTGAAGGAGGCGGCCCGAAAAAGCGGAGCTGGGGTTTTGGTTTCATAAGTTTTGGTGGGTTTGTTTTTTGGTTTTTTTTTTCTCTTTGGGTCTCTCACATATTGTAAAAAAATAGTTGACAAAAATCTAGGTTTCCAAAATGGAATTTGCCTCCAGATTTTGTCCTGACAATTTCAAGATGTGACGCGCCCGCCCTACCAAATCCATTTTCTCTTTTGGTAGGTCTCGAATGTTGGATACACGTGTGTTCATGTCGCTAAAGTTAACATGGCAGCACAGGCACGGTCCTCACAATGCCTCACCAAAATTGTTCTCACAAGCTGCAAGAATAAAGGCGCTTTTTCCTTGCGAGTACCCGCAGTGCATTTTCTGCATGCGTCGGGGTCACACAATAGTGATTCGTAAACACAACATAGGACAAAGATGACATTCTAAGCACCACAAAAAAATAGACAAAATAATTGTTGGCTGAAAAAAAAAAAAAGGATTTCAGAGTAATATAAAACTGTCAAATGTTCTACTTGCAGCCCATAACGTTGTTGTTGGAAGCATTAAAGGAACACAAAATAAGTGACTTTATTCAACCTATATTTTGAAATAATCAACGTGTCTTCACATTTTAAAGCATTGGGGTTTTACAAGCAATTTTTTGTTGTTACCAAACCCCTTCTAAATCAAATGGGATAATATTGGAGCCGTTTTTTACAGGCCTCTGATTTCGAAACTAGTTATCGATTGGCTGTGTGTATGTATTATGTGGTTATTAGACATTTCTTTGGGTTTGCCGTCATACCGGCACAGTCGGTGAAGAGACGTGTGCGTGACGTCACGACGCTCGCTCTCAGTGAGGACCGAGCACGAACGCAGAAGACGACGCGCCTGTGGCACTGAGTTGCGGCCCCCCAGCAGCTCCACCGGTGCTTTATTTTCCAGCTGCGAACGAGACGGTTAGACAAGGCTGAGCGGTGCTTGGCTACTAGGCTAGGCTAGGCTTGGCGGCTCCCATCAGGCAATAACGGCGAAGTTTAACGAGACGCGATCTGATCTGGGTCGCGCATGCGCAGAAGGTCGGCCATCTTGGCTCGCGAACTACGGCAACCGCACGATGTCAAAATAGACATGTACTGCCGATCTGGGTCGCGCATGCGCAGAAGGTCGGCCATCTTGGCTCGCGAACTACGGCAACCGCACGGTGTCAAAATAGACATTTTAATGCCTCCGCGGTAAGGGTGGGCTCCGTCGGGCACCGACACATCGTGTTATTTCGCGTCACTTGGTGTGGAATGCATCTTTCCAAGAAATGTTCCGCCTTCCGCGTGGTGCTGAGCGCTCTGCTGCTGGTGGCGCTGCTGCAGCTCCTCTACTTGTCCTTCTTGACCAAGTTCCAGAACAAACAGCAGCAGCAGCAGCAGCAGCAACAGCAGCAGCGTTACCGCTACCCGGAGCCCCTTGGAGGCTCCGGCCCCGAGAAGAACTCGCGCAAGGAGCGCCTGAGATATTCCCTTTCGAGCGGAGGGATCTTTGACCGGAGCGGACAGTACCGCGTGTACAAGAACTTGATTCAAAGCGATCTCGCGAGCAAGCCGGCCACAAACGTCCTCACGCTGGTCACCCACACCAGCGTGAACAACCTTCACCACCTGCAGGATCTCGTGGAGAGGTGGCGGAACCCGCTGTCGGTGGCGATCTTCGCGCACGGCCAGGACGTCAAGTTGGCCACGGCGCTGGTGTACGCGCTTGGCGCCCTGTGCCCCCGCGTGCAGGCCCTGGTGGACTTCCACCTGGTGTGTCTCTCGGGGGAGGCGGCCAGCTTCCCCGAAGAGGACCACCGGCACTTTGCCGGCCTGGACGACTGCGCCGCCGTCTTCTCCCGGCTGGAAGCCCACAAGGACAGGTACAGGAACTACGCCATGGGCGCGGACGTCCCCTACCCGAATAACCTCCTCCGGAATGTGGCCCGAGGAGGCGCCGAGTCCCCCTACATCCTGGTCATCGACGTCGACATGATGCCCGCCGCCGATCTGCACCAGCGGTTCGCGGCGATGGTCGCCGGGCGCCGGCCCGCCCCGGACCGGGTCTTCGTCCTGCCCGCCTTCGAGATCCGCCACACCAGGAAGATCCCGGCCAGCAAGGCCGAGCTGGTGCAGCTCTACCAGGTGGGCGAAGTGCGACCTTTCTACGAGGAGCTGTGCCCCCGTTGCCAAGCTCCCACCAACTACTCGCGGTGGGTCAACAGCCACCTCCGCGACACCTCCGGCGGCCTGCAGGCGGCCTACACGCTGACCTGGCTCGACCCGTGGGAGCCTTTCTACATCGGGCCGCGCAATGTGCCCCTCTACGACGAGAACTTCAAACAGTACGGCTTCAATCGCATCAGCCAGGTGAGGAGCGCCGACGACCTCTCGGCGCAAAGCCAGTCGATCGATGATTTGCCGCGAGAGCGGTTTTTGGGGGGGGAAATCGATTTGTAAAAACCTTTTCAATTGTGGATCTCGTCACCGTTTCCTGTTCTGCGCAGGCCTGCGAGCTCCACGTGGCCGGCTACGAGTTCTCCGTGCTGAGCTCGGCCTTCCTGGTCCACCGCGGCTTCAAGATCCAGGGCGAGTTCCACGCGAGGAAGGACGAGGAGAACCGCCGCAACCGGCTCCTGTTCCGCACCTTTAAGGAGGCTCTGAAGAGCAAATATCCAACCTCGAGCAGACGATGCTAAAATCGAGATATATCTCGACATCTGTGTCTATATCGATCGATCTGTCGATCTCTCGGGAGTCGTGTGGGGGTTTGGAAGGGGCGTCCTGCACCGCGACGTCCTCTTCATTGAGCAAGAGGAACCGCTCAGTCAGTGATGTCGGTCAGTGGCCACTAGATGGCAGCAGACACTCGTGAGACCTGCCTGACTGCTGCAAGTCGACACCACTGAGGCATTTTTTTTTTTATGGTTGTGTTGTATTTCTATTGATGGTCAAATGGCACATCTCTCGCTCACCACCTCATTGGCGGAGAAGAATCCTGGACTTCTATCGATGTGAACTTTTGTGTTGTTGCACTTTTTGGAGCAGCTATGACTGCTTTCTTTGAGACGAGAATGACGTTGCCACCGCAAACATGGCGTCAAGTCGCGTATTTAGCTAGCTAGCTACGTGACTTGGACCAGCTAGCTAGCTAGCTAGCTAGCGCATCAAGTACAGAAACAATCCGTCCGCACACAATGAGTACCATCGGTTCTGGGATTTTGTTTTTGGCGATTCGGGGGGGTTATGCGGCTACAGAAACTTTGGTGCTAGTTTCGTAAGCCCCCCTCGGTGGCATTTTTCTTTGTGTGTCTGCACTAAATCAGTGTAGAAAACTCGGTATGACAAATACGCTTTTGTTAAATGCACAACAGGAGGTTCGGTTTCATTTTCAGGTAGGCTCAATTCCAACTGGGAATGACAAACATCTTGAAGACTTTGTTTTTTAAGACCTGTTGCTTATTGTCAAAACTGCTTGTTGTCAAGTTCGACGCCACATTCGCCTTCACTCACAACACAACTCGAGACAGATTAACCCCATGATTTGTCTCTTGGAAAAAAACTCGTTCAATCATTTGATGTTCGCTGCGTGGACGCGGTTTACGCGCACTGGTAACTTAGTAGACTTTGTTTACCGAACAACGCTGTACATTTTCCTCTTATTTATTTCTATCGTGTTTTGATCATTTGAGTACTTTAGAAGGGGCAGTCCTCATGTTTCCAAATACAGTATGATGGTTTCATGAAACATTTGCAACATTCATCATTGTTGTCATCTGATTGTGTTTACGCCGCACTTGTTCGGTCGGAAGGACTTTGACAAAGTTTTCATCGCAAAACTCTTAAAAGGGTGCAAGTCATTCAAGTGTTGTTTGGACGCCGAATGATTTCTCGCTTTGCGCCAGTTTAGGCCACGCAGCTGCCACTAGGTGGCAGACTGAACAACAGCTTGAAGAAGTGAACAGGACGGCGCAATTCAATCTTTCAATGAAAATCAATAAATGACAAGGTGGGTGAATGCAAATAAAGAATAAAACTGCACTGGGAAAGATTAACAACAACCCCCTAATTATTAACGATGCCCCCCCCCCCCAAAAAAAGACTTGAAACTATCTATACAAGCATAGCAGTTTGCGTTTTGCACCTAAGTAAACACAAAGACTATCAAACCTGACATGTGGAAGTTTTCCTTTTAATTCGACGGCGGCGACCGTCCCAAAAAGGTTCCTTGGGCCGCTTCTGTCACCCGCAGCCCGGTACCTGGCGGCTTGAGGTGAGACGACGCAACGGCGAGCTAGCAGGAGCAAGTTTCGCCAACGAGCCTCCAAAACGGCGAATAAACGACACTTCTTACAAGGGTCGTCCTCACCAAGGAACTGCGAGGAGTAAATATCGGAGGGAAGAACGGAGAAAGCGTGAAATCTATCAAGTAAACATACGACACAAATAGAATAAGCTACTGAACTTAATAATGCGGCTTTTTAACGCGGTGCGTCTTATGTATGATGGACCCATTCGCTGATGCTGCTCCTGTTAATACGGTGCACCTCAGGTCGTCATCCCAGAATGCATTGCGCCTGGACATGCAAATGACGATTCGATCAAATACAGTCAAACCTGGGTTTTCGAACGTCTCGGTTCTCGTACAATTCGGTTTTCGAACAAAATTGTTGATTTTTTTTATGCCTCGGATGACGGACAAATT
The DNA here is from genome assembly GCA_018466805.1 of Hippocampus abdominalis. NCBI lineage: Eukaryota > Metazoa > Chordata > Actinopteri > Syngnathiformes > Syngnathidae > Hippocampus > Hippocampus abdominalis. Next base: position 33,439,326 of record CM031695.1, read on the forward strand.
TCAGTTCTCGAACTAACTAGGTGCACTTGAATGCATCACTTCACTCCTCTCGGCTTCGCTTCCTGGTGTAGCGTCCATTGTGAGCAGATGAGTTTGTATTGTTCAATAAAGTTGTTTTTTTTAAAAAGCAGACGTGTTTGGTGAGAACGACGTCATATCGGACTGTTATTTTTGCATCGTGTATGAACCCCTAATCAAGGCACCAAAGAAAGCAAGCGGAAGTGGTGAACCTGGTGAAGAAACGAAGAAAATAGTGCGCAAAACTATAGAATTTAAGAAAGATTTGATCGCGAAATAGGAGTCAGGTGTGTGTGCGTCTGTGTTGGTGAAGGAGTTCGGGATGCCCAAATGCCCCGCCTACTGCCTGATGACAACAACAACAGATAGAGAGAGGTGTTCCTTCAATTTTTATGTTAAAATTGGTGGAAATAAAACATATTACAGTTTGTTTGTACAGTATTTTACATATGACATGCTCTCCTATTATATGTGTACAGTTTATGGTGTGAAATTGTTAAAAAAAAAAAAAGTGGTTTAAAAAAGTTGTTTTCTTGACTTGGAACGGATTAAAACATTTTACATTGATTCCAATGGGAAACATGGTTTCGGTTTTCGAACAATTCGGTTTTTCGAACAGCCTTCTGGAACGGATTAAGTACGAAAACCGAGGTTTGACTGTATATTGAACCGGAATTTCTTTTCCAAAATGTCATCTTCTTGTGATGATACCAACAGCCAAATAAATCGTATGGAGCAAACGTCCTGAAAGTGGGGCTTCTCTTTGAATACAATTCATAAGAGTGAAGTGACTTGACACGTTGTGTGGGGCAACTTGAGCGCGACGGCCCCTCCGCTCTCCCCATGGCCGCTGATGGTTAAAAAGAGAGGTGGTGGCGATTAGCATTTCAATCTTGACACCGCTCACACAGCCCACCCGCTTTTGCCATCTGCCCTCGGAGTGGACAACTTGTGATGTTCGCTGCTTTGACAAGCTTCCCGAGGCGCCGTGGCTTAGTAGTGTCTTAGCGTCCCCCTTCGTGAGCCCGGTGGCACGCGACGCCCACTTTCGGCGGGCCCCGCTCGTTCCTGAACATTAAGCAATCAGGTGGTTTTGAGGGTTGGGGGCAATTCGGGGTCCTCGAGTCGCCCCGGTTGCCTGTGGTGGTTAATAACGTGGCAGAAGGTGCAGAGAAGCTCAGAGGGGGTGGCCGCTGTGGACCGGAGCAGGTTTTGCTGGAGCAAAGTGGGGTTTATCTCCACCAGCTTATCTGGGTCACAGAGCTTTACGCCAAAAGCAATTAGGGCCGCCCTCTCCTGTGCGGGGTTGGCAGGAGGGCCACCTCCCCGCCCAGCCATCTCAGGCCAAGAGAGCAGCTCTGCCTGTGGCCGGCGGGGGAGAAGCAGCAGGACGGCGCTATGAGCTGCGGGGAGGAGGAGGAGGAGGAGGAGGAGGAGGAGCCCCCCCCCCCCCCCGCCCCCTCCAAAATGGCGGTCTGCTTTGTGGGTGGAGAAGCCCAGAAACGGACTCGACTCGGAGCACTCTGACTTGAGGACAAATAGGACCCCTTCTAGTGTCCAAATGTTCACGGCCGTGCCTTGTGCTTTGAGAAGAAATACAGTCAAACCTCGGTTTCCGTCCATAATCCGTTCCAGAAGGCTGTTCGAAAACTGAAATTGTTCGAAAACCGAAACCAGGCTCTTTTTAAAATAAAAATGTTAACTGAACACGTCTGCTCACAATGGAAAGCAACACGAGGAAGCGTCACTTCCTCGTGGAAGGAAGGCCAGAGGAGTCAAATGGTTCATTCAAGTGCGCTCAGTTTGTTCGAGAATCAAAATTTGTTCGTCATCTGAGGCATAAAAAACTCAAAATATTTGGTCAAAAACCGAACGTCTCGGTTCTCATACAATTCGGTTTTCGAACAAAAATGTCAAGTTTTTTATGCCTCGGATGACAAACAAATTTCGGTTCTGGAACTAACTGACCACACTTGAATGCGTCTCTTCACTCATTTGTACAGTTTATGGTGTGAAAATGTAAAAAAAAAAGTGGTTTAAAAAAGTTGTTTTCCTGACTTGGAACGGATTAAAATGTTTTACATTGATTCCAATGGGAAACATGGTTTCGGTTTTCGAACAACTCGGTTTTCGAACAGTCTCCTGGAACGGATTAAGTACAAAAACCGAGGTTTGACTGTATCTGTATATGCGTGAGTGCTTTTGTTTGTCATCCGAGGCATAAAAAACTCAAAATTTTGGGTCGAAAACCGAGACGTTCGAAAACCCAGATTTGACTGTAAAAGGAAAAAGAAAGCAACATTCATTCCTGGCTCGTGGATGCGCTCACCGTCACGCTCCGCGGCGAGCGCCGGGCGGTGTGGAGGTCCCAAGTGCCGCGTGACAGGGAAGCAATGCTGGGCAGCAGGAGTCCTCTCGAAACCGAGAATGCGGAATCATCACCCGTCCATTATTTGAACCGCTTTTTCCTCACAGGGGTAGCGGGCCCGCCGGAGCCGTTGCCAGCCTGTCTTTGGGCCGTAGAACCGGTCGCCAGCACATCCCAGGCCGCGCACACACAGATAAAACAACCGTCGGCGCTCACAATCACCCCTCGGGACAATGGAGAGCGTTCCATTAACATGCCACGCATGTTTTTGGAATGCGGGAGGAAACCGGAGTACCCGAAGAATACATTTGTCCAGTACTGGAGCAAATGTGTGCCGTGTGAACCCCCCTAAAGACACCAAATGAGCAAACAGGGAACACCCGGCCGGACAAGACACACGTGGCAAGACCCAAGGATCATTTGGATGGAATGTTGCCAAATGCATTTGGACCCTTCAAGAAATTTGTTGAACTCCCCCAAATCAGAAGTCGCAAGGATGAGAGGCAAGGAGATGAGTCCGAATGGGTCCTTGCGTTTTTTGTTGTTGTTTGTTTTTTTTTGCAGGCGCCGTCCCCACTGCAGCGCAGCAATAACGAGACGTGACACGAGGCTGGGCCAGAGAAAAGGAGGCCTAACAGATAGACTTAATCCTTCTCACCACACTAACACCTCTTAGCTTTGCACCCCTGCTGTCTTACCCGCTCAGCAACACCACCTATGCGCGCACACACACACACACAACGGTCCTCACAATGCCAGAAGTACAAGAACACACACACACACACACACGCACACACACACATCTCAGGGCAAAGCATCTGTTTCAACGCAGTGTCCCTTTAACGATCAACGTGGTCGAGCCGTGGAGGGGGGGGCTACGTTACAATGAGCCCCCGTGTTGACCCAACAAGAAGCGGCTGTGTGCCAACATGCATTCGCATTTTGCGCGCGGAACAAGAGCAGCTGAACGATACATGGAGTCTACAGGCCAGTCTCATCGGCCGGTATGATTGGTCGTAGCCGTTGAGAACGTCCTCCAAAGTCAATCCAAAGGATTCTTTCGTTCGGTGAATGCGTATGCTTTTGGAAATGGAGAGCAGAGTCCGTCGAGAACGCCGGCACGCGTCCATGCAAAGCCCGCCAAGGAAGGCCCGGGGCCAATTGTGAACCCGCCACCGTTAAACTGCAGGGGGTGGGGGGCGGGGGGGGGTTGCAGTCCAACAGTCATTGCAGTCCAACTTTGAGCCCTTGAGCGCTTGAAAGTGTCTGGCGCGGCGGAATATTGTTGGAGTACGACGAGAGCCGGAGCGACAATGATCAGGGTCGTCATACTGCGCCGCAGGGGTGTGCGACATTTGCAAAGAGCCGCTCCAGATTGTGGAGGGAGTTGACGGCGAAGGAGGGAAGAAGCCGTTTGAAGGTCTGCTGCTTACGGTTGGGTAGCGCTCGCCTGAGGGGAGTACCGGGAAGAGGTGGTGGGCAGGATGCGGGGGATCTTCCAAGCCCTTGTCTTGGTTCCTCCGGAATGGGCGGGGCGACGCCCTCATTGGATGATTGCCGTGTCCAACGGTCTCTGCGAGGCCCTTTTTCATGCCCACTTCATGTCCCGAGAGATGCCCAGGAACCGTGAGGTCTCGACGGTTAGTGTGTTAATCGGACGTGATTCGATCGGCCTCCAAACACGACGTACCCGTTTGCGTTTTCATGAAACGGGGCCCATCTCGGGAAGGGCCTCACTTGAGCTTTGAAAATGTTTCCGCGGCCTCGCTGGAATGGTCAAGCCCGGCGCGGCTCTCACTCTAATTATGGTGGCGGTGGAGCAGATTAAGAGGATTTCTATGGCAGATTAAATTTGAGTGGTGCAGTCACACAGTGGGCCGTCATCTGTCGCCGCGCACAACAAAGACTTTAGTGGTCCAAATCAATAAAAGCCGCGCCGCGCGGAGACAGTGTTTCTTTTCACTGCTACCTTCACTTGGAGCCCATGTTTTGCACACGCGTGCCATTATTCCAGTCGCCCAATGAGTTGTGTTAATTTCTTGCACCTTGGGAGACCCCGCCCTCCCCTCCCCTCCCCGCCCTCCTACTCCGCCCCATCCAAACCGCCACTTTTGACAGAGAAGATGGAGAACGCCACGAAACCCCGGCCGGCCTCTGCGCGGGGCCTTCTCGCCCGGATGGCCGGCCGATCCCGCCATCGAGGCGGCGGCGGCGGCGTCTGCGGCACGGGGGCCGGTCGGGCTCGGCCCGTCCCCAGAGGATCAGGGGGGGAGCTAAGTCACCAAAGCAGGAATTAATGAGCATTAGGCTCTTAGGTAAGAATAAGCCCCGCCTTTAATCCTAAACAACTCCACTAACACCTGTTACATGGACACAAACGGTACTGACTCGACGCTATATATACTGTGTCGTCTCCATCAAGGCACAGAACATGACGAGAAAAACTCTCACGCAAACGCCAAACATAAACGTCACCAAACGTGTTTACGCACAGACAAAATTGTTGGTGCCCTTCCGCTCATGAAGGAAAAGCCCAAAATTGTCAATTTTGTCACCGGATGTGGATGGTAAAAAAAGTGCGGTGGAGAAGGGAGAAAAAGCAGCGTGAACCTGCTTGGCCAAACTATTCACAGTACAGTCAAACCTCGGTTTTCGTACTTAATCCGTTCCAGAAGACGGTTCAAAAACCGAATTGTTCGAAAACCGAAATCATGTTTCCCATTGGAATCAATGTAAAAAATTTTAATCCGTTCCAAGTCAAGAAAACAACTTTTTTAAACCACTTTTTTTTTAACCATTTCACACCATATGTAATAGGAGAGCAGGTAATACGTAAAATACTGTACAAACAAACTGTCATATATTTTATTTTCACCAATTTTAACATGAACATAGTAACATAAAAATTGAAGGAACATCTCTCTCTTTCTCTCTCTATCTGTCGTGGGGCGTGCTCTCAGTTTGTCCGAGAACCGAAATTTGTTCATCACCCAAGGCATAAAAAACTTTTTGTTCAAAAACCAAATTGTACGAGAACCGAGACGTTCGAAAACCGAGGTTTGACTGTATTAAAGGAAGAAAAACAAGTCAGCTCAAGTCATCACGTCCGAACGCAAATCAATTAAAAAAAAGATCAAGGAGGCAACAGAAAATCTCTTCTTTTCAAGACATGAGATAGACTCTGTTCCGTTTTATCTTCTTAGACAATACAGTGTGGACGCTGGAATGGATTACAGTCAAACCTCAGATTTCGGACGTCTTGGTTCTCGTACAATTTGGTTTTCGAACTAAAATTTCGAGTTTTTTATGCCTCGGATGACGAACAAATTTCGGTTCTCGAACTAACTGAGGGCACTCGAATGCGTCATTTCACTCATCTCGGATTCGCTTCCTCGTGTAGCAACACTACACGAGGAAGCGACACTACAGTAGCGTCCATTGTGAGCAGACGTTTTTGTATTGTTCAATAGATTTTTTTTTTGAAAAAGCAGACGTGTTTGGTGAGAACGACGTCATATCGGACTGTTATTTTTGCATCGTGTATCAGCCCCTAATCATGGCACCAAAGAAAGCAAGTGGAAGTGCTAAACCTGGTGAAGAAAAGAGGAAAATAGTGCGCAAAACTATCGAATTTAAGAAAGATTTGATGGCGAAATATGAGTCAGGTGTGCGTGTGTCTGTCTTGACGAAGGAGTTTGGGATGCCGAAATGCCCCGCCGACTGCCTGATGACAACTGGAATAGGCGCACGCCCCACGACAGATAGAGAGATGTTCCTTCAATTTTTATGTTACTATGTTAATGTTCAAATCGGTGAAAATAAAACATTTCAGTTTGTTTGTACAGTATTTTACATATGACCTGCTCTCCTATTACATGTGTAGAGTCTATGGTGTGAAATTGTAAAAACAAAAGTGGTTTAAAAAAGTTGTTTTCTTGACTTGGAACGGATTTAAAAATTTTACATTGATTCCAATGGGAAACATGGTTTCGGTTTTCGAACAATTCGGTCTTTTGAACAGTCTTCTGGAACGGATTAAGTACGAAAACCGAGTTTGACTGTAAACACATTTCAGTTCATGGGCCAAAGTCATTTTGCAAATGAAACTTGGGGGCGGGCGGGGGTGTCAAACCCAAACAAATCCCCATTTTCTGTGTGTGGGGCTGGGGGGGGATCCCCCCCTGTCGTCTCCCAAGAAACAATTGGCGCACGGCTCCGTGGCCATTCCCGACTGTGTGGGCAAACAAGAAAAGCAGTAATCCCAGGCCAGCGCTGATTGGCCGGGCTATTTTTCTCAACGGCTTCAATTAGCCTCCAGCTTCTGGGTAAGCCGATCCCTCAAACAGCCACCATGATAGTGTCTGCGGCGAGGCACCGCGTCGCATATTGTCGTCCGTCCGTTCTGAATGTGGGCGGGCGGTGGGGGGGGGGGGGGGGTGTCTCCCCCCCCCCACCATGCCCTCCCTGTGTGAGGTGAGGCATAAAACTAACACTCAGTGTCTTATGGAGTGGCGGGGGTGGTAGCTGGGTGGGGTGCGGTCGGGTGGACCCGTCTGAGAGGACCCCTCCTATTGAGTTGCAAATGAGCTTGTAATTAGCCTTTACACATTTGCCTGGAGGGGATTATGTGCGCGCGTGTGCGTGTGTGTTTTGAACCCATTTTCCCTGCCACGGGTGTTAAGCAGATCATCCTAATTACTTCTCCTCCCAATTGCTTGTTAATTGTCTTCACTGAGGATTTATGCGGCATGCTGAGAGACCACCACGCACAGACCCCGACTCGGCCCGATGGGCAAAATCATTTGTTGTGGTTGTCGTCGTCCGTCAGCCGTCGGGAGGCTCCAAGTTGAAGCCGCTCGTGCGTGACGCCAAGCGGGCCTCCGAGTTTTGTTTGTGTGTTGGGGGCCGGGGGGGGGGGGGGGTAAGGAGGGTGCCGAAGAGTGCAGATGTTCCAATGATGATGATGATAATCTACTTTGCCGTGGATCATCCTTGACCTGACGGCAACCTCCTCCTCCGAGTCTCGGACGACAAAGGTGCCCCCGAATGAATTGATCGGCGCTCTTTGGCGCGTGATCCGTCCCCCGGCTCTCTCGATCCATGTTCGCTAATCGTCCAAACAAGCTGATGAGCTGCGTGTGTCACCTCAGGGTAGGGTAGGGTAGGGAAGCCCGCCCCCCCCCCTCCTCCCCACACCCAGATCACCCCCCCCCCTCCACCCCAGTCCTCTAATCCTTCCTCAAACTAGCGCAGGGCTGCTAATTGCACGGCGCTATAAATCCCTCCCGACTCCCGGCGGCCGTGGCTTTTTTTCCGCCACAGCGGCCCCCCGCGCAGCATCTCGCCCTCGCTCCTCCTTTAGACTTGCGACATGTTCCCGCTGCCCATGTTCACGGGCGAGCAGGTGGCCCGCGTGTGCGAGAACCTGGAGGAGACGGGCGACATGGAGCGCCTGGCCCGCTTCCTCTGGTCCCTGCCGGCCGGGCAGGCCCTGAACCGCCACGAGTCGGTGATGCGCGCCCGAGCCCTGGTGGCCTTCCACCGGGGCAACTTCGAGGCGCTCTACCAGATCCTGCAAAGTCACCGCTTCACGCGCGAGTCCCACGCCAAGCTGCAGGACCTGTGGCTGGACGCGCACTACCGGGAGGCCGAGAGGCTCCGGGGGCGACCGCTGGGTCCCGTGGAGAAGTACCGCATACGCAAGAAGTTCCCTTTGCCGCGAACCATCTGGGACGGCGAGCAGAAGACTCATTGCTTCAAGGTAACGTCGCCGCCGGGCTGCCGTTTTTTTATCATTGCCGCCGCTTTGGGCGGATCGAAAGCCGAAGGATTTGGCCCCCCTCCTTGCAAGGTCACAATTGCCATTTCATGCACAAACCTTTTCTCAAGGTTCTTTTCCCATATACAGTGAAACTCCTCTACAACGAAATCATGTTTGCAGCAAGAAATGTTTCACAACAGGGGGTTTTTCACTGTAGCAAATTTGAAACAGGAAAGTGTGAATGGTGTGAATGCATGAAGATTTTTTTCACACTAGGGGGTATTTTCACCCATGTAGATTTCGTTGTAGAGGAGTTTTACTGTACAAGGAAATCATGTTTGCAGCAAGAAATGTTTCACAACAGGGGGTTTTTCACTGTAGCAAATTTGAAACAGGAAAGTGGGAATGGTGTGAATGCATGAAGATTTTTTTTCACACTAGGGGGTATTTTTACCCATGTAGATTTCGTTGTAGAGGAGTTTCACTCTATTTTTCAACAAAGGGAAGCAAGAATCCGATTCATGCCCCGCTAAACGTTTGGGTTGTATCGGCGAGGCTGAGAACGAACGGCAATGAACCGTCGATGAAGATGAAAGACGCTTTCTTGATTCTTTATCGACCGCAATGAGTTGTTCTTGCGCTCCTCTTTGTCGCCTTCATCAGGACAAGTTCCAAGTCGGTACGCCGATGCGCTCAAACTGGGTGGCCTTGTCATGTTTCGGGGGGGAAAAAAAACCCCAAAAAGAAAATCTTTGGACTGCACTTCTGAAGCGATGAACCTTTCTCGACATCAAATCCAAAAGGCAATGAAATACGCATCGAAAAAAATCAAGTCGTCTCACGCCGCCCTCCCCCTGCCGCCAACATTGCCGCCTTTGCGTTTTGAAACTTGCATTCGACGTCAATTTGAATTGGATGATTCGTGTCAACGACAACATTTGCGGAAGGCCAACTTCACAGAGGCCACAAAAGCACTCTCACGCTCAAGCTATCGACAGAAGACACGACGCGGTTGCAATTCAATCCGGGACGCAGCAAAATTCAGGTCGCTTTAATCTACGGAAGAGGATGAGGGCCAATGAAGAAGAAAAAAAAAAAAAACAAGGTTGGCAAGAACCTCATTTTAATCTCCGAAGTCAGAATTCTGAAATAAAAGTGAGAATCTTGCCAAACTTGTTTTTTTCTTCTTCATTGGCCCTCATCCTCTTCTGTATTAATCAGTGTTTAGGAAAAGCTTTTTGGGGAAAATGATTGACAGTAATCCCTCGTTTATCGCAGTTAATGGGGACCAAAACCACCCGCGATAAACGAAAATCCGCGAAGTAGCAACCAATTAACATTAAAAAATATATATATATATATATTTTTTTTTAAATAAAAATATATATATTTAATAAAAATAGAGTGAAACTCCTCTACAACGAAATCTACATGGGTGAAAATACCCCCTAGTGTGTTTAATAAAAAAAAAAATATATTATATATATATATATTATTTTTTTTTGTGTGCAAAATGTCCGCAAACGGTCCGCGAGAAGCTGCAAAACAACTGCGAGCTTCTCGCAGACCGTTTGCGGACTTTTTGCGGACTTTAAAAAAAAAAAACAATTTTCAAACAAGTTTTTTAATTCATTAAAAAAATACTTTTTTTTAATGAATATGTTTGAAAAAATCCGCATGCACCGAAGCCGCGATACACGAACCACGAAATAGCGAGGGATCACTGTATTTCAGTTTCAGTTTCCGTTTTTTCCCAGTCACAAAGTATTGCGCAATAACGTGAAGTCAACTCCAATTTTCCAACTCGCGTTTGACCTTCCTTCTTCCCTTCCTTCCGTCCGGTGATCCCATTGAGTGGAGACTCAATGACTTTGAGGGCCATCTTCCGGCAAGCTCCGGCTTAATACGACTGGCCCCCGGGGGGGGGGGGGGGGTTAGGGTTAAGCCCGGGGCTTCCATGTGAACAAAAGTAGCGCTTTGCTCATTGACGCCGCAAGATGGGAGCGGTGGCGTAAACCTTGCTCGGGACGCTTTCAAACTCCGCCGAGCTCTTCTGTCGTGCGGCGACGATCAAGTGGGACCAAAATAGCCACTTAAGCTCATGCGCAATGATGCAACTGAAATAACTGGAGGGGGGGGGGGGGTTGAAGAGCTAGCGGCAGTGGGTTCATAATGAGCCAGCAACAGGCAACCCTAAAATGTCGGGGTTCAAAATGACCTTTGAACCCATGCAATCAATAAACGTCAACATCAATGAATCACGAGCACTACCGGGATCTGATGAAACGCTCTCGGGGGCACCCCCCCCCCCCCCCCTCCCTTCCCTCGGGGTTCCGACTCGGCTCTCTGGGCGCAACCCGTAATTTTTGCGGCCTGTTCCTCGTTTGCCCACTAGGAGAGGACGCGCAGTTTGCTGCGAGAGTGGTACCTCCAAGACCCTTACCCCAACCCGTCCAGGAAGAGGCACCTGGCCCAGGCCACGGGACTCACGCCCACCCAGGTTGGCAACTGGTTCAAGAACCGGCGCCAACGAGACCGCGCCGCCTCCGCCAAGAACAGGTGAGTGAGTGGGCGTGGCTTGAGAGAGAGAGCTCCTTTCACTATGCCCCCCCCCGCCCCCCGTCCCCCCCCCCTGCGGTCTCTCCAACCTGTCTTTGCTCCGCGCCAGGCTGCAGCAGGAGCCGACCCTCCTCCTGCCCTCGGACCGGGAGTGCCCCCCCCGCCTGTTGGCGCCCTCCCCCCGCCACTTGGGCAGCCCCGAGGCCAGCGACTGCAGCACGGAGACCGAAAGGCAAAGGGGCGGCGCCGGCGCCGGCGCCTCCACGCCGGACATCTCTGTCAGCAGCGACAGCGAATTTGAGTCCTGAAACGGCAAAGACAAGCGTGTGTGCCGGCGAGGTCTGGACTGTCTCATGACCAGGGGGGGGGGGGGGGGGAGCAGGATGTCACGCTTGAGAGTGGGACAAAAAAAAACAACTCAACAAAACTAAACGGCACGCACTTCTTTGACCGCACGGTCGTGGAAAAGGGCTCTGGAGAAAGCCCCCCCCCTGTGCTCTTCAAGTGTTTCTTTGTCGCAGTGCCTGGCTCCGCGGAGGTGGCAAAAAGTACTCTCTCTCGCTCCGTACTTCAAAGTACAAGTACGGAGACTCGTGTTACAAGTATTCACTCACCTCCTTTATTGAAGTCAAACGTCACAAATCCAGACTCAGGGTTGGACCGAAGTACCAATCAATGGAATCTTTCATTGTCGGTTAGATTCCGTAGTCGTTTCGTCAACTTGAGGTCATGGGGGGGGGAAAAAAAAAAAAATCCTGCACAAAAATAATTTCTCTTGTATTATTATTATTATTATTGGTTTTTTTTTAATGAACTTATATTGTGTGTTGACTAAAAAAAAAAAAATAGCAAAAATAGCAACGTATCCCCAATAATTGTTGTAGCTAGCAAGCGCTCAAAGCACAGCAAAGCACGTCACTGCCTTAACAGGAACCAACTCAGGGCGCCCCTCACCATGTTTACCTGCTGACGTCACGTCACGTCACGCCACGCGTTTTTTTGTTGTTTTTTTTTAAGCCGCTCCCAGCGCGTCGATGATCCGGAGGAGAGTCTCAGCCACGCGTGCCACCGCCGGCGGACGATCTTCCCTCAAGGGAAAAAAAAAAAAAAAAAAAAAGGAAGCTGTGTTCATGTCAATAAATGAGATATATTTCTATCCAAAGTGAGGTTGCTTCAGTGGCTCGGTCTGTCCTTTGACTGGCGCCGAGCACCACGTGGTGAGACGCTTGAGGTAAGTTTTTTGATCTAAGGCAGGGGGCGGGGGGGGGGGGGGGCAAACTCCTTCCACATTGTGGGCCACATACAAACTCGGTAGATGTCAAGTGGGCCAAACCATTCACATGATCCCATACTGTGCTACGAATCACCAAATTATCACCTCGTTTGTTTTGTTTTGGTCTCAAGAAGCACTGATTGGCGCTTTCGTATCATTTGCTACGTTGGGTCGATCTCGGCGACGGACTGAAACGGCCGTTTTCTCCCCCCCCCCCCCCCCCCCCCCCCCCCCGATCAAAACAATGTTGTCTATCTACTGTGATCAAAACAGTGTGCATTGTATTTCAAATATTCATTCCGTGTCTTTCATGCATTCCCCCCCCCCCCCACTTTTAAATGCTCCCGCGGGCCGGATCAAACCTCCTTGAGGGGGGGGGGGGGGCCGGTTCCGGCCCGCGGGCCGTATGTTTGACACCCCCTGATCTAAGGACTTCTAATACAGATCGAAGCTGACTTTTTCTCCCGTGAACGCTTTGAAGGGCCCAAACGGGTGAAGGTCTGAAGGGGGGGGGGGGGGGGTCAAAAGTGTTGTGAGCGAGCGTCTGAGATCTCAGTCCAAACCTTTGATGGGAACAGTGTGCGACAGTGCTGGGAGACGACGTTAAAAAAAAAAAAAAAAAAAAGTAAGCTTATATCTCTATTAGAAGTCCTTATACCGAAACATTCACCTCGTTTATTGAATGACCCTCATAATATTCACTACAGGACGTATTTCTTCGTTTTAAAAAACATCGCCAAAGAAACGTGCGAGCTGTCGGACTCGCGCCCGGGCTGCTTGAGGGAGAAGGGTCCAGCTGCAGACCCGGAGGAGGCCGATTCAGGGAAAGGTAGGTTGAGGCAAGTAACGTCGCGCCGGATATGACGTCAGAAGGATGAGGCCCGAGTCCGAAGTAAGTCGCATGTGGATCTTCAAAAGTTTAAAAGGCCCTGTAATTGTAAGATCGTTTAACAGCAAAACCTAACCTAATTTTAGTTGTATTGCAAAATAGGTCATCAAATAAGTAAAAGTTATTCTATCTCAAATTAGTTTGATTAAAAAAAAAAAAAATTAAGAATCCTAACTTAATTTTTAAAGAAAGATTATTATTCAAATAAAATAATTTAAATTCCCCAATACAATTAATGAACATTTTTCTCTTTCGTTTTCCGGGACTTGAAAATCAAATACAGTATGGCTAAACTTACCACAGCCACTTTGGGACTTTATTTTGAAAATCAAATTTGCCTAAACGTACCACAGCCACTTCCGGCGTCTGTCTACCATTGCCTGAAGCGACCTCCTCCGAGTCTGCAGCTGGATACCATTGGGAGAGAGGAGCTAGCAGGCTAACACCAACGACTAGCTAGCCGCAACCATTTCACGAAATTCCGTCATGAATGCCCAAAGCTTTATTATTTAAACATTATATTGCCGAAATCATCTGCTAAATTTGTCACCGGGAATACCCCCCCCCCCTCCCCCTCATTATCCCCCCGTTGGTGACGTCACGTATCGTACGTCGTATCAAAAAAAGACGAACGTGTGTGTGTGTGTGTGTGTGTGTGTGTGTTTGGGACAGGGGGAGATCAGACAAATATCAACTATATTAACTATACATCATAAATCAACCATAGAAATATCAGCTAGATTGATTTATTTGGACGTTTGAATTTTAGAGAGATGGCGGCCCGGTTTGCGAGCGGTTAGCACATCGACTTCACGGTGCAGAGGGACCGGGGGTTCGATTCCAGCTTCGGCCTCCCTGTGTGGAGTTTGCATGTTCTCCCCCGGGGCCCGCGTGGGTTTTCCTCCGGGTACTCCGGTTTCCTCCCACATTCCAAAAACATTGCATGGCAGGCTGATTGAACACTCAAAAATTGTCGCGAGTGTGAGCGCGAACGCTTGTTCATTTCTTTGTGCCCTGTGATTGGCTTGGCAACCGGTTCAGGGTGTCCCCCCACTTCCTGCCCGAAGACAGCCGGGATAGGCTCCAGCACCCTCCGCGACCCTGGTGAGGATAAACTGGTTTGGAAAATGAATGAATAGAGAGAGAGAGAGAGAGAGATGACATTTTTTGTCGATGAACCGATATGTTTATTGGCATATTGATTGTTCATCCACAATCAGTTTGCGATTGCGTCTTGATGCAGGCAATGACAGTTTTCTGGGGCAGGGGGTGCGAAGGTGTCAAAACTTTGAGAACCACTGGCGTAGATTTACGGCTGGCTGGCTGGCTGGAGCCGCACGCCAAAGAAGAAACATGAGGCAAAGGAGGCGGCGGCGATGCTGGCGTCCCACCCCAAAGCGGCCGACCCACCCCAAAAGCGGGCGGGTCTACAAGACGCGGCCGAGTTGCTGAGACTGCGCCGACCAGACCAGGTGGGGCAGCACATCGGAGCTGTTAGCCGATACCAAGATGGACAGCGAAGGCCGGAGAGTGGTGGTCTGCGACAACGGCACGGGGGTACGTCCCAAAAAAACTTGCCCAGCCCCTTTTCCCGCGCATCGGAGCTCTGACTTTTGTGTGCGTTGGGACGAGGCGAGAATGTGCGGCGGCCTGTCCGGACTTGTCGCTTGCGAGTCCGGAAGTGCCATCTTCCAGGTGCCGCTTTTTCCAGGAGGGGCTGCTGGCTTCGCCTCGGAATGCGCTGCCGTCTGCCCCCTCGGGCGAAAGAAGGACGGAAAGGAAGGCGTTCGTGGGGGCCCAATTTGGGAATTTGAAGCTCGGTCTTGCACGCTCAACTGAAATGCTCTTGTTCGCTACGCTAAAATGTTCCAACTCGTCGTCAGAATCAGAAAACACGCTCGATCAAATGCGCTCCAGGCGACGAAAAATGATCTGCTCATCGTACAAAGTGCAACTCTCATGACCAAACCGAAATCCTCTCGCACTGAGCTCAAATCCTCTCCCGCCTCGCACTGAATTAGAATTGACTTTGATACTTGACAAGCACAGACAGACGAGGGCGTGTGCGCCGTTGTGGGAAGGGTCTCGGGTGTGGAGGTGTGGAGAGGTGTGGTCCATGAATTCGGAGGAATGCCTGCAAAATACCAGGTGGCGGGCTTGCTTGCCACCCGAGATGTGAATTCCGTCGAGAATTCCATTTGGAATATATGTCACACTTTTCGTAGGACTGGCGTCCGAAAAATGCAGATTGGCCACGGAAAGCCCTCATAACAAAAGCGAGGCAGTTCATGAGGTGCGCGTAGCAGCGGGCCCTTTGGTCCACTGCAAGATCTCCCCTTGCGGATGATGTAGTTGGCTGCACGTGTGAGGTGGGCAATGGGAGACCCCAGATTAGATCAGATGTGAGGTGTGCTTGTGTCACAAAACCGCCAAAGGACACGATGACCGTCAAATTTTCACAGCGGGCACGCAGGCTCCCGTTTTTCGCAAAATCGGGCCCTACGTCAGTCATGGAAACTTACACCTCTGGGCAATGTTGGTGCTCTTTTCCAATGGTCCAAGATGCCACAAGGTGGCACCTAAATCCAAATGAAAAGTACAGTCAAACCTTGGTTTTCGTCCATAATCCGTTCCAGAAGGCTGTTCGGAAACCGAAATTGTTTCGAAAACCGAAACAAAAAAAGCCTCACTTCCTCGTCTACCCGAGGAAGCGTCACTTCTTCGTGTAAGGAGGGGGGAGGAGTCAAATGGTGCATTCAAGTGCGCTCAGTTTGTTCGAGAACCGAAATTTGTTCGTCACCCGATGCATAAAAACTCGAAATCTTTGGTCGAAAACCGAATTGGACGAGAACTGAGACGTTCGAAAACCCAGGTTTGACTGTACGAGGAAGTTACGTGTAAGGAAGGCGAAAGGAGTAAAATGGTGCATTCAGGTGCGCTCAGTTTGTTCAAGAACCGAAATTTGTTCGTCACCCGAGGCATAAAAAAAACCCCGAAATTTTTGGTTGAAAACCGAATTGGACGAGAACCGAGACGTTCGAAAATCGAGGTTTGACTGTACGAGGAAGTGTCACTTCCTCGTGTAAGGAGGGGGGGAGGAGTCAAATGGTGCATTCAGGTGCGCTCAGTTTGTTCGAGAATCAAAATTTGTTGGTCACCCGAGGCATAAAAACTGGAAATTTTGGGTCGAAAACCGAATTGGACGAGAACCGAGACGTTCCAAATCCGAGGTTTGACTGTATTTCATAGCTGGTCCCGACGAGTACATCGATGCGCTCCGTCTTCACGTTAACGTTTTGTCCAACTCAAACCATGAGCAAGAACTCATTGCTTTGGTTCATTCCATGCGCCTTCCGCAGTTTGTCAAGTGCGGCTTTGCTGGCTCCAACTTCCCCGAGCACATCTTTCCCGCCATGGTGGGTCGCCCGGTCATTCGATCCACCACCAAAGTGGGCGACATCGAGATCAAGGTAAGGGAGAAGGGCAGCAAAGGTCGCCGCAGCGCCTCCCGTCCCATCCCCGTCCGTCCCCGTCCCATCTCGTAGGACCTGATGGTGGGCGACGAAGCCAGCGAGTGCCGCTCGCTGCTGGAGGTGGCGTACCCCATGGAGAACGGGATGGTGCGCTGCTGGGACGACATGCTCCACCTGTGGGACCACACCTTCGGACCCCAGAGGCTGGACATCGAGCCGTCCGGCTGCAAGGTGAGCCGAGAGGCGCTTGGTGGCGCGTGGCCGAGCGAAGCGCTAAGACCTTCCCGCGGCGCGCAGATCCTGCTGACGGAACCTCCCATGAACCCGACCAAGAACCGCGAGAAGATCGCCGAGGTCATGTTTGAGAAATACCAGTTCCACGCCATCTACGTGGCCATCCAGGCGGTGCTCACGCTCTACGCTCAAGGTACCATTGATGCCGTGCGACCCCCTCGTCACCTCATCTTTTCTTTCAATGTCCCACTTCCATGACGGAGCGCGACCCTTTTGACATTTTCCAGAAGTTTCACCCCAAAACCAAATATCCCAAAGTTTTTGAGCAATAGAGAGTGCGTTGGGCTTGTTTTGTGTCATTTGTATGAAAGCAAACCAAATTAAACTTCCCAAGGAAGTGGATTTTGTCCTCTGAGTCATTCGCCACGCAAGTATTGGCATCAAATTGGGCCGTTTGGCCTTTTGAGAAGCCACGCTGGAATTTTTGCACTTCAAATGTTGTGGGCTGTTCAACAGTACAGTGATCCCTCGCTAATTCGCGGTTCGTTTATCGCTGCTTCAGTGCATCGCCGATTTTTTTCAAACATTCATTAAAAAAAAAAAAAAAATCCATACAGTGAAACTCCTCTACAACGAAATCTACATGGGTGAAAATACCCCCTAGTGTGAAAAAAATCTTCATGCATTCACACCATTCCCACTTTCCTGTTTCAAATTTGCTACAGTGAAACTCCTCTACAACGAAATCATGTTTGCAGCAAGACATTTTTCACAACAGGGGGTTTTTCACTGTAGCAAATTTGAAACAGAAAAGTGGGAATGGTGTGAATGCATGAAGATTTTTTTCACACTAGGGGGTCTTTTCACCCATGTAGATTTCGTTGTAGAGGAGTTTCACTATACTGCTGGTATGGGGCTCCCTCTAGTGGTTCAGTGAAACTCCTCTACAACGAAATCATGTTTGCAAGACATTTTTCACAACAGGGGTTTTTTCACTGTAGCAAATTTGAAACAGGAAAGTGGGAATGGTGTTAATGCATGAAGATTTTTTTCACACTAGGGGGGTATTTTCACCCATGTAGACTTCGTTGTAGAGGAGTTTCACCCGTATACATGTCGTACAGGACTATATATGTTGCTCTATGTGACTCATTTTGCTGACTTTTGCAGCTTCTCGTAGAGCGTTTGAGGACATTTTGCGGACTTAAAAAACATTTTTTTTTTTTTTATGTTTACTGTATTTTGTTATTCATAAACGAACCAAACTTATACATGTTTAAATCTATTAGTATACAGCATTAAGTCATGTTAATTACTTCAAAATTTACTTCTACATGCGCGTATACCATTAAATTTGGCCTTATAAATATTATGTACATGTACCTATACGGAGGGGGGGGTCGCTACTTTGCGGATTTTCGTTTATCGCGGGTGCTTTTGGTCGCCATTAACCGCGATAAGCGAGGAATTACTGTAGTTGTCGTGGAGGTGCGGATGGTTGTCTTGCAAAACGATATCGTTTTTGTTTTTTTGGTGTACTTATCGTGAGCACTCGAGAACCAGTTTGAGAAAAAAAAAACTTGCGCCCGCCCACAGGTCTGCTGACGGGGGTGGTCGTGGATTCGGGCGACGGCGTCACTCACATCTGTCCGGTGTACGAGGGCTACTCCTTGCCGCACCTGACGCGCAGGCTGGACATCGCTGGGCGGGACATCACGCGTTACCTCATCAAGGTGGGGCAGCAAAAAAAAAAATACAAATAAAAAAAATATGTCAGCCATGCTTGAAACACATCATTCAAAAAAAATGAGGGAAGCGCTTGACGACGAGTGCTGTCAGCACGCAAATGTCAACTCTTGCCCAGTTTTGAGTCGCGAGCAACGGACGTTGGACGCGGGCATAAATGCCGCCTCGAAGCGCGCGTCCGCCATCTTTGACGACTGGAAAAACGAATCCAAGCTCACGGAGCGAACAACGCCATCATCGAGCGACGAGCGACCAAAAATCTCATAGCGTGCTTGAAAGTAGTCTGCTTTTAGCTTTAATAGCGCGGGATCAATAAAAACAAACAACGCCCCCCCCCCCCCCCCGAGCCCCACCCCTCCCTAAAATCCTCATCACTTTAGTGCGTTGTTGTAATGGCAACGGTGTACGATTTGACTTTTGAGTCCGACCTTATACCAAGTCATGACTTGACTCGACGTGCTTGGCATTTATTTCGGGACTCCTGCTCCTGCTGCTCCAGCTCCTGCTCCTGCGCGGCTACGCCTTCAACCACTCGGCCGACTTTGAGACGGTGCGCATGCTGAAGGAAAAGTTGTGCTACGTGGCATACAACGTCGAGCAGGAGCAGCGTCTCGCCACGGAAACCACCTACCTGGTGGAGTCCTACACGGTAAGGCCCGCCCCCTTTTCGCCGACACTCTTTGATCATCCGCCCAACTTCGGAACGTCTAAATCAACGCGTCCGCCGCCGCAGCTCCCGGACGGCCGGCAGGTGATGGTCGGGGGCGAGAGGTTTGGCGCCCCCGAGGCGCTCTTCCAGCCTCACCTCATCAACGTGGAGGGGGCCGGCGTGGCCGAGCTCCTCTTCAACACCATCCAGGCGGCCGACATCGATCTGAGGTACGCTGTCATGGGCCAGTCGGCAGCGTCATCCACACACGTTGGAGTGAACCGCGCTCGCGATGCTTTTTTTTGGCCAGGGCGGACTTCTACAAACACATCGTCCTGTCTGGGGGGAGCACCATGTACCCCGGCCTCCCGTCCCGACTGGAGCGAGAGATCAAGCAGCTCTACTTGGAGAGGGTTCTGGATGGAGACACGCACAAGTTGGCGGTAAGACGCCACAAATGAGGGGGGGGGGCATTCGGGACCCCGATTAGCATGGTCCCGATCCGATTGGAAAATAGGGGCCGCTATCGGCTGAAAAAGATCGCATTTGGTCATTTTCATCAAATATTTGGCTTTGGCCTGGGGAGTCAAGTTCAGCATTCGCTTCAATGATATCTGGCGCCATCTAGCGTCGTGAATGGGTATCATGTCTAGGACCCCGAATATGAGACGACCCCTACTTTTTCAGTCTCATTTCAATGCAAAAAACACTGTCTTATATTCGGGCCAATATGGTATTAAGGGGGGCGGGGGCTGAAATATATACCCGAGTGTCCCCTCATAGGCTTGGCTTCTAAAAAGTTGTTGCACTTTGTCCCCGCAGCGGTTCAAGATTCGCATCGAGGACCCCCCGCGCCGCAAACACATGGTGTTCCTGGGCGGCGCCGTGCTGGCCAACATCATGAAGGACAAGGAATCCTTCTGGCTGAGCAGGGCCGAGTACCTGGAGAAAGGCCTTGGCGTGCTGCAGAAACTGGGAGGCGGTGTCAGATAAAAGCGCCGCCGACGATCGACCGTTCATTTGAAATAAACCTTTGACGAAAGATCAAATACGATCACCTTTATTTGTCCCGCACACCTCGGAAAAGGCGTGCTGATTCTGAAGGGGGTCGTTCTATCAATGACTTAAGTCAATAAGTCTTAAGTCTATTATCAGTATCTGTCCCCATCTAACGGTGAGTTTTGAGGGTAACGGAATGAATGCGCGGTCCGATGTGGCCCCCTGGTGGCTCTGATGAACAATTGGAGAGAGACATCAGAGTTGACAGAGCAAATGGTGACCCACTGAGCGGACTTAGTTGCTCAACGGTAAAGACAAGAGGAAAAAGTGGCACAACAATCGTATACGTTCCACAATTGAAACGCAATGCAGAAAAATAAATCAACCGTACCGCAAAGCGAAACTTGAGGAAAAAATAGAAACATGCCTTGGCGACTGGCGAAAAACGTCGGGAAACTTCCTTTGGTCTGTCTCCCCCCCCCCCGCCATTATCTGCATTATTTCACTTCCGGGGTGAGCGGACTAAAGAACGAGCTATGATTGGCTCTTCGAAAGACTTGTGGGGCGGGGATTTCTCCGAGAGTTTAAACAACCACTAGGGGGAGCGTCTGCTGGTTGAGAACGCGCAGATCTCGCCGCCATTTTGAGGACTTAAATCACGTCACGTTTTTGGAGCAATTTATGCAGAAATGCAGGGGAAGGGCCAAGGACTTGACGCACACGATGTTAAAACAATAAATAAAATTCAACCACACAAAAAGCAGATCATCAGAATTAAGTTTTATTCCTTTAACGCAAAAGGTATCAGAATGAAATCAAAAGAGAAATGCAATCTCGGCGGCTTACAACAATGACAATTCATTTCGCACCTTGATATTTGGGTTATACAAGATTTCTATAGTCACTCGTAAAAAAAAAAAAAAAAAAAAAAGAAAACCAACCAAAAAGTGAAATGTGTATATAATAGGAGTCAGTAACACAAAACAAGTGTTATGAGGCTTGTGGATCACAGTTAACATCTACAATTAGTGTGTGTGTGTTTGACGTACCGCTTTCGGCGTGGTCGCTTTTTACCCACAAAGCAGCCACTGCACAGTAACACTTCACAATTTGTTCAGTGACAACGCAACGTTGTCGTCGTCGTCGTCACCAGGCAAAAGTTGTCTACCTTTTGTTGGACCTTTTTTTTGTCTTTCACATTAGAGGTTTGGTGCAGTGTGCTGTTGAATCTTCGGAAAACACACACACACACACACACACACACGGTCATTGTCAAACAATGGCGTACAAAGGGGGTGTGTCCCTGGAGTGTGTTAGTACCTCGGGCACTATAAACGGCGTCCCGCCAGGGATCTAATCCGTTGTTCCGGCATATTATGTCTTCTTTAGCGTTGGACTGATTTTCATTCCGTGTGGCATCCCAATGGAAAATCGGTCACAACGGGACCAAGCGGAAATGGCCGATGACCCGGAGAAGGCGAGCAAACGCCAAAAATGACTGAGACCGACCGGTCATATCCAACACGAGATTTGGTACGCAACTAAAGTGGGACTTTGTGAAAGGAATCGGATGAGACGCCGCCGCACCTCCATTCCACATCGACGGTTGGAATATACGCCGCGCTTTGTCAATATTGAACCCTGTTCTCACCAAATTATGGAACAAGTGCCTTTCCGTCCCATCGGCCCCCCGGCGAGAAGCACAAACAATCGCCGCCGGATGAGCGGAGCCGGACGCCGACCCGGCGTGACGGCTACATGACGTCCACGAAGAACTCGCTGGGGTTGCCCATGGCCAGGTGGAAGGACTGGCGGGACGCAGTCAGCTCGGGGGGCACGGAGCCCAAGTCGCGGGTGGGCGGCGCGCCGGGGGGTCCGGCCGAACTCGAAGAGAGGGGCGGCGGCGGCGGCAGCGTCGGGTGCACGCCGGCCGCCGGCATCAGCGGCTGCGCGTGCGGAAGGGCGTGGGCGCTCGCCATGGCCGGGTGAGGGTGCTGGGGGACCATCATCACCATCATGGGGTTGTACGGCATGATGCCCGGAGGGTAGGGGGACATGTGGGGGGGCTGGGGCATGCGGTGATGATGCGAGCGCTGGGAGGAAGCGTGGCTGTGCTCGCTGGGAGCGGCCGAGCCGTGGCCCCGCCTCAGACTGCTGCGGGTGGAGTATTCCGATTCGCTGCCGCTGCCGGAGCGCGAGTCGCCCCCGCCGGCGTCCCCTCCGCACAGAGACTTCTCCTCGCCGGCCGCCGTGCTGCCGGGCCCTTTGCTGCTGCTGCCGCCGCGGCGGCGCTCGCCTTCGCTCCGCGTCGACCCGCTGCTTCGGCTCCCTGAGGACAGACGCAGGACGACAACGTCAAACCCCGAATGGGTTCCACCGCAGCTCTGGGCTTGGCTGGCTGTGATAGGATGAGGTGACGACACAACTGTAGTACGGTGAAACTCCTCTACAGCGAAATCTACATGGGTGAAAATACCCCCTAGTGTGAAAAAAATCTTTATGCGTTCACACCATTCCCACTTTCCTGTTTCAAATTTGCTACAGTGAAACTCCTCTACAACGAAATCTACATGGGTGAAAATACCCCCTAGTGTGAACAAATCTTCATGCATTCACCCCATTCCCACTTTCCTGTTTCAAGTTTGCTACAGTGAAACTCCTCTACAACGAAATCGTGTTTGCAGCAAGAAATTTTTCACAACAGGGGTTTTTTCACTGTCGAGCAAATTTGAAACAGGAAAGTGGGAATGGTGTGAACATGCATAAAGATTTTTTCACACTAGGGGGTATTTTCACCCATGTAGATTTCGTTGTAGAGGAGTTTCACTGTGTGCAGGTTTCACAAAAAAAAAAAAAAGTTGACGCAAAATTGCCAAAATTTGAAGTTGGACATTATTTTTAACTCCTTGCCAAATTACGCCACAGCGCCTGTGCGACGCCGTGAAAACTGTCAGAAGGATCAAGTTCCTTTCCTCATGCAAACGTGTCCGATCTTCCAACAGGAAATATTTTTTCTTCTAAAAATGACATTTGACATGCGCCTCAAGGTTAGTTAAAAAAGGTGAAGGTAGGTGAGAAGGGCGGGGGGGGTACTGAGGAGAGAGAGAGAGAGAGAGAAGCTGCACGGTGATCGACAGGCTAGCATGTTCGCTTTAGGGTTCGAATCCGGCGTCTGCCTTCCTGCGCGGAGTTCGCATGCTCCGTTTGTGCCTGTTGAAGCTTCATAGCAAGAGATTTTGCTTGGCACTCAAAGTTCCGCTCAACTCAATCAACAAAGTCCGAGCTAAGTGCCGCGACGCTTACCTTCGCTGTGCTGACTGCCGGTGCTTCCCGGAGTGTAGCTGTAGCTGGTGAGCTCGTGGTACGGCGGCGGCTGGCTGGAGTACGGATGGCCGGCGTAGGGCTGGTAAGGGAACGTGTGCAGGACGGGCCACGGCGAAGCTCCGGGGAGGGGCAGCGGGGCCAAGGTGTCCTGGTCGGAGGCCCCGCTGGAGCCGTCGTTGTCGTTCAGGGACAGGTTGGCCATGTCTAGCGCGGCCAGAGGAGCAAAGGTCATTGGAAAGGGGGAAAAGGGGCGACCCCTGACATGTCAATCTCTCTTGGATGGCGACGATTGGCTCCGCGTGCGGCGTTTTCGCACCACCGAGTCAATCTGTTCCTTCCCGCCGAGGTCTGAAAAGGCATCTGGCCCTTCCATCAAAGCAATACGCCGCGAGCGCGGCCCGACGCTACTTACAATTGTCGCAGTCGCTCAAGTCTCCGAAGACGTAATAGCATTGCTTCCGAGAAGGTGATCTTGTTGACCGTGTGACGGATGAAGCCGGCCTTCAGCAGATTGCTGGCGTACTTCCTGGCTTCACGGCGGTCCTGGAATCCCTCGATGTGGTGAAACAGCCACTCCACCACATCCGAGCCTGGTCACACGTGCGGCACAAATTAACACCAGCTTGGCGCAAGCGGGGGGGGGGGGCGTGTGGCGAGCCGAGGAGCCAACACGGGAGTCCCAAAATGAAATACAAACCAACAAAAACATCACCGCTTGAAAATAATGGAAAAGGAGCACAAGGGGTCGATTTTATAGATCGTCAAATCTCGGTTCTCGTACAATTCGTTTTTTTCGAACAAAAATTTCGAGTTTTTAATGCCTCGGAAGACGAACAAATTTCGGTTCTCGAACTAACTGAGCGCACTTGAATGCACCATTTGACTCCTCTCGGCTTCGCTTGCTGTGTAGCGTCCATTGTGAGCAGACGAGTTTGTAATGTTCAATAAAGATTTTTTTTCTTTTTTTTTTTAAAGCAGACGTGTTTGGTGAGAACTACGTCATATCGGACGTTATTTTTGCATCGTGTATCAGCCCCTAATCCTGGCACCAAAGAAAGCAAGTGGAAGTGGTAAACCTGGTGAAGAAAAGAGGAAAATAGGGCGCAAAACTATGGAATTTAAGAAAGATTTGATCGCGAAATAGGAGTCAGGTGTGGTGTGTCTGTGTTGGAGAAGGAGTTCGGGATGCCCAAATGCCCCGCCTACTGCCTGATGACAGCTGGGATAGGCGCACGCCCCACGACAGATAGAGAGAGAGAGAGATGTTCCTTCAATTTTTATGTTAAAATTGGTGAAAATAAAACATATTACAGTTTGTTTGTACAGTATTTTACATATTACCTGCTCTCCTATTACATGTGAAATTGTCAAAAAAAGTGGTTTAAAAAATTGTTTTCTTGACTTGGAACGGATTAAAACATTTTACATTGATTCCAATGGGAAACATGGTTTTGGTTTTCGAACAATTCGGTTTCCGAACAGTCTTCTGGAACGGATTAAGTACGAGGTTTGACTGTATGTGTAGATCTATAAAATGGAATTTTATTGCTTCACATGAGTCAGCTGCAGGTGATTCCAATTTAACAGATGTTTTCAGTCAAGACAAGCGCTCAACACATTGTCCCCCGCCCTCCCTAACTCCCCCCCCCCCCCCTCCCTCTGAGAAATCACAAGGTTTTAATTCCCGGAACATAACGCCTACCCTGCAAAGTCATGTGATGCGCGGAGGAGCTTCGCCGACGACTGTGCGGCTCTCTTACCGAGGAAAGCGTTGGGGATGGTGATTTTGAGCCACATGCGATCCCGGACTTCCAGGCCCGACTCCGGCGAGGCCATGGCCTTGGCCACAGACGCCATGTCAGGAGTGCAGGGACAAATTGAAGTCATCAAACCCTGCGGAAAAAAAAAGCAAAGATCACTTGAGGGAAGTGCGCGCGGATACAGTGAAACTCCTCTAGAACGAAACCTACATGGGCGAAAATACCCCCTAATGTGAAAAAAAATCTTCATGCATTAACACCATTCCCATTCTCCTGCCTCCCATACGATGAAAAAAAAAACCCTGTTGCGTTATACGAAACCTCTTCTTCTTGCCTCGTTGAGATATTCACTACAACAACAGCGACCTGTTCTGCTTCGTACGGAAAGGTTT
Organism: Hippocampus abdominalis; assembly: GCA_018466805.1. Taxonomy (NCBI): domain Eukaryota; kingdom Metazoa; phylum Chordata; class Actinopteri; order Syngnathiformes; family Syngnathidae; genus Hippocampus; species Hippocampus abdominalis. The sequence continues at coordinate 33,464,771 of CM031695.1, forward strand.
ACACAGCTCCGACTTTTCTGAACGCAACATACTCATAGCTAGTCTTGCCATTGGCTTACCGAGCATCATCCTGGCCTCCGATTGGCCAAGAGGGACCTCACTGTCTATGTGTGTAGCTACTGTAGCTTGAGCCGTGGAATGCATCCGATGAGCTGCTCAGAGTAAATTGCTTGTGGCTCGACGGACATTCAAATAAACGAACGTTTCCTGGAATGCTTTACTTGTTATCATGCTAAAAAGCTTACGCTCACTGGAGCACTAATGAGAGAGAAGGCGAGTCCTATCGCGCCAACTATGGCCATCGAGGAGAACTACGAGATCAAATTTGCTACAATGAAAACCCCCCTGTTGTGAAAAATTTCTTGCTGCAAACATGATTTCGTTGTAGAGGAGTTTCACTATATTCAATCAATGGGACTACAGTGAAACTCTTCTACAACGAAATCTACATGGGTGAAAATACCCCCTAGTGTGAAAAAATCTTCATGCATTCACACCATTCCCACTTTCCTGTTTCAAATTTGCTACAGTGAAAACCCCCCTGTTGTGAAACATTTCTTGCTGCAAACATGATTTCGTTGTAGAGGAGTTTCACTGTACACAAAAAGGTGGCCAGATAGCAAAAAGAGGTTAAATTAATTTATTTTTAAGTCACAAAGACAGACCCCGCAAAGAAGAACGATTTTGAGTTGCGAAAAGAAGTGAAATTGGAATCTCACGTTCGGTCTCCGTGACCGAGGAGGAGGAGGTGATGGTGCTGAGGGAGGAGCTGCCTGGGAAGACCGGGTAGGCGCCAGTCATGGCGACCGAGTGGCTGACCCAAGCTGCCGGGTCAATCGGCCGGATGGGTTCGTCTGCACGGCGACAACGCGCGGTCGTCAAAAAAAAGGAGAAACATGGAGCCCCCGGCGCAGTCAACAAGCGGCCGTTTCTGCGACTTACTCCGCGGCAGAGTGAAATAGCCTTGCGGGGACGGGTCCCAGCACTTGGCCACCGTGAGGATGATGGGCCTGGCGGGCAAACGCCGACCATGCGGTTCATCAGCGCCACTCGTTGCTCAAGGATCCGGCGCACAACGATGCAATTTACAAAAGCCGGCAAAACTCACCCTGGCTTGTGCACAATCTCCCTCAGCACGCGAACTGCGTCGTCGTTGCTCATGTTCTCAAAATTGATGTCGTTGACCTTGCGGCGAAAAGAATGCCATGAAAACAAAAGGCAACGGCTGCATAGCGGCGAAACTAGCAAGAGCAAATTTCTAGCCTCACCTGCAACAGCATGTCACCGGGTTCGATGCGTCCGTCCGCGGCCACGGCTCCCCCCTTCATGATGGAGCCGATGTAGATGCCGCCGTCGCCCCTTTCGTTGCTTTGGCCCACAATGCTGATGCCCAGGAAGTTGTACTTCTCTGCGCGGTGGGAAAAGCAAAGAAATGTCAAATCACGTTTCCGATCCGATCCATGACAGGAACTAGTCCAGGTCCTGAAGGAGCAAAGCAGCCCCAGGCCAACAGACTGCCATCAACATTCATCTTTCAAATTTGGTCTCATCAGACCCCAAAATATTGGTCCCAAACGGATGGCTAGCATTTTTGCCCAGTCGTGATCACCGTCCTTAAATGAGGTCAGCCAAGTCCTGAAGGTGTGTGGATGTCATTCTAGCTTCTTTTCTGACCTCTTGTAAGCTTCGTCAAATCAGGGTTCCCACTCTTCCACTTGCTTTTTATTTATGTACCTTTTAAGGCCTTTTGAGGGCTAATTTAGCCATTTTAAGGACTTTTGCGGACTCCCCTGGGCCAAGTTGGGCGTAGCCATTTTAAGGACTTTTGATGGGCTCATTTAGGCCATTTATAAGGACCTTTTCCTCCATTCAGCACGGGATCCACGGTGGATTTAATGCCCGCTCAGCAATATGCGGGCTGAACAGAAAGCCACGTCATTCAAATCATTGCTGCCAAAGGAAGGGCAGATCTTTATTTCTAGGGCCAATCAGCTAACCCTTTATTTGACATACTGGATGTCAAATTTTCATTTCCTACCTGTAACACAGGTAGGAAAATGAAAAAAAAAAAAAAAAAACCTGAATTCATTCTCAAATAAACTACACTAAGAAAAATGTAAATTTAGAAAATATAAAATTTCAATTGATTTTTTAATAAAAATACATTTTTTAAGGATTGTTATTGATTTTAGAAGCTTTCCCTGAAAATTAAGGACATAATTTTACAACTTCTTTTTTGATGGATTTTTATGGATTTTTAAGGACCCGTGGGGACCCTGGATTTTTCGACTGACCGACCACTCCAACAAAAGGTTCAATCGCTGTTCATAAGCGGCTCTTTAAAATCGTTTGCTCAGAACTCCGGAAATGCCGGCGAAAACGTTTCCAAACGGCTAGATTTTTTGCTTTATAATTTGTTCTTGAAGGTCTTGGGAAGGAGGAACAAAGTGTTTCATTTTGAGATGTGGGAAGCCTTCTTCATTTTGTCTGACAAATACGATTTGGTGCTAATCAAGCCTCGGTGGTGAAACGGAACTCGGCTTTGCTAAGGTGGCGGCACAGTTAGCTCACTTTTGAACTCAACGGTTGTCTCTTGCCTTTTCTTATCGTAGCTAAAGCGCGAGCTACTTTAACAGACAGTGGGGAAACCGTACTGTTGGAAAAGAACGCCCGCTTAAGCGACATGTACAACAAAAAAAAAGCTTTTCAGAGCACCGGATAAGAAATCGAGGATGAATCCGACAACGGCGATCTTGACGGAACAGGAAGATGCATACCCATGTTCAGGGTGACAGTGATGATATTCAAGGACATTGTGGAATCCGTCACACTGCTGAAGGACGACGCCTAGAAGAGCAAACCACTTTTTTTTTTGTTCTCAAATGAAAAGAATGACAACATTCGACATCAGGCCATCAGACCAGAGCGGCGAGCTCGTACCCTCTCCAAGCGAGGGGGGCGCTGTTTCCTGCGTCGTCGATGCCGTTTCAAGAGTCTGGAGGCGGTGCTCTGTTCGGTCGCGCTGCTGAACCTAAAGAATGGCGAGTCCAAATACACGGTTGGGGGGGCGGAAAGGAGAATTTCTTCCGCGGCGTGATTGGCGCCTCACCTGCTCATGGTGTCGTCGTCCTCGGAGTCGCAGAAGCTGGTGGTTTCCAGCTCGCTGCTCATCATGGTGCTGGAGCTCTCGTAGCCGGCCAAGTGCCGCTCCAGGCGACTCTGGCCGTTCACGCGAGATCCTGAAAAGGGAGCGACCGGATGGCGGGGGTTTAAAAAAAAAAAAAAATTTAAATGCCGTTCTTTGAGGGGCAGTGGGCGATGGCGGCGCGCCCCATCGTGATCGCTCACCGTGCTGCTCGGCGCTCTCCCTGTGCCGAGGTCTCTCTCTCCTGAAGGAAACCACGGACTCCGTTTCGGTCTGCTCGTCCAGAGTCTCCACGCTGCCCGTCGCGTTGGGACTGCGGGATCAAAAAAATGCGCCAGACACATCTTTTATTTTCATTGTCCATTTGTAAAAGAATTCCAGTCCTTGGCTCAAGTCCAGTCGCACGAATGGCACATCGAGCGACCCTTCCGAGAGAAAAGTTGTCATTTCATGATGGAGGCTGGAAACTCCGGCGGGCAAGCATCTACCCGGCCAACTTGAAAAGTGCTCCTTGCCAAAGTTATTTGAGGTCACCACAACTAACAAAATAGCCAAAATTGAAAAAGTATTTTCCATTGTGAATAAAAATGACAACAAGACGCTTTAAAAAATTGAAAATAAAGACCATCTAAGACAAAGGTGTCAATTTGAAGGCCCACAAAAGCAAATCAAAGATGACAACTTCATACTTACAGTCAAACCTCGGTTTTCGAACGACTCGATTCTCGTTCAATTCGGTTTTCGAACAAAAATTAATTTTTTTATGCCTCGGATGACAAACAAATTCCTGTTTGCACCATTTGTCTCCTCCCGCCTTGGAAAGCTGTTCCTTCAATTTTTATGTTAATATGTTAATGTTAAAATTGGTGAAAATAAAACATATTTCAGTTTGTTTGTACAGTATTTTACATATTAGCTGCTCTCCTATTACATGTGTACAGTTTAGGGTGTGAAATTGTAAAAAAAAAAAAAGTGGTTTAAAAAAGTTCTTTTCTTGACTTGGAACGGATGAAAATTTTTTACATTGATTCCAATGGGAAACATGGGTTTGGTTTTCGAACCATTCGGTTTTCGAACAGTCTTCTGGAACGGATTAAGTACGAAAACCGAGGTTTGACTGTACTTGGACATATCCTTGCCAAAATGTGGACCAAAATTTCACATTTTCATACGTCATAAAAGATAAAGATATTGTAAGCAATTTCTTCCCACCAAACCTCTCATTAGTTGAATCAAACATTATTCTTGATATAGTTTCAGTCATCACGGCCCCCCCCCCAAGGGAAACGCTAACTAAAATGTGGCCCGTGCCCAAAAAAGAATTTGACAGCCCCGATCGAAGAAAATATGCTGCGATGACAGTGGAAATTTTTTGTCTTTGACATTTGATATCCTAACGTGAGCTTTCATTTGAAATTCCTTACTGAAAGGATGGCGGTCTGGAGTCCCCGATGCCCCCGGTTCTCTCGGCCGGCGGGGGCGGCAGCGGCGGCGGAGGGGGCGACGGCTGGCTGGACGTCTCCACAGCGGGAAGAGCTGCCGGAGCCGCCGGCTCTGCTGCCGCCGGAGCGTCCGAAGACACCAGCTTGACGTCAAAAACAAAGGCAAAGTCATCAATTTGCCAGGGGGCGTGGGGGTGGGCACAAGGACGATCAAGAGGTAAGACGGCCATTTTTGGGGAACACGGAAGCACCGCCGCGTGTTGACTGGACAGGCGGTCGGGCCTTCTTCAAGTCCACTAAATGGAGTTGAGGTGCCGTTTTGGGGCCAGCCCATCAGCCCCCGCCCTGCAACAAGCTCACCCGCCCAAAGGCTGCGTGAGCACGAAGCCCCCGCTGTCTTTTGGGCTCCCTCCGCCCCTCTTCACATATCGCGGCTCACATATCGCCCCCCCCCCCCCCCGGGTCTATCGGTTTTAAAGCGCTCCCTTCATTCTTATGCACTTAACAGATGCTTGAGCCTCAAAACCTGCTCAACCGGGCCAAGTCCGCTCGCAGTGTTTGGTCTCTCCTTTAAACGTTAGATCCGGGCTCGACGATGACGAGGAAGCTGATGTTGAAAGAAGAAAGCCGCCCTGATCACCAACCTGTTCACCCTTCTGTTATGAATTTCGATTAGTTTCTCGCTAGTAGATGTCCAGTCCATCTGAACTCGGGAGATGGGGTATCATCATTTTTTTTCTCCCCTGCCAAATATCGGAATCAGCTTTAAAAAAAAAAATCATTCAGGGTCTAGTTTTTGACAAATTTCAGCCACCTCAGTCTGGAAAGAAGTTTTAAGCACATACGGCGGAAATTGGGGTATCTTTGGGAGTCGCGGCGAAAACCAAGAGCGGTTGTGGAAAGTCGCATTTGAAAGAGAGTACTTACCCAGGACACCACACGTCCATTAAAACACGGCAACTTGGCGCCATCGTCCGAAATCTCTTCCTTCACCACCCTGAAACGGAGAAACAAACGGTCAAAATCCGATCCGCTTTATCCTCACGGGGCGTGCTGGAGCCTCTCCCGGCTGTCTTCAGGCAGTCATTGGGGGACACCCTGAACCGGTTGCCAGCCAATCACAAGAGACCGACAACCATCCGCGCTCACACTCACACCGCGGGACAATTTGGAGTGCCCGATCAACCAGACACGCATGTTTTTGGGAATGTGGGAGGAAACCGGAGTACCCGGAGAAAACCCACGTAGGCCCGGGGAGAACATGCCAACTCCACACAGAAAGGCCAAAAGCCAGGATCGAACCCATGGTGAAAATCGATTGAGATGGTTAATATCTATGTCCGTCCCAAGTAGGGGGACGAGGGGTCTTCGGGTCGCTGCAGAAAGCTCACAAGTAGATCACGCGTTCCTCTGCGGCCGGGGCACCAAAAGATGACTCCATAGAGAGGACCTTGTTGCATCCATCTGGAGGTGAAGGGGGGCGGGGGAGAAGGGGGGGGGGGGGTCTTGACCCCCCCCCCCCAACAACAACAAAACAAGGGGGAGGGGGAGTCGTGCAAAGAAAATCGCTATGTACAGGTAATGCCCCCTCCACCCCCACCCCACCCGCCCTAGTAATGGTGATGTTTGCTGGGATCCACGATCACGATGCCCACATAACGCAGCTCCTCGCTGGGGGGGCAACTTTTCGCTTGTGATTTTATCGCAAACTTTGGGGGGGTTTTCTTCTTCTTTCTCCTTTTACAAGTTCGAGGACCCGTACTGGAACTCACCCGAAGTCCTGGTCCATAGATTTGAAGAAGAACTTGTAGTTGGGCTTGTTCAAGACTTGCTTAAAATCCAGCAGGGTGATACTTTCGGCACCGATGGGAATCTTGACCAAATACGGAGTCTCCTCTTCATCGATGTGATAAATGATTTTGGTTTCCGCCATGTCCGAGGCCGCTTCGCTGACTTTTGTGGATCTTTGTCGAAGTTTGCCCCGCAAGAGTTGCGGCGGCTAGCCTTTCAGCAAGCTAGCTGGCTAACCAGACGGCAGAGGTGAAACGATGGCGGCCGCTCGGATTTCTTTTTCTTTCTTTCTTTCTTTCTTTTTTTTTGGTTCGTTTCTTTCACTCGACGCCCACCCTCGTCTCGTCGCCGCCAACGAACGTCTACACTCACATTTTACCGACAACAGCGGACGAATTGGCACATTTACGCGAAGCGACTACGGAGCAATTTTGCCCCCCAACAAAAACACACGGAGAAGGGAATGGGGTGGGGGCGGGGGTGGGGGTTCAACCGAAAACTTTTCACCACTTTTTTTTTTTTTTTTTTTTGCGTGAGCCAACGCGGCGTGTGGCGTCATCACGCACGCCCCATTTTCATTACGTAAGCTCCCCACGATGATCGTGCCTCCTTTTTTTTTTTAATGAAAACCATTTTTGCCGACGGGGAGATTAATTGAAATGAATCCGTAAACGACACGAGTTTCATCAACGGATTCAAGCCCCACAAAGCTAAACAAATTCCTGTTACTTGTCTTTCATTAAAAAAAAAAAAGATAGCAATGTAATGTGAAATATAGGAAAACATGTTAAAATAGAGAACGTACAGCGCAGGTGTCAAATTGAAGGCCCGGCGGCCATATCTGGCCCGCCCCACCATTTTATGTGGCCTGCGTAAACAGCTCAAACATGTCACCTTCCATGATCCTTTCTAAAATGTCGACCACAATTTTCAATTTTCATATGTAAAAAAATGAGAGATACATTCGACGCATTTTCTTGCATTCCTCATGACAGCAACTTTTTTTTTTTTACACCAGTGGAATGTTATATCATAGGGTATAGCAGAAGCAAAAGCATTGAAGAAATTATATATATATATATAAATATATATAAATTATATATACTGTACTATATTTTGTTCTTCTACTTCTTCCTTTCATAACTTTGCTGCTGTGAATTGGGAATTTCTCCATTGCGAGTCTAATAAAGGTTTTCTTATCTTATCTTACCTTATCTTATATACTGTGTGTGTGTGTGTGTGTGTATCTATATTTTTTTCTCCGTTTTTAATAAATGCTTTTTTTGGGGGGGGGGGGGCTGATACGGCCCAGCCTCAGCCAGACCCTAGATCCAGCGGCCCTCAGGTAAATTGAGTTTGAGACAACAATAACAACGCAACCGATCTACACGGTGCTTCTGTGGGTGCTTCAACATGTCCACCAAGTGACGGGTTGACGGCGGGCCAATTTTAAAAAACCAATTTGAAAAATCCAAATTCCCCCCAATTCTTGCACAGTGTGTTCTTTTTTTAGTCAATTTAGTGACTTGGGATTTCTTGACCTCACTTTCAAATCTCTCGACTTAATTTGTTTGTAAATGCTCCGAATGACGTCAAGCCTTACCTTGCGTACGAAATGCGCCGTCCAAACAAAGCTGCCTTGCTTGGCAGCCTTTTTTGCCGTTCAAAATGGCCGCACGCAACCAAGATGGCCGCATGCGTCTCTTTTGTGATCGGCACATGTTGATTGTTGACACCGGTGTCAAGGGCTTCCATTTTTTTTCCAGACCCCCTTTTGCGTGGAATTCGCCACTTGACTTGAATACTCTTCAAATTCATACAATTGTTTTTTTATTTTATTTTGTAGCACACACCACTTGCCTGTTTCTGGTCTTCTAATACGCGCACAGTATGTGATATTTATTCATTATTATTCATTTCCCTCTGCCGCAAATGTTCTACACAGCCATCCATATGTAGCTCTACATTTTTGTTGTTGTTCCATGTTTGTGTTCGCGATGAAATGAAAAACCTGCTTGTGTTTTGGGCGCCTCCCGCGGCATTGCTGGAAGAGCTTGATGGCGTAGGAGCGAGTGGACCAGGTGAAAGGCGTTGCCTCCAATCACAACTCCCAAGCGGTTGCTTTGAAAGCACAACTGGAACCTTTTTGAGCATCGCACAAGCCAAGCAGAGACTTGCTCATAATGCGGCGTGTCACGAGGTAAAGGTGTTCTTTGTACATTTATTTTTATTTTTTTTGGTGCACATTTTGAAGCTATCCACAGATGTTGTTGTTGTTGTTTTGGGGGGCGTTCTGACTCTGATCCGCAGACTCCTCTCGGTCTTTGTGTTGGTCGGCGCGGCTGTCCTGTCATCCGTCACACGCTGGCCTTCTGCACGAGGTGAGCCCAAAAAGCAGATTGCGAAATCTGAAAATGTCAACCACAATAACATTACGGAACATCTGTCCATAGTTGCGTTCTTTTCTTCTTTTAATCAATGTGCATATTGAGAAGTCAAAATATTAAAAAAAAAAAAAAGATACACTTTGGGTCTTATTTTTGTAAACTGATGACGATTTTTATTTATTTTTTTTTTTTTTAAACAAAGAATTTCTTAAAAATTCTCTTCTTTGACTTTGTAGTCAAAACTCAACCAAATATTTGAAAGACCGTTGACGTTCCGGTAAAATCTGAGAACAGTGAGAGTTTCAAAGTCCGCCATTGGTCCAATTTGAATGTCCTTTTTCCATTTGAAATTGTCGCTTTTCATGCTGCTTTTATGACGCTCGTTGAATTGACCCCTTTTAAAACTAAGAACCTGAGAAAATACTTTTTTGGGTCTAAAATTATCAACCAACTTGGTCCGAATTTGTTCATCCGATGGTGGCAAGCTGAGCCGAGAACGGTCATTACCTGAGCAACTCTGATTTGATTTTTCGTGGACAGCAAGTGGCAAAATGGCCGCCCCCTGAGATGGGCTGGATCGACCACTACTTAACTCGTATTCCACAAACGCAGTATTCATACTTTTGGGACTCACTTAGTTTAGTTTCCCTCCTGATATAACGGCACGTTTAATTCTTTTTGTACCTTTGTCTCCCGATTGATACCTTTTTCAGGAATGAGATGCTTTGGAAGCGCTTTGTGGGCCGTGGCTTCTGCCCTAAGATGCGATGACAAAAACGTCAGGAAAAGCCTACTAGAAAATGAGAACCTTAGTTGGGGTTGAGCAGAGGCAGGTTAAACGGTGTGCCGACTTGAATGCGATGGCTTGACTCTGAACGCCGTCGAATCGCCATTGATCAGAGGGTGTGCGCACTTATGTAATCACATTATTTCAGCGGTTTATTTTGATATTTTTACGTTGCGTGTTTTGAGTTGCGTCATTGGTCATTGATTGCGAAGAAAGACCGTTCTGAAATTATCTTGGCTTTCTTTTTAATGACAAAAATCATATACAGTGTGTGTGTGTGTGTGTGTGTGTGTGTATATATATATACACACACACACACAGTCAAACCTCGGTTTTCGAACATCTCGGTTTTCGACCAAAAATTCCAAGGTTTTTATGCCTCGGATGACGCACAAATTTCGGTTTTCGAACAAACTGAGCGCACTTGAATGCACCGTTTGACTCCTCTTGCCATATATATATATATATATATATATATATATTCGTCCATAATCCGTTCCAGAAGGCTGTTCGAAAACCGAAATAGTTTGAAAACCAAAACCAGGCTCTTTTTAAAATAATGTTGACTGAACACGTCTGCTCACAATGGAAAGCAACCCGAGGAAGCGTCACTTCCTGGTGGAAGGAAAGCGAGAGGAGTCAAATGGTGCATTCAAGTGCGCTCAGTTTGTTCGAGAACCGAAATTTGGTCGTCATCCGAGGCATAAAAAAATTGAAATTTTTGGTCAAAAACTGAATTGGTCGAGAACCGAGACGTTGGAAAACACAGGTTTGACTGTCACTTCCTCGTGTATGGAGGGGGGAGGAGTCAAATGGTGCATTCAAGTGCGCTCAGTTTGTTGGACAACTGAAATTTGCTCGTCATCCGAGGCATAAAAAACAATATATACGAACAGAGGTGTGCAGACTTGGCGTCTATTGTTTTATTCCGACTGAAAATAAGAAAGCATTTCTTGACCCTCCCCATTTGTCCTCACCTGTAGCCAGCCCAGTACGAGTCCTCGGTGCCGATGTTGCAAAGATGTCGTCATATTCTGCGTCCAGCCAGTATCCGCCCCCCTCTTCCGGACGTCCGTGGAGCCAGCTGCAGAACACGAAGGGTGTTTTTCCTTCCCGTCAAAGGGGCCGTCATGACGACGAGGCCTTGCCGCCAGAGAGGAAGGGTCCAGCAAACGGCCTCCTCGCCAGGCAAGGAGAAAACCTGGACCGATACCGAGTGGTCGTTCTGAAATCGGCTCCTGGCCATCCCTTGCGTCGGAGCTCCGGGCACCCTGAAGAAGAAGAAGAAGCTCTGAGGTTTGCGGGGATGCCCAGTGGGGACGCTCCTCAAAGGCCCGCGAGAAGAAGAGATCACGCGGGAGGTCAATCGGCCTGGCGAACGTCATCCGTCGTTTGGTCGCAGCCGGGCCGATATGTGAGCGGGAGCCGCAAGGACGCCGACGAAGCGTCCGTGCCCAGAAGGTCCGACGTGATCCAGCCTGGCGGGTTCCCGCCGAGGGGCGTGACCGCCTCGGCGGAGAAAAACCCGGACGCCTCCCTGTTCCAACGCGGTCCTCAGCCGGAAAAACCGACATCGTCCCTCGCCGATGACAGAAGGCGAGGGACCACTTCGTTTTTCGTCAAGCCTTCTTTCCTCAGGCGGCGGGAAGATTTGGGCAAACCTTGGCATTCGCCGTCCGTGTCCGAGATTGAGAGGTTTGAAAGGATTCCAAAGTACGGCGGGACGGTGCCGGCCAAGGAGAAAGACCACGCGGTCCATCTGCCACAAAACGCCGCTCGCTATCCCGCCACCTTGAGAGAACATTTTCCACCGCATTTGGCAGCTTACAGAGAGAAACTTTGGGTCGACGCCGTGGCCCCTCCTGCGCCTGCAACCGACACGGCGGGGGCCACCACGAGCAGAAGGCCCGCGCGCCCGACGCCCTCGGAACGCGCCGGCAGGTTACTGGGATCGAGAAGATCCAAGTGGCCCGCCTCCGAGGCCTTTGCCGGCGTCTCTCCGACCAACAGAGGAAAAAGCTACGGGCTGAAAATGGCCAACGTTTACCCCCCTCTCTCGTCCAAATACAGTTTCGGCCAGAGAAAAGTCGAACCGCGGACCACCGCTGCTCCGTCCGCCATTGGATTTCCACCCCGCCAAAACTTGGAGCGCAGGCTGCTGAAACAGCCGTCGCATCGGGTCGAGGGTGCCGATACCGCAGCCCGACTATCAAACGGGTCTGCCGCTCTGCAGATTTTTCGAGAACTTGACCGGAACGCGCTTCGGTTTGCGAGTACCGGCCCCATTCCAGAAACGGGCGGTCCGCGCCGAGACGAGGTCCCGGCGTTCGGAACCGAGCGGAACGAAAGGCACAGGTTGAGGCTCTTTGGCACGTCCGCCAGCAGCACAGTGCGAGGCGGGCGCGTGCACGTCGCCCCCCGCGGGGGGCCCCGGGCCGTGGCCGGGAACTCGGCCATGGTCAGGCGGCCCCAAGGTGAGCTGGCGGGAAACGCGACCGCCCTTCCGACCGCTGCGGCTTCACCGAACTTGACAAAATCGGGGGTCGGGTTCTCCGGTTCTGGAGTCCCCTTGACCACAAGCCCCGAGACGACGTTCCAAAGTCAGAAAAGCACTCAACGAGACGAAGACTCAAGCGCAAGTGAGGTTTTTGACGACGGGACGGACAAGACTCTCCAGGAAGACTTGTTGGAACTAAATTACCTCCGAATTTCCACGGGGAATGTCTCGTTCAAGTCCATTTAGGTTCAGGTCGGGACAAGTTGGATTATTTGTTACTAAATGAAATCAATAAAAATAAAAAAAAGTACGTAAGTAAGTTGTTTTGTCACTACAACTTTCTTCCGAGCAGTCTGCCGAAATCCGTTGAGTAAAAAAAATCCTGACGCCTGTTTGGATCGTCCAGGCCGACAATGGAAAGCGACACGGAGCTCGTTCACCATTTCCTCCATCCATTCTCGATACACCGGAAATAAATACCGTATTGGCCCGAATATAAGACGGTGTTTTTTTTGCGTTGAAATAAGACTGAAAAAGTGGGGGTCGTCTTATAGACATTATACCCATTCGCGACGCTAGATGGCGCCAGATACCATTGAAGCGAATGCTGAACTGGACTCCCCAGGCCAAAGCGAACCCCTCTCACGAAGAATAAAAGTAAAAATAGCGATAGCACGAAGACGAAAAATAAAAAATAGCGGTAAGAAAGAAACGAGAAGAAAATAATTGAAGAGATGACAGAAAATGGAGAAACGTCACGTTAACCGGCAGCTGAGGAGAAGTTATGATGTCATTTACATTTCAAAAACCATTAGACATTCAGTTACGAATGTGATTGCACTTGAGTTGACATATTTAAATGTTCAGATATTAAGATTTGAATGAGGCAAAATAAAATGCTTTTTCTCTCAAATATATTGTTAGAATCATCTGAGTCAGATGTACTGTCATTATTTTCTGTCTAAAAAATTAATTTGGTGTTCAAAAAGTCTTTTTTTTCAAACTTGAGTCTTGAAAAAGAGGGGGGTTGTCTTATAATCAGGGCCGTCTTATATTCGGGCCGATACGCTACAAGAATTGGATGAACTCCACCTCTCAAGGTGGTCCCTTTAAAATCGGCGTTTGGGGTTGGGCTTTGGTCAAAAATGTGGCTTTCGCGCATCTCACGACACAAACGCAAAGTACAAGCGATACCGGAAGTGGGGAAAAAAAGACTCCGAAAATCGGTTGGAAGTAAACAACAGATTCCTTTGTTGTGCTAACTCACAGTATTGCCACGAATATCAAGCATGTCGATTTGGAACTTTTTCCAAATGAGTGTGTCCATTTTTTTTTTTTTTTGTCCCCAGTCTACGCTTCTATTCACTCGGGGTCGCAGGTGTGCACTAGCATTTTAAAGCTAACTTTGGTTGACTGTTCGACTTTTTTCCCGTGAGAAATTGTAAATGAATTCTTCCCGCAATTCAAATTGAGAACAAAGACTGTGGAGTATCCCCCCCCCCACCCCGACCCCCCACTCCATGCAGGCAGCAGCTACCGCGGGTGCTGACACAGATTTTCCGTCTCCTCTTCTGCACTCCAGTCAAGACTCGAGCATGCTGGTGAAATAACGAGCGGATGGAAAAAATGATCTGCCGGCTTGTCCAACTTTGTTCTTTCTTGACATAAAACAGAGGAAGCAGTCGTTGAGTATCGCGCTTCAAAGAGACCATTTCAGGAGTTGCACTGACAACAATGATGTCACTTTTTTTTTTGTTTCACCCTTAACCAAGCAGCAGGCTGCCCCGCTGCAAGATTGTGCGAAGTTGAGCTCTCAAATTAAGGGATTGGGCCCACGAGAAGTGCGTTGTCGAGGCTTTCCTGTCCACTAGAGGGCGCTAGTTACCCGTCACTAACATCGCTTGCCTGTGGCTGCGAAGGCTCGTTTGTCGCCTGCGACCCTCGTGAGGAGAAGTGGCTGAATGGCTGCAATTGCATCCGCTGTTGCAATTATGCGAGGGTCCGTGGGAACCCCCTCACTCCCCCTCCCGCCAAGAGCTCTAGATCAGGGGTGGCCAACCAGTCAGAGACGAAGAGACAATATTTTGACCGAGTTACTGCAACGAGCCACATCATAAGCTTCCTCGCGCACACACACACAATTTTTTGGCCAAAGATCGACTTTTGAAGCAAACAACTTCTCACGAACGACCCGATCGCGCACGTGCAAGCACCCCCCCCCCCCCCCACCCAACACACACACACACACACACACACGCACACACGCGCGTGCGCTCGCACTCACGCTGGTGCCCACTTGTACACTCGCGCACATATTCACGCACGATGAGCAACGGGCCGAAAATGAATGAAAGCTAAAGATACCCCCCCCCCCCCCCCCCCCCCGCCCATTTCCTCCTTCCACCCCTTGGGACGACTCGGGACCAGTTCGCTGGCTCCCGGTCGATTCTGATTCTTGAATTACCTTAAAATCAGAGGTAATTGCTGACTAGCTTAGCGTTTAGCGCCGTTGTTTGCGCTTGATCGGTGATGCAGTCATCTGATTGGTTGCCCTCTATGTCAATCAAGAAACGGGATTGATGATAGGCTGACTGGTTTAGCGTTTAGCGCCCTTGTTTGGGCATGAGCGATGATGCAGTCATCTGATTGGTTGCTGTTTATGTCAATCAAGTAACGGGATTGATGATAGGCTGACGGAGTACGTTCTGTAAAGTTAGCGCCTTGTTTGAATGGCATCGCTCCTGCCGAGGTGTTTTCAACGCTTGTCGTGTGAGAGCCCGGGAGCCGCATTGAACCAGCCAAAGAGCCGCATGCGGCTCGCGAGCCGCGGGTTGGCCACCACTGCCTCTATAGGGACTCAAAAAGGGAATTTCACAGCTCTCAATTCTAATCTTGCCTGTTCGGAAGGGGCGGTCCTCTTGTCTCACGTAAGTCAGCCGTCACCGTTGTCCCGGCAACATCTTAGCATCTAAAACCGGTAGCTAATTGTGATCGTGGCCGCTGCAGATCCCGTCAAGTCTTTTTTTTTGGGGGGGGGGGGGGGGGGGGGGGTATTTGTTTCTCAATCCATTCAATATGTTTGAAGAAAAAAAAAGTGCAAAGACTGAGAACGATTTGCTCCTAAATTGTTGAGACGGAACGCTGGAAAGAATTGTCTTTGAGTCTGGCCAGTCGAGTCAAATGACGGGCATCGGGTCCACGCTGAACTGAGATGGGGGCGGGGGGGGGGGGGGCCCTCGACGGGGTTTTTCACATCCCGTGACCTCGCCACCCTCACTGGAGGCCAGCTAGCTCCACCTAACATACCAACGCTTGTCGCCGGCTCCTTCAGCGAGGGGCCTCATCGTCGTGGCGGAGAGTGTGAGGGCACCCGCCAGTCAAACGCATTGTAGCCTACGTCGGATTAACACCCCCCCCCCCCCCCCCCCCCACCACCACCACCACCCTGGGACTGGGAGCAATGTTTGCACCGGGACGCCTCAAGCCCCGAGCATTTGCTTTGTACCTTCCTTTTCATGTGTGTCAACTACTTCCTGTGTGGTTTTGGCCGCATGGTTGTCCTCTCGCAAGCCCTTTCCTCCCCCATTCCCACTTCCAAAGTAAGGGGGAATTCTGCGGCATGTGCCGACGCTTTTCAGAGAGCTCTCCATCAAGACGTGAGGCCCGGGCCGGGGCGGGGCGGCGCGGGGCGGGGCACGCCCTCACCTCGTTCCGCCTCATTCCTTCAACTCACTTTGTGCGTTTTTCTTTCAATCTGATCGTTTTTGCACACAGCCGGTGATTTAAAAAACAAAGGCGTCAGAACGACAACTCGGAAGATTGCGTGGGGCGCGAAAAGGAAGACAGAGAAAGGCCTTTTGTTTTGCTGAGTCAAAGAGGGGGGGGTGGCAGCGGGGGAAGAAGAATGCATTTGTGGTGAGGGAGGAGGGAAGAAGATTGCTCAACAACAAGCCAACCGTTTGCAGTTTTGGGCCAGGATTGCACATTTCGATTTTACTTTCTTGAGTCGGAAAGAAAGTCGGGGAAAAGTGAGGAGGATTCGCACCAGTGGCGCGCAAGGCTTCTGGCATGGAAGTTACTCAAAAGGTGCGAATCCAAATTGGCCACCTTCCTGTTCACGTTTGGCCATGCGCCCTTCAGACTTTTTTTTGTTGTCTTTCTTGTCTCACCATCGACGCATCCCCCAAATTGGTAAAACCGCTGCTGTGGGCTCGTTATTTGAAACTTTTGCGAGTGCCTTTTTCATGGAATTTGTCTCCCCAAACCACGGGTGGAAGCCAAAAAATGAGTGCCTTCCTTTTCTATTTCAGGTACGGATCATTAAAACTTTTTTTGTTCGCCCTCACGATAAACACAACTGGCAAATTTTGCGTCGGTTGATCGTGAAGTGCTACCGCGGGCTACTTGTTTCAAACTTTTTGTTTGTCTTTTATTTAACAATAAAGTTTTATTCAATTCAATTCAAAATTTGCCGGTCCCCTTTTTCATGGAATTCGTCTCCGCGAACGGTCGCTGTTCTGTCCCCAACTTACAGTTAATTTGAGTTTGAATGTTGTATATAAGTTACACTAAAGTAACGTTAATATTCCTATACAAAGTTGGGAGTATTTCTTTATGGAACGCAACTTTATTGATTTCATTGTAAACAGAGTAGGTCACAACCGGACGTGACGTCATGAAAACGGAAGACGCAAAAGCAGGAAGTAAAGCAATTGATCGTCACCAAGAGAGAAACCCTTTATGGTGTTCTAGTTTAATCCAGCACAATCCACTAACATCTCACGCCTATGGTAGCATCGTGGCTATGTACAAGTTTGTTTGGTTATCGGCGAACAGTTTTGTGGCAATTAATGTTGAAAATGCTGTTTGGCAATGTGGTATAAAACATGTTACGATTTATGCTAGCGCTCGCTACTTGCGTTAGCACAATGACGTGTTGCTAGTTTCGCGGTCGAGTGACGTTAGCTAATTTAGTTTGGTTATGAATGAAAAGCAATTCATTTACGATGCTAATTCAGATTTTTATTTTATTTTATTGTAACATCTGTGCATGGTGTGAATTGAAGGTCATTTTTACCCTCATTGTATGTTACAGTTTCACCTTTTTCTCCATCATTAAACCTGTGGACCAAGAGCAACGTCTTCAGAGTCGTGGTGTAGGAAACGAGTGTGACGTGTTCAAATTTCACGTTGAAGAATAAAACTGCTGCTGCGTGCTTTATTTTATTTTTTTTTAATGGAATTTGAACCCCCCGCTCCTCCCAAAATGGCTGCCTTCAAGCCCAATGGCCAACTTCCTGTTCAGGTTGGGGCCCCCGGGCCGTGGCAACTTTTTCAACGTGTCTTATCATGATCGGCACGGCCACGAAATTTCCTCCTCGGCGATGGAAACAAGTCTCTATTTCCTCACGCGGTCAGCTTCCCGCCCTCTGCGCTCGGCAGGAAGTCATCAAGACAGAAAGACTTCCTGTGCCCTTGCCGGTGTGGGTCGACTGCTGATGTAACAAGCCTTCAAAGCGGCCCTCCAGACCCGTTCAAAGAAACCGAGCCACGGCAGAGAGAGCCCCCCCCCCCCCATGCGCTCCGCATGCTTTCACTCCAGGGCACGGGTCCCCGGAATCGGTTTCGTGGCGGGACGCGTCCAGCTGGCGCTTTCCCCCCCGAGCGGCCACTTCCAAGTGTGAAAGCGCGTCATCGGCTTCCGTTGGTTTCCGCAGAGAGGGAGCGGCGACGGAAGAGGCTCCGCCCTCTCGGAGCTGCCGCGTCGTCCTCGGCGCCTCCGGTCGCATCTGGTCCGCAGATTGGAGGCACCGGGGCGGGGAGCCGCGAGAGGTCAGGCGGGGCCAGGCCCGTTTCAAGATCGGAAAAAACAAATCGGAGGATCTTCACAAGAAGGGAGACCGTGAAGGGATGCCGGAGGAGGAGCGATGCAAGCGCGTGACAGTAATCCCGGCGAGATAGAACGACGGCGTTAACTTACTGTCGGGAAAGGAGCTGCCGAAGCTGGAAGAAGCCGGCAAACCGATGCCGCTCCACTTTCAAATCGGATGTCCGCTTTAAGTTCAAGACTGTTGCCCCTCCAGATAAGGAACCGGGGGGGATGTGCGCTAAAAAAGTAGCATACACACCAAAAGCGTAGCACTGCCAACGTTTTCCTTTGAACGCATTTGCAAAATACGAAGACCAAAACCGGCGTTTTCCCCCGCGCCCCCCATGTGCAAATGTTTTCAGCGCTTGGCCGACATTATCGCGACACGCTCGAAAATGAGGTCAGTCAACATTGAGTCAAGGTGATGCTTTGATGATGATGATGTCAGCAGAGGGTGTGGCTTTTCTCCCATAATGCCGCGGGGGTATTGTCCCGCCGGTCAAGTCAATAGAGGGCGCTCAAGTCCTTTTAGCAATTACCCACAATGCATTGCGGTGTGAAGCGCATGGCCGCCATCCGACTCCTAGAAGGTTCTCGGATCTTCTGCCTTCCTTGGAGGCGGGATGACGGTGGCCACGCCCACCCCGCCTTTCCCCCCCGACAACATCGCCGTGTTAGGGTTAGGGAGAGGAACGTTTTGCCTTGACAACAACGCTGCGGTGGAACATTTTTGGGCATCGCCGCCGCAGCGGCCCGTGTTTGATTTCTTGTACGGAAACGGCAACACCGACATGTCTTCCGTTTGTAAGAGCGCAACATGAATAGGAACAAGTCTGCCCTTTTTTTTTTTTTTTTTGCGCTCATCTTACATCGTTTGCAGGTGCAGGCAAAAAGTTCTCATTTCTATTCATGTCTGCAGTCGGTGGACAATCACGGCCTGTTCAGGTCAGGTTACTCTGCCATCTGGAGACGAGCCGGTGACAGGCAGCTAATTGAGCTTTTGCTAAGTGAGAGTGGGGGGTCAGGGCGGGGGGTATTACGATATTATATGAGCATGTGGTCACCGGTCTATCGCAGGCGCCATGTACACAAGCAAGCATCCATTTTCCATTGTGCAGTCAAACCTCGGTTTTTGAATGTCTCGGTTCTTGTCCAATTCAGTTTTCAACCCAAAATTTCGCGTTTTTTCATGCCTCGGATGACCAACAAATTTCAGTTCTCGAATAAACTGAGCGCACTTGAATGCACCATGTTCTGGCTTCTGAAGAGTCATTCAACATTTGTTTCCGATTTTCGAAAGCTACAGAGCTGCTTTATTTTGTAAGGTTAATTCGTTATTGTGAAGGGCACACCGGACGTTGTGGAATGAGACACTTCCTGTTTCACGTCGCACGGGAAACCTCCGAACTGCATCTTCGTGTCGTAGGCCAAGCACCGCCTTGTCAATGTCCATGTTTTATGTAATGTGTGCCATATTATTCATTCGTGGGTTGTGGTCACCGCAGATTTACATTTGTGGGGCGTTCCAATCGTTTGGTTAGCATTTATGCACAGCGATTAGCACATTAGCTCGTTAGCGTTAGCTACACTAGCGTAGCCCCGCGCTCGTTACATGTCGGACCAGTGGGGCACATTTGTGGCACGTAACCACAGCCACAGGTTCATGTTACGACGGCGTGACGTCATGGCCGTAAAGTGTTGCTATAAAAGGTGGCGACTGACAATAAACGGCAGTGAGCACAAAGTCCGACTCCACGCGTTTTATTAAACATAACAACATTGTTTTGTCACGTTTCATTTCAAACAACATCCAAGTGTTTTATGTGTTGCGTTTGTTCCAGTTTTACACCTTCTTGACTCGCTGATGAATAAATCGCTGGAAATATCAACGGTGTGGTCATAGAAGGAGTTGTCTGTCTGTCTAGCCGCAACGGGGACGCGGCGAGGGCGGAACACACCATTTGACTCCTCCCGCCTCCCTTACACGAGGAAGTGACGCCTCGGTTTTCAAACAGCCTTCTGGAACGAATTATGGACGAAAACCGACGTTTGACTGCACTTCCCACTGATACGCATTGCGGCCGAGTTTCGAGCAGGGACGCCAATCCGAGGCCGAGAGCCTTCCCAACGTGGTCCACGGTGTCGCCGAACCGCGCCTTCCCATCTTCCTTCCTTCCTTTCGATGACGGAGCATGCTTCCGGAAGGAAGGCGGGGGGGGGGGGTGAAGCTGAAGTACCCGGAGAAAAGCCACGCATTGCAAAAAGAGGATTGGACGTTTGCACTGTCCTCAAGATCAGAAACGTGCATAACATCCGCGCCGGCGGCCAATGCCACCCCCCCCAAAAAAAACCCAACAACATGACAGCAGCAGCCGTAGTTTGACGCAACAAAAGAGACCACGAGACCATTTGTTGTTTTGGCAGGATTCTTTTAGTCGAGTTCTTTTGTTGTTTTGTGTTGTTTCTCAAATAACAAACGGGCAGCACTCGCACGTTCGGATCCCCACTTGGAAGCGACGCGTACACACAAACGAAATGGATTTGAAGAATCAAGCAAAGAGAGATCGAATGGGCGCGCTTGCCCCAGGGCAGGTTGAACCAATCGAAGGACGGTCGTGCTCGAGGGCTCGCTTTGGTTTTTTTGTTTTTTTTTTAGAGCAGGGCTGGGCAAATTTTGTTCATTTCTCCAGGGGTCTGCAGCTCCTCTCTCAGCTCCTCAGTACAGCAGTTTGTGTTTTTCGGATACCAGTTGCTTCAAGTGGAACAACACCGCCGTGCTTCCCATCGTGCGATAGCATTGAGCTGTGGTCGCAAAAATAACGGAACGCTTTTATGGATTGATTTTTATTTTTGGGGAAGTCATCTTGGCCGCACATGGTCCCCCCCCCCCCGCTTTGGAGATCAATTCGCCAACATTTCATATGTCCGCCTGCTGCGTCTGGGCCAAACTACTTTGGTAGCTGCGAATACAAACGGCAGATGCAAATCTGCTTCCGATGAAGTGCCGCGGAGAAACTTTGCAGACAAACGCATGAAGTCAATTTGCAACAATGCCAGCGGTGGCGCCGGCCCCCGGCCCCGGGGGACGTTCCCTTCACGCATCGCTCAGCTGGTCAAAGCGGAGCCTCGGGTCAAACGTCAAGTCAAGTCAGCGGCGGCTTGATCTCCGCAGAAACCGTCGCCACCGCCGGGAGGCGAGACCGTTCTCGCGCTTGCTTGCGAAAAGATCAAAGCTTCAAACGACGCGACGCCAAGTGGAACGCCGTTAGGCTGCGCCGTGCGGGGAAACGCCTCCGTGCGAGTCTCCTCCAGGGTTTCACACACTTCCACTTGCTTTTTATGGATGGACTTTTTGAGGGCTAATTTAGCAATTTTAGCAAGGACTTTTTCTTCATTTTCTGATCTAAAATGAAAAAAAAAAATAGAATTAATGCTCAAATAAAGTACAGTGAAACTCCTCTACAACGAAATCATGTTTGCAGCAAGACATTTTTCACAACAGGGGGGGGTTTCACTGTAGCAAATTTCAAACAGGAAAGTGGGAATGGTGTTGATGCATGAAGATTTTTTCACACTAGGGGGTATTTTCACCCATGTAGATCTCGTTGTAGAGGAGTTTCACTGTACATCAAGAACATTTTAAATTTAGAAAAGATGAAACTTCAGTTTATTTTTGAATCAAAATAATTTTTTACGGATTTTTATTGATTTTAGAAGCTTTCCCTGAAAATTAAGGACAATTTTGAACATCATTTTACAACTTCTTATGGCTTTTTATGGACTTTAAGGACCCTGTCTTCGTCAGCGCCACGGCCGACCATCGAGTCCCCCCGCTACGTCCCTTGCGCGCCAAACCCACCACGTAAACACATCCCAGAGAGACCACGTACCGAAAAATAGATGTGTGACACCTCCAATAAAATAAAAAACTGTGTTGAACGCGCCAATGAACATATGAGATTGGAGAAATGAGCTAGCGTGTTAGCATTAGCACGGTTGTCAAAAACACTTTTGCGGAGCCACAAATACGACACGATTTACTGTCCTGAGAGGAACACAGTTGGACAACTGGGAGGGGCCCCGGAGGTCAAAAAACAACTTTTACCTCTCTCACACACACACACCAGACAAAAAACCTCTCACACGCCCCCAAAAATCTCTTATGCACCTCAAATATGTCAAACACAGCAAAAAAAAACACACGCACTCAATCTCACAAAAAAAAAACCAAATTCTCACATGCACACAAAATACTCTCCCACGCCACAAAAACTCTCATCCCTTCAAGGATGCACGTTTGTGGTCTCGATGAACGTGGAAGAAATGGCGAGCTCGGTGTTGGTCGTGTACGACCGCAGAGTACATCAAGGTCAAAATGATCGGCAAACAGCCGCCAAATCGAACTGGCTGACCGATGAATTGCTTTGGCCTGACAAAAAAAAACTCTTACGTTGACACACGCTCACAGAACCCCCCCCCCCCCCCCCCAAAAAAGAAAACCTCCCTTCCTCACTGAAAAGTCACAAGAGAAATCCTCAGCGGGCACAACAAAGTCACTGTCACAACACTCTCCTGCTAACCTTTCACACTCAGCAAAAAGCTCTCCATCTCACCCGTGCGTTTGTCTTTGGACTGACAGGGGGGGAGTGTGAGAGAGGTCTTTTGATGTGCGTGAGAGGCATTTAACCCTTTCGTCCACCCTGACGAGACGAGAAGCTGTCCACCGTCATGACCGCCGCTGTCCCCCAAAAGGGGGAAGTAACTGAGAGATTTGCGTGTGAGAGGTACAGTGAAACTCCCCTATAAAGAAATCTACATGGGTGAAAATACCCCCTAGTGTGACAAATTTCTTGCTGCAAACATGATTTCGTTGTAGAGGAGTTTCACTGTACTGCTGGTATGGGGCTCCCTCTAGTGGTACAGCGAAACTCCTCTAAAACGAAATCTACATGGGTGAAAATACCCCCTAGTGTGAAAAATGTCTTGCTGCAAACATGATTTCGTTGTAGAGGAGTTTCACTGTATTGCTGGTATGGGGCTCCCTCTAGTGGTACAGCAAAACTCCTGTACAACGAAATCTACATGGGTGAAAAATACCCCCTAGTGTGAAAAAATCTTCATGCATTCACACTTTCCGGTTTAAAATTTGCTACAGTGAAAAACTCCCTGTTGTGAAAAATGTCTTGCTGCAAATATGATTTCGTTGTAGAGGAGTTTCACTGTAAAGGTGATTTTTGGCCTGTCAACAAATCGTCCTGAGCTGTGTGCTATGCTGCGGCTTTTCGGGCTACTTGTTTCCGCATCCGGTTTGGGGGAATATTCCTGCGGTGCGGCTCGATTGCCTGACAAATTAAAGCAAAGCGAGACAGAGGAGTGAAAAGAGTTGAGGAGAAATATCAAGACGCTAGAAGGCGGCGCTGGACCGACCTCCACTTGATTCGGCTGTTTGAAGTGCTCGCCACCGTTTTTAGGCAATTACAAAAAAAAAGGTTCACTCACACATCGGAACGCCGTGTTTAAAAATATGAAAGAGGCACTTTTTTTTTTTTTTTTTTCCTGAAGTTCCAAACCTGTCAAGATTTTCTTTTCCATCCTGAATTGTACTTTTTTACAATTTGAGTTGCTCCGGTTGTGAGGGGAGCTTACATTCCTTTTTCTCTTTAACACGTCTCCGATTGGCTCCCAGTCACGGAATGAAAGCTTTTTTTTTTTTTTTTTTTTTGGGAGAACGTCATTTGGCACACATCCCTGTTGCTCTGCGCAACTGCCAGAAAAAAAAAAGCAGTTTCTCTCAAGGAACGCATCCAGTCTCCGCACAAAAAAAAAACAACAGAAAACAAAAAAAGCAGCAAGCGGAGATTTGAGATGTTGCGCCCAGATTGTTCCTCCAAGGACGCCGTTGCCATTAGCACTCTGCAAACACACAGAAAAGCAGAAAAGGGCTCGGTGAGAACAGTTAAGAACGATGCAAAATAAAATAGAGTCAACAGTGCCAGCCATCACGGGTTCCGGGTTTGTGGTTGTAGATTTTTTTTTTCAGGCAATACAGTGAAACTCCTCTACAACGAAATCATATTTGCAGCAAGAAATTTTTCACAACAGGGGGGTTTTTCACTGTAGCAAATTTGAAACAGGAAAGTGGGAATGGTGTTAATGCATGCAAGATTTTTTCACACTAGGGGGCATTTTCACCCATGTAGATTTTGTTGTAGAGGAGTTTCACTGTAACAGATTTTCACTCATTTTGGGTGTCATTCTAGTTGACAATGGATTGAATTGGACCGTCGACCACCCGATGGCTGCACGGGCGGTTGAGACGTCAATGTGACAAAAGACCGAAAACAGGAAGCACTTCGGTCGAACGGAGCTTTGGTTGGAAATGATTGCAAGTCGTCCACCGTCATCCTGCTTTTTACGCCGACAGAAAGCTTGAGGTTCATTTCATAACGGACGTCTTTGTGCATGCCTGTTGATGTCTTCCGGGAGAGGACGAGTTCGTTTTGTCCAAAACCATGCCATTGTTTTTGAGCGACACAGAGGAAATCGGTACACCACTAGATGCCACTAGATGTCGCTAAAGAGACGCATGCGGCTCTGGAGCCGCGTGTTGCCGACCCCCGCACTATTGGAATAAAAATAAAGAGTACACATACGTTTGTGTGTGAGTGTGTGTATCTGAGATCAAATTTGCTACAGTGAAAAACCCCCTGTTGTAAAATGATGTTCAAAATTGTCCTTAATTTTCGGGGAAAGCTTCTAAAATCAATAAAAATCCGTAAAAAAATATTTTGATTCAAAAATAAACTGAAGTTTCATATTTTCTAAATTTAAAATTTTCTTGATGTACAGTGAAACTCCTCTACAATCTACATGGGTGAAAATACCCCCTAGTGTGAAAAAATCTTCATGCATCCACACCATTCCCACTTTCCTGTTTGAAATTTGCGACAGTGAAAAACCCCCTGTTGTGAAAAATTTCTTGCTGCAAACATGATTTCGTTGTAGAGGAGTTTCACTGTATTTGAAACATGTTCAAAAGCCTCGCCAAAATAGTGGACCTTCTCAGTTGACATTTTGGGGGCAGTGCACATGACGAATACAGTCACTGTTTGACTCTGTTATTCCCATTTTGGTCACGACGAGTATTTTTGCTTCAAATAAGTTTGATAAGCACCGGCTTGGAAGACTAACACAGATATGAAGGACAAAAATAAATACCCTCAGCGGTGCATATATACAGAGCTGCTGGCCTATCAGGAAAATGATTCTGAGATCACCACTGGATTATCTCATCGAGGGAGAACACGGTGCTCCGAAACGACGTGAAGAGCGGCGGTAAACACTGCCAGCAAACAGTCGGCGGGAGGGGGGAAGAGCGAAGGCACCTGACGCTTGTTTGTTTTAACAATCAGGTCACCGCTGCTGCCGATGAGGGCGCAGCGCTCAAAGTCGAGCCGTCAGGTTAATGCCGCTCTGCGCCCCAAAACATCAATCAATCAATCAATCAATCAATCAATTCGTCTGAAAACAGTAATCCCACATCCAAACCGATCTGTCAATGTACACTAATAGTCACGCCTTGAGACCCACGTCCTAAAAACGGCCGCTTTCCGGAGGCATAAAAAGCAGCTTCCTGACATTCAACAATCTGGAGCCAAAACTAAGGTGGGCCGAAAGACTGGGACTTGCTGCCTTCACCGATTTACAAAGCGATCACACTTAACATCGGGCCGCCATCTAGCGGTCGACAGTGGAATTCAACAATTCAATCTTTTTCAATACGATGATCCACTCCAGCAATCGGAAGGGGTATTCGGATATTGCTCGACTGCAGTAGGAACCTCCCACCAAAAGAGGGCGCTGTGAAACGCTCATGAATAGTTTCAATGCGGCGCGACAGGAAGTGACAGGCCATCCTGACCGGAAATGGTTGCATAGATGGGCGACGTGATACCAGCGACGCTGTAGGGCAACATTTTTTTAAAAAACCACACCCCTACTGATGTGAACTCATTCACTCCCAAAGACGTCTTTTGAACGTCTTTTCAGACTTGCTCCAGAATTGGCTGCTACTGAATGAGTTTTAACCCTCATGCAGTCTTTTTAAGCGGCTGCATGAAGGGTATTACGTCCCAAAAATGTCCCTCTTCCAATGTGCAACAACTTTTTTCACTTTAATTTTTTTTTCACTTTCAACCCCTCAAAATGTTCAGTGGGAATTGGCCAAGACATCGATATACATCCTATGCAAATTTCAGCTTGGTGGAGTTATTTTCACTGTTTTGTCTGTGGTGTCCGAAATGTCCAATTTTGGGATAATTACCGCATGGGGGTTCAATGAACATTCTAATGAAGGAAAATAAGCCAAATATTCTTGGAAAAATGACACTGTCTGTATTGTGCCCCAAAATGCTTGCAAACGGGCTGAAACGGCCGTCCAAAAAAAAAAAAAAGTCAAGGAAGGCCTCCCAACGTTGCCACTCTGCCTACAAGTCAACAAAGCGAAGCGTGCAAAAGGCACAGAGTGCAAAGCGCTCCTCGGCGTCCAATGACTCATGCAAAAAGTAGCCACGCCGCCGGCAGCCAAAACAACAAACGCACAAGAAACCCGACGATTTCCCGGCACCGCTCGAATCCTCTAATTGCAGCTCCGGATTGACGTCGTCGCTCCCTCTCTCCCGACTGGTCTTCCCTCCCGATGAGAGAGGCCGGTTATATTTAGCCGCCCCTCCCCCCCCCCCCCCCAGCACAAACGCCGCCAGAACGGCCTAAAACACGGTCCGGCTACCTCATTTTAGCCCCCCCCGCGCTCCAAAACGACGGGCCGCTCTAGTGCGCCGCAATGACACGCACATGCACACGGGACAGAGACACCGACGCTATATTTAGTCTCATAATGATGAGCCTTTCTTCAATAGCGGACATGTGAAATTATCCAGGGCGAGACTGCGCCTTGCGTGGGGGGGGGGGGGGGGGGGGTTGCTGCTCCGTGCGGGTTCAAGCAGCAGTTGGTTTCAAAGGCTGAAGATGCTCGCGACATCGAT